>CM077202.1:31492073-31914573 GCA_039654625.1 Rhinogobio ventralis | reverse complement strand
ATGAGAGGAATAACATGGATAGAACTTTTTTTTTTGGTAAGGATTGTAATGCATCACAATTAGGAAGGGAGACGATGGCTATAGGTAGGCTGAGAAAAAAAGTTATATTTTTTCGCAACTTGTTTTTTGACTTATTAATAGCAGTTTATTGTGGAATATGTGACAATCGGGTCCAGTCTGGTCTGTGTCTTCCCGCCGGGTTCGGTTCCAGCTTTTAAATAATAGACGGGTCCAGGTTGGTTCCGGGTACTAAATTTTTGGCATTTCTCGGATAGGCACGGGTCCAGGTCCAGCTTTTGAAATAATAAACGGTTCCGTGTAGTACATTACGGGTCTCACAAATTTTTGGACCCGTGTAGACCTCTAGTCTCTAGTCAACGGCTCTGGTCTAGACTATGTGGCGGTGCGCATGAAACTAATGTGAAACTAATGTGAAACCAACGTGAAACCAGACTTCATTCGTCTCAACTGAAAGCACATTTACACTGTCTGAATCGTTTCCTAACACATATATAGTGCACTATGTGCCATTCACCATGTCGAAAATGTAAATGTGTGAACAGCTGACCGATTTCAGCCGACAGCTTCAGTGTCTGTTTATAGTGTAGGGGGCGGGACGCAACAGAAGATCTGATGAGAAGCTGAAGTCTACGATGATGTCATCAAAATCTGTGATCCATTTTAACGGAAGTGAGCGACTGTAAGTTTTGAATGCTTATATCTCCTAAATGTGAATTTTGTCATTGTTTTGGAACACACCAGCTTATTCATAACCTTAAGGCTAACATAGTCATACTAAAAGCTAAAAAAAACTTCTATTTTGATTTCAGGGGGCCTTTAAGAGCGTACCGATGAAGTTTAATTGGTTATTTATAGAACAGTGTATTAGCTCACAGCAGGCACATACTGTGCAGTAACTAGCGAACGTTTTGTAGAGAAAGGAAAACAAGTCGCAACTCAACATTTATTTGCACTCGCATATATATATATTTATATTTATATTTATATTTATATTTATATTTATATTTATATATATTTATATTTATATTTATATTTATATAATTTATATTTCATATGTATGCATAGAAGCATACAGTGTGGATTTGCCTGCCGGCTGCCGCAGTGTTTATCATCAGCATGTTGGGGGCTCAGAATCAGTCAAATTTGAGACGGCCCCTCGGGTTTCCTGCCGAGCAGCTCCAATTTAAAGGTCAACTGATAACGGCCCAGACTCATGAATACCCTAAAACATTCTCCCACCTGCCTGTCTCTCCATATACGTCTGGCTATCACTCGCATAACCTCATGCACCTGTATTTCTACCTTTATTTCTCTCTTTCCTCCAGACTTTCATTTTAGTCTCTGCATGCCCTCTCCTAATTTAATTATTTTCCTTTTTATTATTTCTCTCTCTTTTGTAAGACATGGTCCATGAAAGCCTTTGCAGAGAGTGTTTTTCATAGGACAGCAAAGGTACAGTAGAGGCCACACTAGTAGTCATAGTAACCTTTAATGTGTGTTTTTGGCATGCAACTAATAAATGTTTTTCAATTAGGGATATAAATTGAACGTATCACTTTGGATATACACTCACCTAAAGGATTATTAGGAACACCATACTAATACTGTGTTTGACCCCCTTTCGCCTTCAGAACTGCCTTAATTCTACGTGGCATTGATTCAACAAGGTGCTGAAAGCATTCTTTAGAAATGTTGGCCCATATTGATAGGATAGCATCTTGCAGTTGATGGAGATTTGTGGGATGCACATCCAGGGCACGAAGCTCCCGTTCCACCACATCCCAAAGATGCTCTATTGGGTTGAGATCTGGTGACTGTGGGGGCCATTTTAGTACAGTGAACTCATTGTCATGTTCAAGAAACCAATTTGAAATTATTCGAGCTTTGTGACATGGTGCATTATCCTGCTGGAAGTAGCCATCAGAGGATGGGTACATGGTGGTCATAAAGGGATGGACATGGTCAGAAACAATGCTCAGGTAGGCCGTGGCATTTAAACGATGCCCAATTGGCACTAAGGGGCCTAAAGTGTGCCAAGAAAACATCCCCCACACCATTACACCACCACCACAGTGGTAACAAGGCATGATGGATCCATGTTCTCATTCTGTTTACGCCAAATTCTGACTCTACCATCTGAATGTCTCAACAGAAATCGAGACTCATCAGACCAGGCAACATTTTTCCAGTCTTCAACTGTCCAATTTTGGTGAGCTCGTGCAAATTGTAGCCTCTTTTTCCTATTTGTAGTGGAGATGAGTGGTACCCGGTGGGGTCTTCTGCTGTTGTAGCCCATTCGCCTCAAGGTTGTGCGTGTTGTGGCTTCACAAATGCTTTGCTGCATACCTCGGTTGTAACGAGTGGTTATTTCAGTCAAAGTTGCTCTTCTATCAGCTTGAATCAGTCGGCCCATTCTCCTCTGACCTCTAGCATCAACAAGGCATTTTCGCCCACAGGACTGCCGCATACTGGATGTTTTTCCCTTTTCACACCATTCTTTGTAAACTCTAGAAATGGTTGTGCGTTCAGTTTGGAGTTCAGGAGATTGTCTTGACCAGGACCACACCCCTAAATGCATTGAATCAACTGCCATGTGATTTGGTTGATTAGATAATTGCATTAATGAGAAATTGAACAGGTGTTCCTAATAATCCCTTAGGTGAGTGTGTATATATATAGACTGGAATTGTATATTTAACTGCTCATTGTGTATTTTCTTTGTTTTTACAATTAGGATACCTTTGCTGTCATTCACTTCCAGTTATAACACTAATGCTCACTATTATATGTTTGGTCTAAAACGCAACTGCTCTCATGTCAGGACAGCAATTCAGAGTACATTTTCTGTCGTCTTTGCAGGACTGTGATATGAAGAGTGTGCAAAGTAACATATTTTAGCAACTGTGGGAAAGTGAATAGCAGGCACAATAATGGTATAAACATGAATATCTATCGGTACAATGTGCGTCACATCAAACATGCGTCAGCGTTTTAAAATACATCCGTTTTCACAGTTCACACTACAACGTGAAAACAGCATTTTCAAATGTATCCACTTTGGAGAACGTTTTCAAAAAGCTTTGTTTTCGTTGATAAAAACTCTGTCTCAGTGTGGACCATCTAGTATCCATCTAGTTGATATTATTCTAGAATTATTCTTGAGTGCAACTTTAGGGCTCTCAGTTGTCCAATGTTCTGACAGGCATTATGTCTGGATCTGGGCGATTAGTTACAGGACTGAGTGTGTGCATTAAACATTCTCTGTAATAGACATTCAAACAGACTTGAATTCTGCTGTCTTTGAAATGACAGATGGCCTAATTCACTTTCTCTCACTCTCTCTATTGATCGCTCCATTATTTATGACTTGTGATCTGTCTGTGTATTAATCAGTAGAAACAGTGATATGCCTTCATCTGTTGGGCTTTAACCCTAATGTTTGTAGCTGTTAATGCAGCTCTTTTTTGAGGCTCCCCTTGAGCTGGGCTTCCTAATTCAGTAGACCAAAACAGCTCCTTATTCCTTCATCTGATCTTCTCATAGATAATTCAAAAATCATTTATTTTTCATTTTACACACCTCTTGTTCAGCATTCCATCTAAACTGCGCCTATGCATGACCACGTACTTTTGATGTTGCTCCCATTCAGACTTAAATATATGTGGGGAAATAGCTAGTGCTTTCATGAATTAGTGTGAAATGAATGGGTAGTATTTTAACTGGAGTCTATCAGCATGTCCATTGATTTTCAGTACGGAACTAAGGCTGTGAGAAATCTTGTGTGGAAACAGGGCTGATTAATTTGCAAGATAAAGACCACATCCTAGAACAGTACAAATTTAAGGCATCTTTACACAGCCGAGTTAAGGCGGCTCTGTGTCTGCTCAAAATTCTGTGTAAAGACGCAATGCGCATAAAATCAGACTTAAAATACGCCGGGTCTGACCCACCTCAGTCCCTAATATCAAAGGCGACTCTGAAACTGTTTTGATTCAGTGTAAGGCCGCGTGTCCACCAAAGTGTTTTTTCATGCGGCTGGCTGGCGTATTCAATTATTTTTAATGGGAGCGCCGCGTTTTTAGAACGCCATGAGCGTAACGAGGCGCTGAGTGAGTATTTCACGCTCAAGCGCTGAGCGCTCACAGCAAGCCGTTTTCAGCTGGCTAAAAACGCTTTGGTGGACACGCGGCCTAAATGAACGCGAACCTGTGCCGCCCTAAACTACGTCATTGTCATGACAACCAAAAGCACGCCTGTCAGCTCAGGCAAAACCTATAGGAATAGCTCCACATCGTTTTAGGCCAATTAAAAAAATGTCTATCATTAAAGTAAAAGAGTCCTGTACTCACATCGTGAAGCAAACCACCAAAATAACAGAGTTGTTGTGTGTAATCAATTGGCGTTCGCCGTTTGTCGTCTTCTTTTGAAGAGACTGGCAACATTTCCTTCAGTGATGTTCCCTCAACATGTCACGGTAAATGCTTAACCCAATCGGCGTCACTGTGATTAGGCATTGTTATATTATATTCCAAAAATCATCTCCTTGAGAAAGATATTTCATGACGGTCAGGTGGCATATGCTGTACTGCCTGAAATGCTAACGTTAGTATCATTGTTCATTTGTTGTGCCTGCTCCAAAGAGACTTTCTGGCTCTTTGAAAAAAACTTTTGACCTCTTTTAATCCTGCTATGATCTAGCCTACCCGGTGTGATAATTCATAATTTCTTTATAGCATTTGTTCCAGCTGGCACAATTTTATTAAGAAATATAAAATAACTATACCGTAGCCTACAATAGCCTATCAGTATCACAGAATTATGACAAACATCAAAGCGTGAGATATAGCACGCAGAGGAAATTAATTTAAAATTCCATATTTTTTATTTATTTTGAGAAATTGAGAATTTCATTGTTTATTTCATTATTTTTTTATTAATTTATAACATGTTGTTAAAACTGTAATTTTAAAATAGTAATGTTCAAAGCATTGTTTCCCGCGATTTTTTAAATTCCTGTGTAAATGCATTTATGCCGCTTCAGAGAAGCATTAAACAGTCTGTGTAAATGCACATCTTTGTGATTTTTTTTTTTGTGTTGCCGCTTCTGGTTTGGTTTCTGTGCCGCGTTTGCTGTGTAAAGATGCCTTTAAAGTTTATAATGGCACATATGGAGGCCCACATATAGGATAGCACTACTATTATTTAAAGTCTTATCTCTATAATCTTGGGATTTTCTTCTGCTTTTTTTTTTTTTTTTTTTAGAGAGAGCAAGAACATCAGAAAAATAACAATTTATGGCCTCTGGATAACAGTATTTGTTAATAACTATTTTTTTATTGTAATGTAATTTAATCATGTATTTTAAAAATGTATAATCATTGATTATTACATTAAAATTATTTATATCTTTTATGCTCACACTATTCCTTAATCCCCACTAAATCTGAATGATGGATGAAACTTTGTATTACTAGCACTTCACATGATTATTGGCTCTAAGATGAAGCACTTGTTGTATTCCTAAATTGCAAGTCACTTTGGATAAAAGCTTCTGCTAAATAAATAATAAATGTAAATTTAGAATAATTTTTTTTTATTACACACACTATATCAATACAAATTCCCCATGATAATGCAAAAACAACCAAGTGTGTATGTGTGAAAAATCTTTCCCTGAGTGAGGGAGTGGTGGGATGGCTGCCTTTTATGTACGCACTGATGCAGTTCTTCTGTGACCCAAGAACAGCTAATCACACCATTATACTCTGAGAGAGCACAGACACCTGAGCAGACCTGCCTCCATGTGGTGAGAACTAAACTCATCTGTTTTAGAGCGCAAATGTTCCACACCTGAACCAACTCAATATGCCTATATGCATATACATTCTTTGAATTTACACTACCGTTCAAAAGTTTGGGGTCAGTAAGATTTATAATATAGTATTATTCTGCTTGACTGCATTTATTTGATCCAAAAATTCACAATTTTATTAATGCAATAAATATGATTTATTCTTGTGATGACAAAGCTGAATTGACAAAGATTAATTTTCAGCAGTCATTACTCCAGGCTTTATTGTCACATGATCCTTCAGAAATAATTTGGTGCTTAAGATGTATTTCATTATATAAGCCCAATATGAAGCATCAAATGTCGTTGTCACGTGATTTACTTGCATGAGTATTTCCTTCCTGTCTGGTGAAGTAGTAATTGTGCAGTGAGTAGGGTGTAGGGCAAATCCCTATAGTGTCTTTACTAGAGTTATGTTAAAGCTTGGTACATACTCCGCAAGAACAAATAAATTTGTTCGTTTTCTTGAGGTGGCAAGAACAAGAACGAAGTTCGTTCTGGCCAGGACATTCCATACTTCACGAGAAAAGCAGGTGCCGAACATTTACGTTTCTCCGCATTAACCCCGCCCACTTTACGTTTCTGACCAATCACACAATAGTTCTCGGACACCCACAAGATAAAAGTTCTGCTCAGATGATGTGTCGAGAACAAGCTGTGAGAACTCCCAAACCATGATGTCATTTTGTTCTCGCATCCCTGGGAGTGAGAAATTTTTTTTCTCTGTTCTTGCGGAGTATGTAACGGAACTCATGATGCCACATATGCATAAGCACACTAGAGAATAACACACACAAACACAAACAACCAGACAGAAACACACAGTGCACTCATCGGTCACCACTGACAACTCCATCTGTGCCTATGCTATCATATGTACACAATCACAAAAAACACACACACACACACACACACACACACACACACACGTGTGACAAAGCTCTTAAATCTGTGCGGCTACTATCCAGACTCGATTTCCACTCTACAGCACCTGTGTGTATATCCTTAATTCAGTTTAGCCCTCCAGTCGAATGCTTCCTCATTCACTACCACCTGAGACCCAGACACACACATTCAGACGTACACGCACACACCCCTGACACCAGGCAGCTGAAGATGGTTCTATTTCAATGCAAATAGCATCTCATCCACAGGGTTGAGGTCTCTAGATTAGATTTGTGAGTTTTCCGTCTAGCTGTACTCTGCAGCAGGGACTCTTTTAATCGGCTGGATTGACTTCTTCATGCCGTGGTTTCTGTTTCTGAGCTAAGCAGAGTTTGGTTTAATAGACTACCGATCTCTCGCCAGCCCTGCTGAAAGCAAGACCCTCGCTGAGTGCTGAGCTTGACTCTGTAATAGTGACTGGAAAAGATAGGCCCTGTTCACACCTGCTATTATAATCTCATAGCATATGGACAGCCGAGACAGATCACTGTTTAAACCTGGTGTATTTAGTACTGTGCAAAAAACATTTGCTTTAAGATGCTTATGCATATCTTTTACATTAGTATGCCAGTAGGAACTGTACTTTTCCCAAAATATTCCTTGCAAAAAATGTAGTAATAAACTGAGACTATGGGTGGGTTGCACCAACCAGGATTAATCTTAAATCTAGATTAAATCAAGTTTTATCTAATAATTCTGTTGCACCAAACTTTAAACCTTGTTTAAAATTAAGCAGGTTTACATTTAAACCATCATTTTGATCCTGGATTTAATTTATATTTAAGATGGATTAACTTTAATCCTGTTGCTCCATAACTTTAAACTCAGATTTAAATCTCAATTATGGATTAATTTTAAACTTGCATGTGAGGAGGTTTAAATAAAATAAAGTGCACCTACAATTGAAATATACAGATGATTGAACAGAGATAGAAACAGTGGGTGTGTCATCAGGTCTCAGAGAGGTGTTTATTACTAGTAAAAATGAAAAACAAAGCGAATTGAGCCGTCAGAGTGTGAGGGTCGTGGCGGCCCTTGAGTTTACGCCTGCTATCGAGTCCAGGATGCAGATCCGTCACTAATCTCGGTGCACCTCGGTGTCGGACAAAGAGAGGAGTATCAGTATATTTAGCATTTAACGGATGATGATGTGAGCGCCAGTGATCGCGGCCGCGCCTCGCGTTTCTCATGCCCGCTCCACTTGGAATGGGAGGCGATCAAACGGACAAGGCAGCGCTGTCAAGAGCGGAGATAGTCACTCAGCCAATCATGACAGTTGTTTGTCATAAGTTACGCTGCCTCAATATACTCCATTAATTGATACTATAAATATATTTCCAGGCTTATGAAATCCGCGCGCGCTGCCGCAAAGTTTTCATTGCCTGCTTGATCAGTAACGGTCTCTCTACGTAACGCTTTATAAAGACAGCTGACATTTGACAAGTTTATTTACTTTATCGGCAAGAGCTTATGTCAGAGAGAGTTTCTAGTGGTCAATAAGGAAGGAAATTGAATATTAGTATTGGTGCTGTCAATGGCGAATCCATCATGGCGGCGAAAATCAATCGTAAATGGAGGTTTTAATCGCAGGTTAAATTCTAATCCCCGATTTGTTAATCTGGGTTTAAAATTAAGTGGTGCAACACAACTCGATTAAAATAAAGCCTAGATCAACAAATCCTAGATTAGCTCTAAACTGAGTTTAATTTAATCCTTGTTGGTGCAACCCACCCTATGTACAGTACATCTCTTATGACATCACAGCATATTGATTATCTGTATATCACCTTTTTACAATACATAGGTTTTAAAACCTATTCATTTATTCACTTTTTTTAAAATCTATTCTTTGTCTGGCATATCAGATTTTTTTTTTCAGTGAGCTCATCGCAGTGCATTCTAGGATTCCCCTATGAAGTATTTTTTCCCCAATTTATGTGTTTTAAAACTTTTATTTTTTATTTATTTTTACTTCTCAGTATTGAATACATTATAGTTGACATCTGGAATAAACCATTTTTTCAGTGTGCTCGTTGCAGTGCAGGGCAATCCCCACGTGAAAGATACCTGCAGCGCTGCAATAGAATCTGGTCAAAATGAGGTATTTTAAGAGGCAGTGAAATTAAGCTGTCTATGATTCAGAACAGCCTTGATGTCAGGAATGCCTTAGTTTTGGAACAGAGGAGATTATACCAGAGCAGTTTAATGTTCTAAAGCACCACTTCACTCCAATGTTCTTGTTCTCATCTTGTATCCTCAATCACACAGATTACAGCCAATTAATCTCTTACCTTTGTGGCACTCCCACAGGAATCTGACCTAAATACATCAAGATGAGTTTTTAATCTGAGTTTGTATGGTAAGGATAGTCTTCATAAGGCTGAGTCTCAGACTGTGCTTTGATGACCAGGCCTCTGATGGAGCAGTGAAATATCTCATTTGATATCAGATATTTGATATCCTTCATCTGTCACACATGCAGCGGTGTGGTTTGAATCAAGATTTCTGACTCACGTGACATAAAAGCAGAAAAATTAGGCGAATTAGGCTTGTGGTTGAGTATTAATCTTACTTCATACAGTATAGGAAGTAGAGATAGAGACTTCTGCAATGTCTGTATCGCTGTTACACATTGCAGTTTTTTGTGCTTTGGCAATAGAAATGCACTCATTTTGTCATGAAAACACTACATTGAAACTGAATATAGAGAGAAAGAAAGAATGAATGCATGATTTTAAAGGAAAATGCAGAAAAATAATTTCTGGTAATGTTCTATTTGTTAAGACTGGAGCCTATTTGAACCAAAACAGTACAAACATGACTCAAACGTGTACCATTGCCCACCCATCCTGTGTTTCACTTTCATTTCCTGTTTTCTCTGAGAAAGAGAGAGTGAAAGAGACTGGGCAAAGAAGAATAATATAATAAAAACAAGAATTTCCTCAGATTGTGCGTCTGGCCTGGTGAGAGCTGACTGGAGCTCAATGCCCTGAGGCCCACAGCTGGCCCTTGACCCACAAATGAAGAATTAGCAGAACGGCCTGGCAATTACAACACAAAATCCATGGGCTGAGCGCGAATGCCAGAGAACAATCCTGCACTGGGAACGCCTCCCCAAAACTCTCCAATTTGATCCAGACATAAAACACTCTCATGCATTCAAGACTAACCCCTGAGAGTAATGAAAAAGAGGGAAAGCAGGTTGAAGGGCAAATAAAAGGCTCTCGCCTCATTTCTTCATTCTAAAACAGCTAGTTTTGATGGAGAACCTCAAGATGGAGGACCTCCTGAGAAGGGTCTGTCTACAGACAGTACAGATGCACTCTCAGACATGACTTAATTCAACAATTTCTTTGAGTCGGTGTCAGACTCTTGCGCTGTTGATGTAGTGTAAACGGTGCAGCACTTCCAGAACGCCGGCTTACCATTGACTGATGCTGTTCTCATTTTCAACTTGTTGCAGCTTGCATATTGGCTGTTTATTAGTACTTATAAGGCACATGTTAATGCCTTATTCTACATGACCATATTATACATCTTTTAATCCTACCCCATACCTAAACTTAAAGGAACACGCCGACTTTTTAGGACTTTAGCTTATTCACTGTATCCCCCATAAGTCCATACATACCATTTTTATCTCTGTGCGTGCCATAACTCTGTCTGACGCACCCACCGCTAGCCTAGCTTAGCACAAAGACTGGAGGTAAACGGCTCCATCTAGCCTACTGCTCAATAAGGGACAAAATAACGCCAACATTTTCCTATTTACATGTTGTGATGTGTATAGTTACATTGTGTACTAAGACCGACGGAAAATGAAAAGTTGCAATTTTCTAGACCGATATGGCTAGGGACTATACTCTCATTCCTGCGTAATAATCCAGGAAATTTGCTGCCGTACCATGGGTGCAGCGGCGCAATGATATTACGCAGCGCCTGAAAATAGTCCCCAGCACGCTCTCTGTGCAAGCAAGGTTGTCACGTTGGTTATGTTGACAGAAGTTAGCCTATTTTCAGGCGCTGCGTAATATCATTGCACCTGCTGTACCCATGGTTCCTGGATTATTACGCATTATTATAGAATTATTATAAAGAGTGTTCTCTCTGTCGCATGCAATGTTGACTAAAACCTTCCCTGACACTTTTCATAGCAATAGCCTAAAAACAAAGAGCCAGTAAATCTGTTTTATCGCCTAAACGATATGAAAAACTTAATACAGTTTATATAAATTGCTCAATAATCCCTCGTATGAAGTCTAGTTAAGCAGTCAGCAACAAAGTGCTAGCATTGCTAACGAAGACTGGATACATTATCATAAGAGCAACAAAACAAATATCATACTCACAGCGTTCCTGCACAGGGGTAAAGATCAAATTATAACACGTGAGCCATTCATCTGATACCTGTCTGCAGGTGCACAACTGCACATGCATGAACAGTGCGCATGCGTGAACCTGAGAATGCATGTCTGCGAGTGCATCTGTGCATGTCTGCAGCCAGACCCTATTGTACCAGTCTGCTAAAAAGACAAATATGGAATGGTCATGGCTGGTTTGTTTCTGAACTCATAAAGAATTTGGAGAAGAGGACAGTAGTTGAGGTTTCTCTTTGAGAAGCAATCTGAGCTGCATTTTTCTGCTATATCACCATATAGAGAAAGAGAAAAGTTGAGAGGAAGAGAACGAGAGATCAGTCGCAGTGATAATTGCATGGTTGAGGTGGACGGAGGTTAATGAATCTCTCCTTCATCGCTCTGACCTTTCCAGTATCAACCCTCTGTTCTTTCTGGACATATTTTAATGACAACCTTTAAATAATTTATCTAACTTATTTCCCTTCATTAGCTGTCGCCTGTGACATTTTCCCACTCCGCCTCACATCTTTCAGGGAATATCGCCATTGATTTTTATTTTTTCACTTGATATTTCTTCAATCATGATTCTATTAAAAATTAAGTTATCACACACACACTCTTTCTCTCTCTGCAGTGCATGGCTGAGGTTTGAACATGCAGGAGACATTTGTAATCAGACACTAATGTGAGCTCATTAAATGTATTAATGCATTTATCTTTAACGTACAGGCTCTTGTGCTGAAATAAGGTGTAGCGAACCGTCTGGTGTGCATTTATGCTTTACTGTAAATATCATCAGCAGGTAACTGATAATAATGCGGTTTACAGTAACAGAGGGTGACAAATACCTATGACAGAACTATTGTTGTGAATTCTGCTTGTCAACTAAAATGATCTAACTGGCTAAAATCTTTTTTTTTCAAATAGCAAGAATGACTTGTGATAGGATGACTTGGTAGCATAATTAAGAATAGCTTGAACAAGTGTTTATGAATTTATTGCTGTCTTGGAGTTTCCTGTATAATTATAATAACTGCATATTGTTTAGCAACATTTGATTTTGAAAGTGTATTTTTTTTTTTTAAATAATTTTAAAATGTACAATGCTGTTCAAAAGAACCAAATCAGGTGATTTCAGAAAGATCATGTGACCTGAGGACTGGAGTAATGGCTGCATTTGTTGATATGATACAAATGATACATTTAACATTATTCATTTAAATGTTGGGACCGTTGAAATCATTGGCAGGGCAAGTAGAAATCTGAACTACTGGCCTGAACAGTAAAGTAAAGTTTGTTTCTGAAGAAAATGTGACTGGTTCAAAACTAAAATGCTGTCTTGGCTGGTTGCCAGAGTGTTCATATGTGGTTGCTAAGGTGTTCAAAGTGTTGAGTTTGCTATGAGGTTGCTAGGTGGTTGCTTGCTGGTCACTATGCTTTTCTGATCTCAAAACATGACCTAGGTCTATGGGACTTTTGTTTCCAAATGAAAATCATGCATCCAATTAATGTTTAAAAGTTACCAAAAATGGAGACAATAGAGTTTTGTGCCTGGTAATATAAGAGAAAACAAGATTAGACTTTTTTTTTAGGGGTGAAATTGAGATGCAGAACTTCTCCTGATTCCAGATGTGGACATGAAATGAGATTTGGTTCAACTCCTCTGGCTCACAATCTCAGTTTGACGGGAAACCCTCGTAGGGAGAGGAGCGAGGGAGGGGGAACTCCTGCTGTCTCAGACACTCTAATGACTCTCAGTAACCAGCCAAACGGCCGCACCCCCTCAGGCTCTCTGGTGTGTGTGCACCACCGACAACTTCCATCTGAGCTTTCCACTGAACTGATCATTTTCATGATAAATGGATCAATTAGAAAGACGGTCCGTTCTGGCCATCTTTTCTTGCGCTGGACATCTGTTGTAGTTTTGTTTATTCTGCATTTCTGCACTCAAACTTCGAAGGGGTACTCTGAAAATCTGCTTCTGGCAGGGAACGCAAGCACACGGTATGCTTGTTTGCGTGCGTGCCCAACTTTGTCTGAACTCGCTGAGGGTGCCATCCGTGTCCGTGTGCCATCTTGCATTGAGGTTGTCAGATGAGGGTTCAGATTCTTTTGACAGGTGTTAAGCACAGGAAGAATGAGGAAATTACAGAGAACGGGAGAGGTAGAGATTAATTAATCAACGCCATATGTGGCTGCATGAAAGTTGAGACAGCATCTGTACGTTCACAAACAAAGTAACGTAATTAAACACACTGCCATTTATGAGATACTGTACTGCTGTGTTTACAGGCTGATTTGATTTCTGTGAGTAATAGGGCTGAACCTCAGCTCTGATTAGAGTAAACAGATCTCATCTGATACAACACCAGCAGTTAATGAGAGCTGAAATGAGAATGCAATACAGTCAGTGGAGAAAGAATCCAAGTCCCACAATTCCGTGCCAAGATGGTCATGGCTAACTTCCTGTTTTGCAAACTGTATTTTTGTGTGAAAAGTGCTCTTTATGTGTTTGTCTTGAGGAATGTTTCTGTGTGTGTGTGTGTGTCCTGGTAAAACCATACATTATGGGAAAGAAAATGTCCCCACAAAGATGGCAGTATCCAAAATCCTTGTCCGTGTGGGGGACTTTTTTTGGTCCACATGAAGAAAATGGCTTATAAATCATACTAAGTGATGTTTTTTTGAAAATGTAAAAATGCAGAAAGTTTTCTGTGATGGGTAGGTTTAGGGTTAGGGGATAGAATATACAGTTTGTACAGTATAAAAATCATTATGTCTATAGAAAGTCCCCATAAAACTAAATATGACCCAATCATTCTTTTGGGGACATCCAGGAATGTCCTTATTTGAAAAATATAAATCTGAAATATTAATTCTTTTCATTATTTAAAAAAAAATATATATATATTAGGATTTGGATTTAGATTTTAGGGTTTATAGTGATTAAAATTAGCTTTATATGAAAATAATATAAATATTTTATGTCCTCATTTATAAAACATCTGTGTGTACGTGTGTGTGTACAGGTATATGGGGTTTATGAGGACACAAATGTATATAATGACATGGGTATTACAGTGTAAACATGCTTTATGCGGACATGGTTTCTGTGTCCTCGTAAACCAAATGGCTAAAAAAAACATACTAAACAGTGTTTTTTTTTTGGTTGTTTTTTTATAAAAAATGCATAAAGTTTTCTCTGATGGGTAGGTTTAGGCCCTGTTTACACTAGTGCGTTTTAGTTTTAAATTGCATAACTTTTGCGACGGTTACGCCTGTCATCTACTCTACTCAGTTCGAAAACAGATACTTTTGAAAATGCTGCAGACCCGGTTTTATTTTGAAAACTCCAGGGTTGTGTTTTAGTGTAAACAGTCCAAAACAGACACTTTTGAAAACAGCCAGGGCTGCGTTCCCCAAAAGCACTGTACACCTAAAGTTGATCGTAGAGACCGTTTGTGGCTATTGTTACAATGCTTTTGGGAAACGCAGCCCAGAGCTCTGTAACATACCAGCCTCGACAACGGACGGAACTGCATGCTTTGCTTATGGTCCTTTTTAGCAGCGTTGTGCAGTTAAACGCTGTATTGTGTAATACTGCAGCTGTCTACATGCGCAAGAGGCAACTGTTTACACTTGTACGTGCATGGCCAGTGTGCATGAACAGTCATGTGACATGCATTTTCGGTCATGCAGTGTAGACAAAGATCGTTTCTGAAACACAATGGAAATGGCAGTGTAGATGAGGATCGTTTCATTTTATAACGCGGACATAAAACGAAAACGCACTAGTGTAAACGAGGCCTTAGGGGTAGGGTTAGTGTATGGGGTATAGGATTAGACATGTACCGGTATACGGTAATACGATATATCACGGTAATGAACATGCACTATATTGTTATCGTGAGCACTTCAAAATACCGTGAATAATTATTTATTATGAATTATTCCGATTTTTAGAATGCATTTTAAGAATACTTTACCCATCAACTATTTAAAACGAACGTCGTGAGCAGTACGTGAGTGTTGTCTTGTGTGCTTATGGCAGCTTTCCCGCAAGTGGGTGTGGTTTCAGCGCCGACAGCGGACACGACCCCAGCGTTTGAGAGCAGAGAATGCTGCTTATTTTTTCAAGATTTTGATGAGCTATTTTATTTACTTGGCAGATTTTTTTATGATTCAAATTTGTCTGGGTGGTTAATAACACATTTGTCTGTGGTGCGACAAACTCAGAACACATATTTAATTTTGACTTTACAGGGACTATTTATTTTCAAATTTTTATATTTTAATCTGGACTACATACCCTAGATATCGTTTGAATATGTCCTGATTCTTTATTGTTCAGTAACACACTTTACAATAAGGCTCCATTATTAACATTAGTTAATTCATTAGTTAACAAACTGACAATGAAAAATGCTTCTAAAGCATTTATTAATCTTAGTTAAATGTACATTTCAACATTTAATATCACATTATTAAAATCAAAAGTTGTAACTGTATTATTTAATGGACCTGAGCTAACATTAACTAACAGTTGCTTTTTTAACTAATGTTATCAAAGAATAATCACAATTGTAGCTATTTGCTCTTTGTTAATGTTAGTTAATGCATTAACTAGTGAGACCATATTGTAAAGTGTTACCTATTGTTCTTTATAATTCTTTTGCACTTTAATCTGTTTGAAATATTTGACAACAATATCGTGATAATACCGTATACCGTGAGAAAAGCTTCAGCAATTAATCGCAACATGAAAATTTTATATCGTCACATGCCTTTATAGGATATACGATTTGTACAGTATAAAACCATTACGCCTATGGAGAGTCCCCATAAACCACATATTCAAAAGTGTGTGTGTTTTCTGACTATAAGGAATATTGGTTTACATTTTTTTCTTGGGATCTGTGGATGACGGTAAATGTTATGTCTGAAATGTATTTTGTTTTCCTGGGAAAGCACAACACACACACACACACTGAGGCCACTCTAACCGATTGGATTTAAATCAAGTTGTATGACAGCTTTTCAAATGAAGCAGTGAAACAGATGGAAAGCTTCAATGAAACATAAAATGCGTGCAGCAGAGGGCTTGAGGGGTCTGTCTCCCACCCTCTCCGTCATTCTCTCATTTTCTGCCTTCCTCACAACTCCCATTTTCCTCTCTCATCCTATCGCCGGTTTCCACTATTACACACATTCTCATGCTGTAATGAAATATCCTATTTCTGCAGCTGTTGCATTTTCTGGACAGCTTGAGCTTCCCCAGAATGGACGAACCAATAGTTTTGTCAAGAGTTAGTGTGATAAACAGTTAGTATTGAGGCCTTGTCTGTACTATCTCCTCTACCATTTCCTTCACTGGCTTAGACTTGTGTACCATGCAGAATTTAATTTAGAATACCTTTAAAATTCTGATTCAATTTGTAATTTGAACTGAGATAAATAGGATGCAGGTTGTGTAGTTTGTAATGATCATTCTTTCAGTATGAATTAACGTTTTCATACATAAATCTTTGCTGTCAAAACATTCCAGAATTGTTTGATAATATTACACGTTTGTATCTATAAACAAATATATACATATAAATTTATGGTTGAAGAATGTATTATATATTTTAAATATATATGAATTTACATGAAAATAATGTGGTAGACAGTTTGTGGTGCTGTATGTAAAAATTATAATTGATATCTGTGTTAGTTAATTTTGACATAATATATTAGGGGTGTAATGTTACATGTATTCGTCTCGAACCATCACGTTACAGACGTCACAGTTCGGTGCATACAGTCAGTCACGGCAATCCACACTCCGATCCAGAAGGGGGCATGCGCGGTAATGCAACGCTGTTTGCTAACCACCGCAACAGCAAAAACAGCAGAAGAACAGCACATGTGCAAATGACTCGAGTCCACTAGATTGTTGCCAAATGCGCCTTTCTGTGCTCAAGGACTGAAAGGCTCATGCACTCAACTGTGCAAAACTAAAATTAAGTATAGGAGGGGCTTAAGCTTTGAATGTTTAAATAGTTTAAGTAGAGCAAATTGTAACTCTCCTAATGCACAAGTTTTATTTTTCATTATTCTATTTATTTTGTACTTTCATAACATAAAAAATAGCTGATTGTGACCAAATACCTTTTGTTATTTATCAGCCCTGCAAAAATGATGACCTATGAAAGTGTGCATTCTGTTCACTGCTTAGTGCTTAATACACTAAAGGAGGCTGTACAGTACCAACTACCTCAGGGGGGACTGAATGCCGCTAGGTGGAACAAACTGTAATTTGCACTACTGTCTGCTCAAAATAAATGAAAAGAAACCTAGCATTGTGGTTTTGTTCCTTTGTCCGTTAACACTTTTGTTTTGGGTATAATTCTCACTATTATCTAGTTGCTTATTAGCATGCATATTACTAGGATATTGGCTGTTTATTAGTACTTATAAAGCACATATTAATGTCCTATTCTGCTTATTCTAATCCTACCCAATACCTAAACTTAACAACTACCATACTAACTATTAAAAAGCAATAATTAGGGGTTTATTGAGGCAAAAGTTATAGTCAGGCTAATTGTTAATAGTGAGAATTGGAGCCTAAACTAAAGTGTGAACATTTTTCCTGTTGTACCAAAAGCGTTTTTTAACCGTGACCCCAAAACCGAGGTACGTAGCGAACCATGACTTCTGTGTACCGTTACACTCATAGTATATATGTGTTTGTTTAATTTCCTCAAATATATATAAATATTTCTATACACAGTACCGTTTAAAAGTTGTTTTTAAAAGAAATTAATACTTTTATTCAGACAACATTTATATTGACAATGACAGTCAAATCTGTGACATCTGTGATCAAAAGTGACAGTAAAGACATTTATAATGTTACGAAAGATTGCTGTCACATGCGATTCTTTTGAATATTCTATTCAACAAATAATCCTTGTATTGGGGTTTTCAACATTGGTAATAATGATAACTGTTTCTTGAGCAGCAAATCAGCATATCAGAATGATTTCTGAAGGATCATGGGACACTGAAGACTGGAGTAATGATGCTGAAAATTCAGCTTTGCGTCACAGGAATAAGTTACATTTTACAAGTTCTATTAAAATATTACAATAGAATAGAATTGTAATAATATTTCACAAACTTTACTGTTTTATTATTACTGCTTTGCCTTTGTGAACATAAAAGTATTCATTAAAAACCTGAAAATATCTTTCCGACCCCAAAGGTTTGAATGAATATCTGCAATCACAGAATTTTTTTTTTTAGTGAATCAATAGGCTAATCAGTCAAAATATTCATCAATGCTTTGTTGCAGCTTGTGTTGCACTAATAAAATTCCTTTGATTTGTTATTGTGTTGAATGTCTGTAAGTGGCAATTCAGTAAATTCTTTGATTAATTCCAAATCAGCATCCGGTGTAATGTAGCCAATTCACATCCCAGCTCATGAATTGAAAGAGAATTTTGCCCGTCCCTGCTGTCATAAATCTTTCAAAGGAACAAACCCGATAAAATGATGAACCTGAAGTTGTCCCAGAGGCTTGTGTGAGAGTTGTCGAGTGTTGTTCTGCCCATGTCGGTTAATAATGCATTTTTGTTACACTATAAAGTTAAGCTGGCTAATCCCCTTTTCCCAAGAAGAAGAAAGAATGTGTGCAAGTTTTGTTTGGTAATGAATCTGGGGCTGTCATCAGTATTCACAATGTGGTATTGTACTGTAAGCTTGTCAGAGCTGTTTTTCATGAGTGGGGAGTATCCTAAAGAAGCAAAGCTGCTTTTGACCTGATAAGCTCATTTGAATTCCACATTAATTACTCAAGTACCCTCTAACTCTGTAACGAGACCTCACAGCGCGAGAGAAAGAGAGAACGAAATGGGAAAGGCGGGGGGAAAAGAGAGATGGAGAAAAGAGGGATGGTAAATTAGCCTACCCACCTCCAAGCATTTTCTCTGCCTTGTCAAGGCTAAACTGAGGGCAGCAGGGAGTGGGGTCCAATGTGTCAGAATCTCCGTGGCAACCAATCCCTCAGCCTCCCGTCTGCGCGCGCACACACACACATACATGTGAAGCTGCACCCTACTGTGAACAGGCTGGTGTATGGTTTGCATCTTTGGCCAGATTGGACCTGTTACGGCCTCAAACAATTTGACACATTTCTCCTCTTCTTTTTTCCTCTGCAGACGCTGCTGTTCTTTTCTCTTCCCTCCTGTTTCAGCTCAGCACTCTCGTCACTCAAGCCCAAAAACTACATCTCCCACAATCCTCTTATGGGTTCTTATGGGTGGTTTTACAATGTACCCAAAAATGATTAGCCCACTGCTTGTTCAGTTTACTCAGTTTACTAAATTTGTAATTGTAAAAGTACTTAACAGTTGTAAGTTGTAAATTGTAATAAGTTCATGTAAAAGGTCTGCAAAGTTTCAAAGATCAAAATGCAAATAAAGTTATTGTCTTCCAAAAAAAGGAATGATTGCAACTACCTGAAATGAGTTGTCAGTAATTCCAGTCTTCTTGCACAAACCCAGACAGGTTTGTAACAAATTTGCATAATGCCAGCCTATGGTCTTCATTTGCATGCCCACGAACAACGTCTACTTTGACCCGACCTCAAATGCTGTAGTTGTAGCTGAGGCCTGGAAAAGTTTGGTTTGTGTTGTCGACATCCACTTTACATGCTCTTCCAAAGGACGCAGGCTTGATTTGATACGATAAAACTGACACAGTTGTTACTGTTTTTATCACTGTGTATACAAGCGCTGATTAAGCCCGAGGCTGAAATTCATGTATGGGAATGGCTGTTTAGTTTCCGACATGCGCTGTAAGCGGAAGACCAATCACAACAGACTGGGCCACCTGACCAATCAGAGCAGGGTAGGCTCTCAGAAAGGAGGGGTTTAAAGAGAGATCGAATCCTTTATCGTACCATTTCGTACCATGCTGCAGCGTGTATATTGAGAAAATGTACGTTGTTTTTTTTTTTTTTTTTTTTTTTTTTTACCTTAAATGCATGTAAACCTATTGTAGGAGACCTCCGAAACAAAATTTGGAACCTTTAAAATAGAACAACAAGGGCAATTTAATAATTTTGTGTTGCCACTAAAACTGGACAATGGGTTTCTAGTTCCCAGTATGTTTTGTATGGGTCTGATTTGGGAGAGTTAATGTTAGTTAAACCATGTCAGTCCAGTCTCTATTTGGTTTATCATACATGTAACAAAAAGTTATATTTAGCATGCTAACGTGCTGTTGCTTGTATAGAGGGTATGCATTGACGTCACGCGTCCCCTCAGCCGGACTGAGTGGCAAAACATCCTTCAATGTGACTGGATTTAATAGGGGAAACTGCACATGGAAGTAAACAAATGATTATCTTCTTAAATTAAAGGCAGTTGGAATCGACAGTGTTCCTTACAACTTACCAAAGAACCAGTGGTCCATGGACATTAACATGAGGCCAGGAATCAGGTTTCCTGACATTTATATGTACCTGATTTTGATGCCGGGGAATTACATCAAGCAAAGCCTGTGAACGCTTGATCAGCTAGACAACACTATAAAACCAAATCAGCATATTAGAATGATTTGGTGATGCTGAAGATTTGAGTAATGTCTGCTGAAAATTCAGCTTTGCCATCACAGAACCAAATTACAGTTAAATAGATAAAATTGTGTTATGTACTGTGTTAAACATTTATTTTCAAATGTAATGTAGTATTTCACGATATTATTGTTTTTACTGTCTTTTTGATCAAATAAATGCAGTCTTGGTGAGCATAAGAGCCCCCTTTCAAAATCATGAAAAACTCTGATCGTTTGAACAGTTAGTTTAGAACAAAAAAACACACAGAGGTTTTGGTGGTACAGCCCACTCCTACCCAAACCCCCAAGCTCTGTACTCACAGCTCAAACCATGACCACTACACTTAGACCTACACACACATACACATTTTACAAAGACACGTACACTTCCTTCCTGGAGTTCCTGAGCTGTCTGTGTACAGCTTCGGTTGGGTTTCAGCTCTTTCTTGTTATTTCTGTACCATGTGTATATGTGATGTTTGCTTTTTGTGTATATTGAGTCTTTATAGCTTAACTAGAACTAATCATTTTGACATCCACACATGGTCTTGGAAGCACAAAAACATGCCTTTTGAAAAGTCTCCCAGCATGCATCTCTCCCATTCCGCTAAACTTTACTCATTAAATCTGGCGTACGGAAGATGTGCAAGCTATCCACATTCTCTTTCTTTCTCTTTTTTCAACCTCTCAAAGGCGAATCCAGAAGTGATGAATCGTCTCCATTCCGCCGAATTTTGTTTGAAACGAACAGGCAAGCCGAGCAGGAAGTGATCCGTTAAACAGCCATGGGCCGCTACACACAGAAATCATTAAAACACAGGGAAAGGAGCAGAAAGAACTAAACAGACAGTTATGGAGGGCCCGATTATAGAGCAGGAGGGCCCTGGCCTCAATTAGAGCCTGAATATATATGTAGTCTAGACTGTAATGAAAATGGAGCCTTGTGCCAGCCGTAATTTCCCCTATTGAGCAGATACAGGCAGCTGAAATCACAGGATTAATCTGTTCTCTCTCGCTCTCTCTCTTGGAGAAAAAGAAGCAAGCATTTCTCTCTCTACCTCCTTCCCTCCCTCTCTACCTCTCTCGTCCTTCGCTTTCATAAAACTGTTACCTGCAGCCATTGCTGAGACATACATTGGGGAGTAGATGGTTAGAGCTGAATACTAATGACTCTGAAGCGTGAGTAGCGAATGTGTGTTTATCTTTGCTCTTTAATCAACATTCCATATCAATTGTGCGCGTGTGTGGACGTGTAGATTGGCACAGATTTCATGAGCTTCTCAAACAGGTTTTACAGGTGATGAAACTGAATTTCAATTGTGTTTGATAATTCATGCAAGTCAAATGCTGTTTCATGAGTCATGGTGGTAAAAAAAGAAAGAAAAGTTTACACCCGCTGACCCGGACTCTGGTTTAAAAAGTCTTGGTTTAAACACTTGGTTTATGTCAGTTTAGGCTGCTTTACCTGATTGCTTGACGCGGTCACACGCTCACATGTACAAACATGTTTTCACCTGTTGTCATCTTGCTTGCAGGGGCTTTTAGTGGTGTTAGCTATTTCACTAACTTCCTCTCTCAAAACCAAACACAAACACAAAATGACTGACAGATAAAGAGCGCTTCAGATTCTTCTAAATGGCTAAATAAAAGCATTCTGCAGTCACAACAACTATTTCAGTGAGATCTGCAACCTAGGCTCTTTGAAAAACGTGCAAACCTATACCTACAATTCACTGTAGTTTCTAGCTGAAATGAACACAAGTAGTAAAACACCAACAACACTTGGGATGCTGAGCACTCGGGTACGATACCGATACTGCAAAATCCCGTGAAACATGGGTCACGATAAAACAGCTCAAAGACTTGTATAAGCAAGCTGAAATAGCATGGTTTTCAACAAATACGTTTTTAACTCATGTTTGCTTTTGTTAACACTATTGGTTAGGTTTAGTTCTTGGTTCAAACACGATAGAACATTAACCTTTTAGCGATACTCACACAAAACGTTTAATTTCCGAACAGCCACGATACATACAACATTTACATTGATTTGTTTCATATAAAACTGGACATGCTTTTAGTGCCACTCATTGGACATTTAACTTTAAAAGTGTCACGAAACATGTAATAGAAGCAACGTAATATCATTTAGCAGAAAAATGGCTACAGCCTGGGTTAGAGATCTGTGAGGTAGAAGTGATATTTTTTGTCTTCTGTTCCATAAAAAAATATCGCTTATAAGTGTGTTTGGTAGAGCATGTGTTGTCCTTGTGTTTGATTGTGTGTAGTTTACTCACAAGAACATTGCTTTTCTTCTGCCCTCCTTCTTTCCTTCTCTGTCTCGTACATCCTCTGCTATTTTTTCACTTCTGTCTGGTGGAGTTGATGGACAGAATCATTTTATGAACAGCGGTGAGGTTTCATCTTTTTATTATCTTTATTGACTTTATACATTTTTTATAAATTCACTATAGTGCTTTTTTATTCTCTATTACATTCACTAACAATGATGATGACATTTTAAACATTTTCGTAATAAAATGTCACATTCCTTTGTCTTGCTAAGGTTAATTTGTTAACACTTGTATCTTAAAGGGTTACTTCAGCAATTAGCATTAAGCTTTGTATCAGTAGAAACCTGGGAGTATATTCATATGATCATGCTTTCCCTCCTCATATCCCCTTGAGACGAGAGATTTATGTATTTTGTGTCTGGAATATCGTCATTTTGCGTCATCTGAGGCTTTTTTTTGGCTAGAGGCTAGAGACTACAGCCAGTAGTAGGAGCTAGTTCCACATGTTTTCAACCCGCCCACAGGGGTGGGATCTCACTCACAGAATGTAAATGCGCACGGCCGCCGGGCATTCATAACGGAGCAGTGCGGAGCAAAGCGAGTGTTTTCAATGAATTCTTATGAAAGTTAAGCTTCCATAGGCATGAACTGAAAACACGCCAGTGCACACACCGTGAATGACTATGCAGCCGTGAATGAATGACAATACGACCGTGCTCATTTTAGTTTTGGTTTTGAATTAGCGCCAATTCGGGGGCGGGTTGCTTGAATTGTGGGTTCATTAGCCTATTATTCTTAATGAAAAACACAACAACAAAACGGTACAATGGCAAACTCACTTAAATAGGCGTTTTTACATTTCGCTTTGAAACCAAATCTTCCGCGATCATCTTGTCTGTTAGCTGTTTGCTCTCGTGATGAATGAAATCTGACTCCTGCTGCTGGTCTGTGCGGCGACTCTCGTTCAGCTCACACTGTATTGAGCACACACATTCAGTTTTTAATTGTAGTGTCTGTTCTCTAACTGAACTAAATGATTTTATTACTATAAAAATCAAAACGACGGTGGGGGCGGTGCCGCGGTGGGCAAGTGATGTAACCGGTGGGAGTGGCCTCGTAGGGCTGCGAAGCAAGTGCATTCTGGGAGCTGTTGTCTTTCATCCATATGAGCCAAAAATTAATTTTCTGGCTTTTCTCAGTCTAGAAGTCACCAACTTCTAAAATAAATTCACATTTCTACTACATAAATGACCCAGTTTAAATACACATTCATCTTTCCAGCGGTGAAATACCCCTTTAAATACACATTTAAATAACATTTTCACAATTTTGCATTATGTTATACTTCCAGCTTGAGATTCAGTTTATTCAGATATTTCTTTTTCTTTTTCTGGTCATCAGCATAAGTTATGTTTTGCATGCTGGGACTGGCATGGAGTGTTGACTTGTTGACTTGGCCCCAGCATGGGAAACGGGAAAGCTGTTGTACCAGCTAAACCAGCTCAGTTTTGGTTGAGAACAGAATGCTGGAATTCGACATTGAAACCAACATGGAATTTTAGATTTTTCAGCAGGGCCATCACGTTTAACACGCTAACTTGTCACTTGTGGAGATGATGCCACAATCGTGGTGCAGTTCTCATTTATTTCATGCTAAAAAGTTTCCAGGACCATTTTAAAAGGGTCCTATTATGCCCCTTTTTACAATATGTAAAAGAAGTCTCGGAGTGTGTATATGAAGTTTCATTTTTATAGCATGTTAAAATTGTCACTTTTTGAGGGTGAGCAAAAACGTGCCATTTTTGTGTGTCCCTTTAAATGCAAATGAGCTGCTGCTCCCGGCCCCCTTTCAAGAAAAGGGCAGAGCTTCAAGAGCTCATGTTAGCAACTTTGATTACCTAACGCAGACATGCATTGAAAAAGTCTGAAACTGTGCCTTTTATGTTCAAACTAGAGTCAGACAATGATGGAGAAACTCAAGAAGTGACAACGTTGAATGCAACAGTACGTTTCTGAATGGTTAGTTGATGAATTTATGTAGCTGATGTGGAGTTAACTATCTTCAAGTCATTGATTAGAATATTCTGTCATGATAATCTTTAAATCACTTGTGTGGGAACTGTTATAAGATGCCTACAGAGCCAGAGAATATATGCTGCATGAAGTTAGAACATGTATAGTTTAGTTTAATTACGGTTATAACTTATGTTGTCATCTTGCTTTTATGACATGCTATTGCATTTGTGTTATGTACTGTATTGCAATAAATGTGAAAAGATGGATGCGACAGCTTGAGCAGACTCCCAAATGTGCTCGACTTCAACAACCCTTCCTCTTCTCTAAAGCAGCTCAACATGGCTTCACCCCCTTTGTTGTGTGTTCCCGGGAGCATTGTTTATGTGAATTTTAGGGTTTGTGATGTCACCAACCCGGGAAGAAGCTTGTTGTAGACCCTACCAGCCATTTGTTGTAGTCCTTAAAAAGCAATTTCTGTAAAAAAGTAAATATCTCCCTTTGCATTTGCATGCTCAAACAGCAACTTTACACACTAACTAAAGTTAAAAAAGGACCCATTTAATGTAACCTTCGTATACCAAAAAAATAAATCAATGGGCTAAATCGGTTAGTTTTCTTATAAACTGTGACATAAAAGTGCCCACAGTTAAAGAAACACCCACATGCTACACATTATAGCCTGCACACACACCTACTTGCTCTCATACACTTACATGACAAAGGAGGAATGTGATGTAATAGAAAAGGCATAAACAGAGTGAATAAGAGAGGTGAGTAATTGTAGAGAGAGAGATAGAGAGTGTGTGTTAGCCTCTGGTGGCATATCTGTCTCTCTCACTCTCATTCTGACTGATGTAATAAACCTGACTGCTCCTTATTCAGGCTTCTGTTTAATGTTGCAGCTCTGATTACACTCATAAGGCACATACAGGAAGAAAAACATTAGAGTTTAGAAAGCATGAAGTGACAGGTAACATTAGTCATGTGACCCCTGAGAGAGTTACAGAGGTCAGGCGTTCACTCAGGGAAGCTCTGCTGTTTACTGCACTAGATCATTTTACTGAACGTGCATAAACGTGTGTGTTTTGTTCCTGTGTGAAGTGAGAATGTGGTGCCTCAATTACAGGGGCCAAATTAACACTTACCAAGTGCCATTTTTGATTAAAAATGGGCTTTGGTGAGGAAATAAAACCAGTGGCCAGTAATTTGATTTGAAATATTGTTTCAAGCTAAGCATTTGTCACAGGGTGTTTTTGGTTATGTTTCATGTGTTTAAGTTTGCCATGTTCACTGTCATGTCTTGTCATGCACTTCCTGGTCTTGTCATGTGATCCTGCCATGTGCTCCTTTGTCTTGTGGTCTGTCATGTTCTCATTGGTTTATTGGTTTAATCATTGTTCACAGGTGTGTCTTGTCTAGTCTTTAGTCATTGTGTATTTAAACCCTCATGTTTGCCGTGTGTCTTGGTCGAGTATTGTGTTTTATGTAACCCACTGTTGGTGAGTCATGCCATGCCATGCCATGCCATGCCATGCCATGCCATGCCATGCCATGCCATGCCATGCCATGCCATGCCATGCCATGCCATGCCATGCCATGGTTTTTTTTTTCAGGTACTTAACATAAAGCATATAAGCATTTTATTTCATTATTATCATATTGAAATATAATTTCACTGCATTACTTTTATATAGGCTATATACACACTGATCAGGCATAACATTATGACAGGTGAAGTGAATAACACTGATTATCTCTCCATCACGGCACCTGTTAGTGGGTGGGATATTTTAGGCAGCAAGTGGACATTTTGTCCTCAAAGTTTGATGTGTTAGAAGCAGGAAAAATGGGCAAGCGTAAGGGTTTGACAGGCCAAATTGTGATGGCTAGATGACTGGGTCAGAGCATCTCCAAAACTGCAGCTCTTGTGGGGTGTTCCCGATCTGCAGTGGTCAGTATCTATCAAAAGTGTTCCAAGGAAGTAACAGTGGTGAACCGGCGACAGGGTCATGGGCGGCCAAGGCTCATTAATGCACGTGGCTGGCCCGTGTGGTCCGATCAAACAGGCGAGCTACTGTAGCTCAAATTGCTCAAGAAGTTAATGATGGTTCTGATAGAAAGGTGTCAGAATACACACAGCATCGCAGTTTGTTGTGTATGGGGCTGCCCATGCTGACCCCTGTCCACCAGCTAAAGCACCAACAGTGGGCACGTGAGCATCAGAACTGGACCACGGAGCACTGGAAGAAGGTGGCATGGTCTGATGAATCAGTTTTTCACATGGATGGCTGGGTGCGTGTGCGTTGCTTACCTGGGGAACACATGGCACCAGGATGCACTATGGGAAGAAGGCAAGCCGGTGGAGGCAGTGTGATGCTTTGGGCAATGTTCTGCTGGGAAACCTTGGGTCCTGCCATCCATGTGGATGTTACTTTGACACGTACCACCTACCTAAGCATTGTTGCAGACCATGTACACCCTTTCATAGAAACGGTATTCCCTAGTGGCTGTGGCCTCTTTCAGCAGGATAATGTGCCCTGCCACAAAGCAAAAATGGATTAGGAATGGTTTGAGGAGCACAACATCGAGTTTGAGGTGTTGACTTGGCCTCCAAATTCCTCAGATCTCAATCCAATCGAGCATCTGTGGGATGTGCTGAACAAACAAGTCTGATCCATGGAGGCCCCAGCTCTTACAGGACTTAAAGGATCTGCTGCTAACATCTTGGTGCCAAGTAACACAGCACACCTTCAGGGGTCTAGTAGAGTCCATGCCTCGAGGGTCAGGGCTGTTTTGGCAGCAAAAGGGGGACCAACACAATATTAGAAAGATGGTCATAATGTTATGCCTGATCTGTGTATACTAAACTCTGTTTACTTTTATATATTGACCAGGCCTGGATTTTCTTCCCTCCTTTTATGCGCCCAAGCTCCTACGTGAGACACAAGACCGGTGCGGCGCGCAGGTGGTGCTCATCATCACTCACCATCACTCACCACCGGCCTCGCCCCGTTCTCACGGTTCCTCTGCCTCGTCCTGCTTGCCATATTTATATATAATTTTTTGATCAGTTTAATGACCTTTGCTAAATAAAATTATTAATTTCTCATATTTTAATGAAAATACTGTTTCATATTGTTAGACCACTTCTTAATATTTGGAAGGATGTCGTAGTTTTGGCTCTCTTTTTGGTGCTATAGCATCTCTTTCTCTCTTAGAGTCAAAATCATATCAAAGATTTTTATTAGTTTGACTATACAAATCACAATATATCCTAAAATGGAATGTATAAATTGTCTCTCTCGCCATCTCTCCAAATGATGAATGAGGTATATCAGTGTCCTGTGCCCCAGCACCCCCCCCCCCCCCACCCCCACGTCCACGAATGCCCCAGTTTAGCAGCCAAGCAAAACCAGCTCTGCCTGGCGCCCCATCAGTCATCACACACACAGTGTAACACTGCAGGCACAAATAGAATCATGTCAGATAGCACGGGGCCAGGAAATATGAAAACAAATAGCCCTGTGTTTGGCTAATAGCTGTCATTTAAGCATCCACCCTGAGGGAGAAGAGAGAGGAAGAAGTGAGTCTGTGTCATGTATACAGACGGTAATGAGGTGAGCAGCAAGAGGCTATTCCTTTACCACTACACCACTGATGAGGAGGGTAGTCATGTGGGACGAAGTGAAAAAACACATCCCGGTGCAAGTGTTTCTCTGTCTTTCTGTCTTTCTAGCTCTCTTTGTCTTACTGTAATGATTTTTACTTCTTGCTAGTGGTCTCTCTCCCTCGCTGTTTATTTTTAAAACTAGCTTTGCAATATTTCAGCAAATGAACTCATTTAATATGCATGTATTTGTTATTTAAGGATGTTATTTAAGGATGCACTGTGTGTGTGATGACTGATGGGGCGCCAGGCAGAGCTGGTTTTGCTTGGCTGCTAAACTGGATGTTCAGCTGAGTTGAAAAGTGAACAGTATTGGTTCAGCACAATGTCCTTTCTGGGCTCAAGAGAATCGAGTTTTCTGTCACACTGTCAAATAAGCACTAAAAATCTGTATTTTAGTTTTAAAATGGTCAGCAATGTCACTAGATGTCAAACTTTGCATTGAACAGCATTGTTTTTGTGTCTCGTAACTGTTCATGTTGTGCCAAGTTTAAATATATGGCGACACAAATGTGACCCTGGACCACAAAACCAGTCATAAGTCACACGGGTATATTTGTGGCAATAGCCAACAATACATTGTATGGGTCAAATGTATCAATGTTTCTTTTATGCCAAAAATCATTAGGATATTAAAGTCCCTGTAAAGGCAATTCTGAGAACCCATTATAAATGTTAGAAATGTATTGATGAAACACGTTACAAAGACTGTGAACTTTGTAATACTGAATTGTGGAGTAAGACCGTTAAACAGTTTTTCACCATTGCTGTATTACGGCTAAAACGGTGGCTCGATGACGCACTGGAGCCACTGTGCATATGGCCCTCCCCCAACACTATCATAACTGTTGATGACGCACTGGAGCCACTAAACCTGGTTCCTCCCCTATCACGATCATAACTTGAGCACATTTTGCATCAGTTCGATCGCGAGTTACTGTCAGTACTGTTAGTTATTACAGCCTACAACTTACAAAACAAAAACGATGATATCTAGAAGAGGTGGATTAATTTTGTCAACTGCTACCTTGATAGAGAGCTGAGGATCACCACCAACACTGTCTCTGCAGTGACTTTACACCGGATAGTTTTACAAACTTTCATTGGAGGCAACTGGGATTCACTGATAATCCACTGCAGAATGGGGCCGAACTGACTATCTCCCGCCCCGGCCTTCATACTCCCGTCCCGGCCTTCATACTCCCGTCCCGTCCCGCCGAAATCTGGTGCCGTCGTGAGCAGTACGTGAGTGTTGTCTTGTGTGCTTATGGCAGCTTTCCCGCGAGTGGGTGTGGTTTCAGTGCCGACAGCGGACACGACCCCAGCGTTTGAAAGCAGAGAATGCTGCTTATTTTTCCAAGATTTTGATAAGCTATTTTATTTACTTGGTGGATTTTTTTGAGATTCAAATTTGTCTGGGTGGTTAATAACACATTTGTCTGTGGTGTGACAAACTCAGAACACATATTTAATTTTGACTTTACAGGGACTTTAAGTTCCATGAAGATATTTAGTAAATTGTCTACTGTAAATATATCAAAAATGTATTATTAGTAGTAATATGTAATGCTAAGGACTTCATATATATATGTATGAATATGTATATATTGTATATATGTGTATATATATATATATATACAAAAGTATGTATTTAGAAGAAAGTTCACATATATTTAAAAAAGAATGTCCATATATATATATATATATATGGACATTCTTTTTTAAATATATGTGAACTTTCTTCTAAATACATACTTTTGTGTTCCACAGAAGAAAGTCATGTGAATTTGGAAAGACATGATGACAAGAACTTTCCTTGTATTAAATTTATGATAACTGTACAGACTTAGTACTACTCTAGCTTATAGAAAACCACAATGTGAGTAACCTCAATTTCCTCTTCCTTTCAAATAAAGGGCATCTGCTAGCAATAAACCAACATATGCGCTTAAGACTCTGACATGGTTCACTAACTCTCCAACATGCTCACACAGAATGAAAGATATTTGTTTTAGCAGTTTTTGCTTTGGGAATTTAACCTGATGGTTTCCTGAATCTGGTCCGCTTGAATGAGAACATCTTTTCTCTGATCTATCAAGTGATGTGGCAGCTGTCAGTGTAACAGGTTTGTTTTGAGTCATACAGTATGTTGTTTTGCTCTCAGAAGCTATACTTCATTCTCATGATTTCCTATGTGGTCCTGGAAAGCTGCTGCTCCTCAAACCTCTTTTTACAGAACACTAATGATCATTTATACACAAACCACACACACACACACACAGGGCTTATGTAAATAGCACTCTTAAACTGCTGGTTAAGGAGGTGTGTTGTCCATAAACACACTGAGCTCCTGCCTGAAGACCCATAAAACACTCATTTACTGGAGAGCTGCACCTCTTCTCGTAATAGTGAGAGAGAGGGAACACAAACCCTCTGAATGTTTTGTCACATAGCTTTGGATTTTGGTAAGAGGGAGTGAAAGAAAGACAAAGAAAGTGAGAGCTTATCAAAACGCGAGTGTCATGGTTGGGCTATGCATTTAATCACTCTGATAGGCCATGGTTTCCTTTCCCACCCTCCCCTTTCCCCCACAGCCAATCATATTAAAGAATTGAATAAGCTCCACCAATGAAAATCCCTGGAGTGGAATGGATTGGAATGCTAATAGTCCCCATGGGGGAGGTAAAGGAGTGGAGAGACTGGTCAGACGCTCCTGCTAAAGGCTCTTCATCCCACTAATGGATGGAGCAGAGAGCATTTTAACTTGTGGACACAGAGGAGAGGTTCATAAGTACTACAGCCCATTAATTCATTAGCGTGACATGCAGCTAACTGATCACTGTAAGGAAATCCCAATCACAGCAAACACAGGGACAATAAAAGATGGACATTTTAGTTTTTATTACATCTTAGCAAAATGATACAGTTTAATAGGAGTGTTTAAAGGGCCCATTTTCTACACTTTTTAACATATTTTGTATCGGAACCTAGTGTTGTAGTACTCAAGACCGGTCTTAAGACCATTTTTTGAAGGTCTTGGTCTCAGACTTTGAGGACTCTGGATTTTATGTCAAGACCACAGCTGCAAGGATATTACTAAATTGCTGGTGCATTGATTTAACATCATTAATGTGATTTGATGTAAAATGTACTGCTTAAAATGCAATCAATAACTTCTTTGTAATGTGATTTCTTTTGTTACTGCGCTGCCGGGTTCAAAATCAATGCAGCATTGACTCAAAAATGCCCACAAAATTCTGAGATTTGTTTTTTTTTATATATATAACATAGAATATAATTAAGCAATATCACAAGAGCAAAAGAGCTGTTTTCATGAATATAAGTGTGATTGCAAATGATATTGATTTATACAAACATTCAATAAACAAAAAATTAATATTAAATGACATTTTAAACTGTCTTTGCTAATTCGGCAATGTTTTGTTATGAATCAGCTGCTTTGAACAAATCGGTTGAATACATTATTCTGTGACTGTTAAATAATGTTAATGTTTTAATGTTAAATTAATCTGAACATTATATATGCATGTGCAATTGTACCAATTCAGATGCAACTTCTGTGCCATGAATTTTATTGTTAGTGATTTGATTGGTAACAGCACTATAGTGTCTTACTATTCTAATTGTATTTATTCATTATAAGACATTTCTCAGACAGTAGATATGGATCTTTTAGATGACTTTAAGGAGTGCTGGTCTCGTCTTGGTCTTGACTTGGTCTCGGTCTTGTCTTGGTCTTAACCCCACAAAGTTTTGGTGTTGTCTTGGTCTCGGTTTAGGTGGTCTTGACTACAACACTATTGGAACCTCATTTGTAATGTTAATCATAATGTCATAATCATTTTTTATATGCCTTTTCTCTCTCTGTGATCTTTTCTCTGGCTGGTTTTGCTGCTTTACCTTTAAAACTTGTATATGTGACTACCTTCTTTTATGATTGGCTAACCACTCTGAATGTGGCATACTGTATACAATCATATCAATTATTAGGATAGAAGAATAAGGGCCAGATTTACTAACAGCTTGCACTAACACAAACCCTCTTTTGGCGTTAAAAACCTACTGTGAGGATATACTAAAGACACGCATTGAGAAATTAGCGCTGAAAAGGCGTGGACAGTTATTTTTGCGGCTGAACTTATTGCATATGCATTTGTAGGAGTTTCACTTTCAGACGCATTCTTTATGGGAGGAGAGTATTTCAATGAATAATGAAAGGAGAATTACTAAGGTTTGCGCTTGTCAATTTACTGGTGTTAGCGCCATTATTTACCGCACAAAAAAGCATGCCTTAAACCAGACGCTAAATTGCGCTGCTCTTGGTAGATTCCGGCTGCATCTAGTAGATCACGCGTTGAACTTTCCACTCCCATCTGCGCTTTTTTTGGAATTGCGCTCTCACGCTAATTTGACCTGTTTAGTAAATCTGGCCCCAAGATGCTAAACACAGAACAAATGCTGATATATGAATGTCGGCATCAGTGTTTGAACAAGGAAATGTTTGATTCCTTTTCTGGGGCATTTTACATTTTGAAGGCATTTGTCCAACCAAATAGCATACAACGTCATACAGTTATGTCAAATGTTTCAGTTTCATTTGATTTTTTAACAAATTTGCAGTCTTTACAATTATGGATGTTACCTAGAAAAAATTGCAATAAACACTGCTAAAATGTTTCACATCCATATACCATGGCACCACTTAGTATATACTTATACAGTATCTTACTGCAAAAGGTCATTACAACCTGAATAGAATATTATTAGAATAGAAATATACATAATGATGAATAACATTTTAAAAACAGAGACACTAAAAGGGCATTTTTGCCCCCACATTTTAAATGTATGTGGTATTTTGCACTTTCTGTGGCTTTGAACAGTTAGGTTAGCAATTCACTTCAATTTTGGTGTTCGCAATGTAAGTGGACTTAAAAGAGGACTTATTTAAACCACAAAGGGACCAAAAATGTCCTTTTAGGGTGGTCTGATACCCCAGCGTGCGAGCGAGCAAGTGAATCAACGGTTTCAATGTTAATTTATCTCCAAAAAGGACAGATAAGAGTACTGAGGCACCAATTCGCTTTGATCAAGAACAGGCTCTGACTCCAGAATGCGATCCATTCTGGTGGAAAAGGGGTGTGAGATCATTTGGGGTGTTCACATATGCATGTTATATTGGCCCGAGACCACCTGGAGTGTTTAAACAAACTAAGTGTGAAAATGCCCTATCTTGACTGTAGTTGAAGTATCATCTGCTAAAGCTGTAGCCAGGGCAAATGACTAACTAACACTGAAATAACCTTCCTTCCTCCCTAACACATTACATATACTTCAGTACGATGGTTCAAGTCTGGGTGTAAAAAATCACATTCTCAGCTGTCTTGGGACCCCAGCTCATCTTTCACAAACAGCAGCTCATGAGAATCTCTCAGCACTCATGTTACATGGGGAACATTTCCCAATTTCTGTCTGTATGTGTGTCTGTGTGTATTTCAGCTTAACGCCTCTTTTCTGGGGAGTTCAACTTTACTCAGATGCCATCTTTGTAAACCCCCTCTTTCTTTGTTGATTTCATTCGTAGCGCAATTTAATTTGTAGCGCAATATTAAAAAAGTATCATTCCTTCTGTAAATTCAACATCCCTACAGTCTTTTATCAACATTCATGTAGAATAGCAATGTAGAAATTAATTAATGTCAGTGATGGCAGATGATCATTTTAGGGTGTTTTGATTGGTGGGATTACACTGACGCAGCCACATCCAAACTTTAAGGTTCTCAACATGATGATTCTACATTACTATCTCCATTTCCTTCCTCAATAGGGCTTTAAAAAATTTTACTATAGGGGTCTCATTCGTTAACATTAGTTAATGCATTAGAATGAACTATGCTAACTAACTGAGCAATATAATTTTATAGTATTTTTGTAACCTTTGTTGAAGTTAGTTAAAATAAAATTGTTCATTGTTCATGTTAGTTCACAGTGCATTGAGTTGTGTAAGCATATACAACTTTTCATTTTAATAACGTATTAGTAAATGTAAACATTAACATGAACTCTGTTGTTGTAGATTATTCCTGCTGCTGTTGATTATTGCTGTTGTTTTAGATTATTGCTGTTGCAGTTAAATTATTGCTGCTGCTGCAGAGCAAGTACATGAACTTACTACTGCCAATAAATATGCGATATGCTGCTGTGAGTAAGACATACTGCTGCTGCACAAATAGCATATCAATTACCCATAGCAGATCTATACAGGTGGAGCTGGGGAAGATGGAGGGTTTTAGAGGAACTCTGTAAGCCCGCTACAAACTGCTATAGTGAATGGTAACCAGCCGTTTAAATGTTGAGCAGCAAGCTCATTGGCTGCAGATGCGACATGAACCATCAGCTTGTGCCAAGTATTTAACACTGTAAATATTGTCAGCTAGGACCCATCAGTCTGAGGCTATATATAATCAAAATAATTATATAAAAAAGTTGCATTGAATAATTGCCCACACAACCATTATGAGGTGTAAATGAGCTATTCACACATGCACACCTGTTCACGGTGCAAAGGTACATTTCATCAAGCTGTTGGACATGAATATTAATGCTACCACCATTAGCAGAGCGCACACAAGGTCAGGACCTGTGAGAGGAAGCGCTGAGAATGTTTGAAGAAAAAATAAGGACATTTTTATGTATTATTTAGAATAACCGCTAATTTGACATCTTTGTTCTCACCTGGTGTGTGTGTGTGTTTATGTGTGTGAATGAGTACAGGAACGTATAGCGGTTTGTGATGTGTATGTCAGAGCTAGCTATAGTGTACACATCTGTACGTTTAAGGATATGTAATGGGTGTATGTAAAAAATGTGTTTATTAGAATATATGTATGTGTGTGAGCTACGTAATCTGTTAATATGGTGTTAATGACAGAGATGACAGAGACAGATGATGCAGTGCTGAGTTAGTGATGATGTGTGCGTGAGTGTGCATGACACACTTTCTCTCATCATCTCTCACACACCCATAAAATGGCAGCTCATTTTGTTTAATGCTTTAGTCCTTTGGTTGGTACTGAAGAATAAACTATAGCTTGGTTTCTTGCCATGTAACAAACCATTTTAGTCTAGGTTTTCTGTTCACTGCAAATATCAGTTTATTAGTAATTATTTTTTTCTTGTTTCTAGTCAAAAATATCTAAACGTCATTCAAATAAGATTTTTTTTACTGAAAAGCCAAATTTTTCAAGATAATAAGATCTTGAATTAAATGTTTAAATTAATTTAATGTATTTTTCTTAACCCACTATAGCAAATGTTTTTTCTTTGTTTTAAACTTAAACCTAACAACATTTAATGGGGTTAAATGTTATTAATGTCTGAAAGTAATCCTTATGTTTAGATTTTTTTTTTAATGTTTTTCACATTTTTATTTATTTTTTATTTAGAAGTATAGTTTGTCTTTACTCTTATGTTTATCTGATGAGCAGTCATTTGAATCGAGTGTTTATTTTGACAGATTTACTTGGTCCTTTGGCAAATGTCTTGCCTCACAGTTTTGTACAGTTTGTACTCTTTACACCCTGTCGGCCGTTAATCCAAAATCAACATTCTGTGCGTGGATCAGTCTAGTTTAAACCCAAACACAAGAACCATCAGTTCTCCAGCTGCTGCCCCAGAGCAGACCTCCAGCCCTGAACATTTCCAGAGAGATACTGAGAAAGACACAAGGATTAGTTGCTCTGGCGTGACAACCCTCCCGACGCCAACCAGGCTGCCTAGATGCGAAGAGGGAAGAGTAAGAGAGAAAGAATGGAGCAAGGGAAGACAATAGAGGTGTGGAAAAAAAGTCGAAGGGGGGGCAAAAAAGACACAGCTGTTGAAACTCATCTCACACTTACAATGAACAGATGAGAGGGAAAAAAAGAGAGTACAGACATACTCGCACAGATGGAAGTGGATTTCCTTATGATTGACATTTTACAGAGAAGTCAAAGAGAAACATTTGTTCAAGACAAAAAAAACATCCCTCCATTCACACACAGATTCAAAATTTGAATATAGTCACATTGCCAGATTGTGACTAAAATTTGGTCCATATTGCAACTTAATCTGGCCAAAAACCGCCCACTTACACAGGAAGCGACTGTCTGGCCATTTAATGTGACCAAGCCAAGTTTTTTTTATTTTTACGGTAAGTAAATCTGAAATGTATGGAGGCTTGTTTCCACCTCAGAGAGAGAGAGAGAGAGAGAGAGAGAGAGAAGGAGATAATTGTGAAATCTCAATTACGATTACAATTACGACTTTCTCACACCTGAGGTGTAATACATTACCATTTAAAAGTTTGGAGTCAGTAAGAAGTAAGAAGTTCAGCACAGACACATTAAATTGATCAAAAGTGACAGTAAAAGACATTTATAATGTAAAGATTTCTATTTCAAACCATTCATCAAATAATCCTGAAATTGCAGTTTCCACAAAAATAAGCAGCACAACGTTTTCAACATTGATGATAATAAGAAATGATTCTTAAGCAGCAAATCAGTATATTAGAATGATTTCTGAAGGATCATGTGATTGGAGACTGAAGATTGGAGGAATGATAACTCAACATTTCCATCACTATATTGCATTTTAAAATAAATTAAAATGGACAGTTATTTAAACCGTTATTTTAAATGGTAATAATAATTCACCATATTGCTGTTTTTATCTGTATTTGAATCAAATAAATGCAGCCTTGGAGACTGTCAGCGAACTTGGAGGTCTTACTGACCCCAAACTTTTGAATTGTATATATTTTTAATCTTTAAACAGGAAAGACAATTTTATCTAACTCTAAGAACAAAATGGAATATGCAGAAGATGAAATGATGGATATCTTGTGGAGGAACGACAAACAACATTTTTGGATGCCATGAACCTTGTAAAATCCAAAACCAGCAACTAATTATTGCTCAGAGATGCTGGCTGTATGAGAACTTGTAAACACAACTTTGGTTCCTGGCAGACTGATAAAAATCTATGCACTCTGATTCCCAGAAATCGCATGAATCAGATTATAATTATTTTCAGAAAGCTTTTGCCATTTTGTGTTCAATCTATATCAGATGATTATTGAGCAATCCATGTATGTGTATGTGCCATCTGAGGCTGAGAGTAATCTTAATAACTGTTACAGAAATAGGTGTATTCATTTATTTGTGTGTTGTTTGTTTTCTTCTTTCCGAGGGGGTTATTGGTATGACTTCGGTTTCTGAAAGATGCTGAATCCTTTTTCCTGCTTGAACTTCACACTACCCCTGAACCCTATAGATCGGAGCCTGGACTCCACATGATTCCAAACAGAAGCATATCTGTGCGGTTCAGATGGCAAATAAAGCTCTCCTACCTCTTCAAAAGCCTTCTCCGTATACCTCTTCTAACCCTCATTCTAACCCTCTAATTTCTCTCTCTCGCTCTCCTCCTGCTCTGATGAAAAGATGCTGAATGAGAGAGAGAAAGCAAAGGAAGCCTGAGGGCAGGATCAGCGGAGAGAGTTGATTTTATTTCCCTGTGTTTGAGGGCCGTACTGATGTGCATATGACGCAGGGCCTGCAGTGTGATTGGCAGCTTTCTCTGGTGTGGCCCATGAGCATGTTAATACAGGATGCGTGCAGTCTGTTGGATACATCTGTACAGAGTCAGTTGGTCACCAACATCATCGAAATGACTGTCTGGGGTCCAGACAGCATAAGGTGGTCTATTGCATCTATTTTTGGATCCAGATTGACTATATAGAGAATATCTAGTCAACAGATGGACCACATGCAGCCTTACAGACTTCATTTTGTGACTCCCAACATGCCTAGTTGCGAATTTACTCCAATTTAATGGTTTTAAATTCAGCAAGAATGTGTTAAATTGATAAAAAATGACAATAAAGACATAATGTTACAAAAGATTTCTATTTCAAATAAATGTTATTGTTTAGAACGATCTATTCATCACAATCCTGAGAAAATGTATCATGGTTTCCACAAAGATGTTAAGCATTGCAACTGTTTTAAACATTTACAATGTTTCTTAAGCACTAAATCAACATATTAGAATGATTTATTTACATGTGACACTGAAACTGGAGTAATGACTGCTGAAAATTCACATCACAGGAATAAACTACAATATAAAATAGAAAACAATTTTAATTACTGTTTTGCAGTGTTTTTGCTGTTATTATTGTTGTTTTCTGAACATTCAAAACATCCCAAAACTTTTTTTTCTAGGTTATGCAAGCATTAAGGGAACATTTTATCATTTTGCAGACGTGGAATACTTTTGTATGTTCTTTGAACATTCTGAAATAAGTAACATTTAAAAAAAAAAAAAAACATCCAAACGTTTCAGAAAAAAACATTCCGTGAATGATGTATAAATAATGTTTTGTTCCAAGGTTATTGGAAGAATATTGGTTCATAACTTTGATAAACCTAGCCAGAACATTAGCCAAAATTTTAAGAGCGTTTCTGTTAGCTGGGCAACTGCCCGCGGGCAAAACTATGGCCACCGAGCTGCTTAAACAACACTGTCTGTGTACAGATGAGCCTATTTACACACCACAAGACTTTCTTTGTATTGACGGCTGTGGTTTTGAGACCAGTGTGAGAGGAGTTGATGTACAGGGAACATGGAAACGATCCACAGTAAATAAGAAAAGCAGATGAAGGCATACAGTTATGCAGACTTTAGACAGACAACAGTCACTCACACGCTAGAAGAGAGAGAGACTCCCTACTTAACTGCTCCCTTTTCATCTGCCTGTCATCCTTTCCTTTAATGAGCAGACAGGAAAGACAGAGAGGTGTATGTGTGTGTGTGTTCAGACTTCTTGTGCAGGTGTAATTGGGCCTGTGACCTCAGAAGAAAGTTTGTTTGGTAGGTAGCGGGTGGGCTTGTGTGTTTATGAGGAGTCTATGTGTATGTGTGATGGTGGAGGAGTGTAAATGTATTGATTTGTGTGTGTGTGTGTGCTGTAGGTTACCCAGTGATTGATGGATTTCTCTAATGTCATATCAGAGAGCGGCAGAGATATGCACAAGAGCATCCGCCAAACACATATATTCCCTTTTCCTGATAAACCATTACAGATTTGTTCAGTGTGTATGAAGTACACACACTCCTGCTGAACATCTTTAACAGTCATCAGAGCTGCTTCATTCAGAATATCTGTGTGTGTGTGTGTGGTCCAGATAAACCCTACGTTATGAGGACAAAATGTCCCCACAAAGATTGCAATATCCAAAATCCTTGTCCATGTGAGGACATTTTTGGTCCCTATGAGGAAAACGGCTTATAAATCATACTAAGTCATTTTTTTTTGTGTAAAAATGCAGAAAGTTTTCTGTGATGGGTAGGTTTAGGGTTAAGGGATAGAATATACAGTCTGTACAATATAAAAAGTATTATGTCTATAGAAAGTCCTCATAAAACACGAAAACACAACGTGTGTCTTATACACTTTATTTGGGCTTTTAAACCTTTGAACATCACAAAGTATGTTAATTTCATGCAATGTGTGTTGTGTGCAGAAAACTCAGGTGACGGTATTGACTACAGCCAGCAGAAGAGGGAGAACATTGGAGACCTGATCCAGGAGACGCTTGAGGTGTTTGAACGCTACGGGGGCGAGGATGCCTTCATCAACATCAAATACATGGTGCCCACCTACGAGTCCTGCCTCCTCAACTAAAAAGAGCGGAAAACTCCCTCACAAACACACACACAGAAACACACATTCTTATTCAAACATGTAAACACACCCACCATATGTTACATTTACTAATTTCTGACTTTATTAAAGTCATAATGCAGATGTTGTGAGTCTGTGCGCCATGGCTGTCTGTATCGGAGAAGACACACACACACACACAGAGCTTCCTGTGAAGATATACAGATACAAGGAGCGCATGGGTCAATAAATCTCTCGGTGGCAACTAACCTGCATTTAATTTTCATTCTGTAGGGAATTATACAAAGAGAAATTTAGAAAATGCACACACATCCAATACAAGCTGGCCACAGGAAACAACGCAACAAAATTGAAGTTATTTTTACCTCATGATGATCTAGATCAGTCTTGGAGAATTAATAACAGCATGAGAAATTTATAACGATATATATACAAATATATATCATAGATATATAAATAGATATAAAATTTTTGGGTCGCCTGCCTTTACATGCACATGAACTTTAATGACATCCCATTCTTAATCCGTAGGGTTTAATATGGAGTTGGCCCACCCTTTGCAGCTATAACAGCTTCAACTCTTCCGGGAAGGCTTTCCACAAGGTTTAGGAGTGTTTATGGGAATTTTTGACCATTCTTCTAGAAGCGCATTTGTGAGTTCAGGCACTGTTGTTGGACGAGAAGGCCTGGCTCACAGTCTCTGCCCTAATTCATCCCAAAGGTGCTCTATCGGGTTGAGGTCAGGACTCTGTGCAAGCCAGTTAAGTTCCTCCACACCAAACTCACTCATCCATGTCTTTATGGACCTTGCTTTGTGCACTGGTGCGCAGTCATGTTGGAACAGGAAGGGGCCATCCCCAAACTGTTCCCACAAAGTTGGGAGCATGAAATTGTCCAAAATGTCTTGGTATGCTGAAGCATTAAGAGTTCCTTTCACTGGAACAAGCCCAACCCCTGAAAAACAACCCCACACCATAACCCCCCCCTCCACCAAACTTTACACTTGGCACAATGCAGACAGGCAAGTACCGTTCTACTGGCAACCGCCAAACCCAGACTCGTCCATCGGATTGCTGTCCGATGATTCGTCACTCCAGAGAACACGTCTCCACTACTTTAGAGTCCAGTGGCGGCATGCTTTACACCACTGCATCCGACGCTGTGCATTGCACTTGGTGATGTAAGGCTTGGATGCAGCTGCTCGGCCATGGAAACCCATTCCATGAAGCTCTCTACGCACTGTTCTTGAGCTAATCTGAAGGCCACACGAAGTTTGGAGGTCTGTAGCTACTGACTCTGCAGAAAGTGGGTGACTTCTGCGCACTGTGCACCTTAGCGCTGACCCCACTCTGATTTTACGTGGCCTTCCACTTCATGGCTGAGTTGCTGTTGTTCCCAATTGCTTCCACTTTTTTATAATACCACTAACAGTTGACAGTGGAATATTTAGTAGTGAGGAAATTTCACGAATGGACTTATTGCACAGGTGGCAACCTATCATGGTACCACGCTTGAATTCACTGAGCTCCTGAGAGTGACCCATTCTTTCACAAATGTTTGTAGAAGCAGTCTGCATGCCTAGGTGCTTGATTTTATACACCTGTGGCCATGGAAGTGATTGGAACACCTGAATTCAATGATTTGGAGGGGTGTCCCAATACTTTTGGCAATATAGTGTGTATGTATGTATGTATATGTGTATATATATATATATATATATATATATATATATATATATATATATATATATATATATATATACATACATACATACATACATACATACATACATACATACATACATACATACATACATACATACATACATACATACATACATACATACACACACACACACACACACACACACACACACACACACACACACACACACACACACATACACACACACATATATATATATATATATATATATATATATATATATATACATATACACTCACCTAAAGGATTATTAGGAACACCATACTAATACTGTGTTTGACCCCCTTTCGCCTTCAGAACTGCCTTAATTCTATGTGGCATTGATTCAACAAGGTGCTGAAAGCATTCTTTAGAAATGTTGGCCCATATTGATAGGATAGCATCTTGCAGTTGATGGAGATTTGTGGGATGCACATCCAGGGCACGAAGCTCCCGTTCCACCACATCCCAAAGATGCTCTATTGGGTTGAGATCTGGTGACTGTGGGGGCCATTTTAGTACAGTGAACTCATTGTCATGTTCAAGAAACCAATTTGAAATGATTCGAGCTTTGTGACATGGTGCATTATCCTGCTGGAAGTAGCCATTAGAGGATGGGTACATGGTGGTCATAAAGGGATGGACATGGTCAGAAACAATGCTCAGGTAGGCCGTGGCATTTAAACGATGCCCAATTGGCACTAAAGTGTGCCAAGAAAACATCCCCCACACCATTACACCACCACCACCAGCCTGCACAGTGGTAACAAGGCATGATGGATCCATGTTCTCATTCTGTTTACGCCAAATTCTGACTCCATCTGAATGTCTCAACAGAAATCGAGACTCATCAGACCAGGCAAATTTTTCCAGTCTTCAACTGTCCAATTTTGGTGAGCTTGTGCAAATTGTAGCCTCTTTTTTCTATTTGTAGTGGAGATGAGTGGTACCCGGTGGGGTCTTCTGCTGTTGTAGCCCATCCGCCTCAAGGTTGTGCGTGTTGTGGCTTCACAAATGCTTTGCTGCATACCTCGGTTGTAACGAGTGGTTATTTCAGTCAAAGTTGCTCTTCTATCAGCTTGAATCAGTCGGCCCATTCTCCTCTGACCTCTAGCATCAACAAGGCATTTTCGCCCACAGGACTGCCGCATACTGGATGTTTTTCCCTTTTCACACCATTCTTTGTAAACTCTAGAAATGGTTGTGCGTGAAAATCCCAGTAACTGAGCAGATTGTGAAATACTCAGACCGGCCCGTCTGGCACCAACAACCTTGCCACGCTCAAAATTGCTTAAATCACCTTTCTTTCCCATTCTGACATTCAGTTTGGAGTTCAGGAGATTGTCTTGACCAGGACCACACCCCTAAATGCATTGAAGCAACTGCCATGTGATTGGTTGATTAGATAATTGCATTAATGAGAAATTGAACAGGTGTTCCTAATAATCCTTTAGCTGAGTGTACACACACCAAAAAAAAATATTACATCATGTGTTATGTTTATTATATTAAAACTGCACTGCATTGTGTCCAAAAGCTAATAGCTAGTGTAGCTCTGTTTCCTGATACATTGGACATTTCCTTGTGTTTTCTTCCAATTTTCTCAGTGGTTTCTCCCCCTCTGGCTGTTCACTCACCTTCCAACACTCACCACCTCAAATCTCTCTTCTTATTTGTTTTTGTTTTGTTTATTTTTCTTTTATATCTCTTCTACCAATTTCTTCCTACCTATTGTAATTGGGAATACATTTGCCCCCATAATAACTACAGTGCATTTTTCCTCTTTGGCTGGAGTTAACTTTCATCTTTCAGCAAATCAGGCGATCATCACTTCATTAATATGCATAAACCATGGTTTATCTGTTGAGCCGCTGCACAGAAAGTAAGCCTACAAGAAGAAAAGTCATTTTAGCTAAAAATATGCATTTTTATATTCATAACCAACAACACTTTAGGTCTAATTAATAAGCCTTAACATACTAGTGACTGACATTAATGGGAAGTTTAGTTATCATGCTTTCAACTGGTATCTCATATGAGTGTATCCGTGGCAACTAGGCAATTTAAAAGGTTTGAGCTTTTTAATATGCCCTCCCACTTATGGCTTCCACTAACAGATCATTTCAACACCCCAGCTTCCGGCTTTCTTTATCTCCGTCTCTTCAGGTCAGCTCTTTGATGGGTATTTATATTTTATATTTGAATGTTTTAAAATCTTTGGACTTGTTCCCATCATTTTTTTTTTTTTTTTTTGAATGTGTGTGCAGAGATATTAAAGTGATTTTAGACTATACCAAAATTATCCAAAAATCTATGAGTTTTAGCTATGAGTTTGATGATTCCCAAGCAAAACACACACACACATATATCTACATTCAGATGAAGAGCACACTGGAACCTGAAGGGACATAGAGAGTGCATTGAATAACACATGACAGATAGCAAGTATTCAGATAGCAACATTATGAGCTCTTAAAAACCATGAACCTGAGCTGAATGAAACAGAATGAAACACTCATTTATTAGAGTGTATACACTCTCACACACACACACACACACACACACACATTCAGGGGCTTTCCTCATGCTTAACAACCTCTATTTTTCTTACCTGTGAAATCAAACGCCTCAAGTGTGTGTTGGTTTATTTTTTTCACCGAATAGTGATTTTGTAGCATATAAAGTCTTCTCACTTTATGCTTTTACAATCAGATTAAGCCACTATCTGTGGAATTATGGACAGCAGGCCGCCATAATCACCACATGTATATTACATACTTTCTGACTCTAATGTATCATGCCGCCATATGAACGTACCATAACGGGAAGGATGTGCAGTGTTTTGCCAGAGTATTTCCTTTAGCAACTACAAGGACAGAAACTGTGCTGGTATGTATTTTTAAATGTGAGTCCCATAAGCTGATGTTTACAGTGTGCTGAGATTTCTGGAACATTTGAACACAGTTCAATCTAAATTTGATCACACCGCCTGTAAATTACAGCTCTGAACGGACACAAGGGGGAATTGAGGTGGGATTTGCCCTCAAATCAGTTTTACTGCAACAATCGGGGTCAATAAAGAGACCTGGAGTGATGGAGAGAGGAATACCTTCAGTAATCATTTACTTACTTTTCTTCTTTCAAACTTGTATGAGTTACTTTGTTCTGCGGAACACAAAAGAAGATATTTCGAAGTGTCATATGTTTTTGAACATACTGTGAAAGTAAATGGGGTCCAAAACAGCTTTCATTGAATGGACAAAACACACTGTGACGTTTTTGTTTCACAGAAAAAAGGAAGTCATACAGGGTTTGGAATGGCATGAGGGTGAATAAATGTTGACAGAATTTTTAGGTGAACTGTTCCTTTATGTCTGCTCTTGTTTGCCTAATTTGACTCCGTTCTAATTGCATTATAATTCAGTCGATTGAATAAAAATCCAGGCATATACGGTATAACACAGGGATGGAGACACTGATGTGAGAGCAGAGGGAAGGAAAAACATTAGACTGTAAGAATGCCAGATTGTTAGGAGCAACAGTGCAGAGGGGAGGGAGGAAAACGAAGGGAGCAGCAGGAATAAATAGCCCTCTGGGACCTATTCTTCTTGTTCAGCGCATCTGCCAGGGGCAGCACGAAACCCAACGCCAGCCAGTGAGCATGTGCAAAGCCCTGAGCTCAATGGAGATTTATTTCAGAGTGACTTCATGCATCAGGTGTCACCCGCACCGCTCCAGACTGCCACTCCACAGAATGGACAGGAGCGCTGATGTTTATTCCAAAATTTCAATTAAAGTGCCCCTATTATGGTTTTTCAAATATTCCCTTTCATGCAGTGTGATATAGCTGTTTGTGAATGTAAACGTTCTGCAAAGTTGTAAAGTCGAATGTGCACAATAAATGAAGTTAACCTCCCAAAAGAAATAATCAACTCTGAACCACCTAAACGAGTCGTCTGTAATTCGAATCCCACTGTGTGATGTTTCTACATCACTAGAAAACTAATTTGCATAATGCCCGCCTATGACCCGGCCTCAAACATAATTTTACTGTCAACTGCTTCTCAAATCTCAGAGTTCAACACAGGATTTGCAACGCTTGCTTTTGAAAGATGGGTCAGTACCCAGTTTATTTGGACCAGCTTGCTCCTCAGAATCACAACCTGTAAGTATGAACAATTATTGATGTATATATTTTATACCGGGTGTTTATACATAGTTTTGTTTTTTATATTGTGTAAGTTTCCGGAAAACGATCTGTTATTACTGTCTTACTGAAATAGTTCTGCTAAGCAGCTGTGGACCACTATTACCTAAAACTGTCTATTAATACAGATTGTCTGTCGTTCTTATAAAGATAAAGGATGGAGCAAGATTTGTTTAACAAACATTTATGTTACATCAGTCATTCATGTTAGTGCTGAAACATGCTGGACTTGGATTGATACGGTAAAATCGTCATTGTTACTGTGTTTTCAGTGTGTACAATCGCTGAGCTGTAGGAAGCCTCCGGAGCTGAAGTTCAGTTATGGTAATGGGTGTTTAGCTTCTGAAACACGCTGTAGACCAATCACAACAGACTGGGCCAGAAGCAGAGTAGCTCGCGGAAAGGAGGGATTTAGAGAGACGGATTTATCTGTCGAGTTGTTTGAGAATCATTGAAAAATGTGATGTGCAATGTATATTATGAGAACGTGAAAACGTTTTGATGCATGTAAACCTGTTGTAGGAGTCCTCTAAACCAAAATTAGGAGCCTTTAAAATAGCATAATAGGGGCAAAATGTTATTGATTTGGACTCTCAGGCCTCAGAGCTGTAGTAAAGAATGTCAAAAAATGTGTGTATATATATATATATATATATGTATATGTATATATATATATATATATATATATATATATATATATATATATATATATATATATATATATATATATATATATATATATATATAATATTTACCAATTGGCATCCAATTTCATTGTTATGCTGATGACACCCAGCTTTATTTAGATAAATAAAAAATTTGGTTTTCAGGTAATTTTCTCAAGCTGAATAATAGTAAAACAGAAATCTCTTTTGGATCAAAGAAATCTTCTCATTGGATCAAAACATACAATAGCTAAGTCAAACATTTAATCCGTTACAATAAATAACTGCTCTGTTCCTGTCTATTAAGGTTATAAGTTTGGGTGTCATCCTTGACAGTACCCTTTCTTTTGAAGCCCATATTAACAGTGTTACTCGTTCTGCATTCCATCATATTAGGAATATCAATCGGGGGCGTCCTCTTCTTTCACTCAAGAGTACTGCTACTCTTGTGCATGCTCTTGTAACATCACAAATTGACTATTGTAATGCCTTTGCGTTTTATGGGCTTCCTTCCAAATCTCTTCATAAATTACAGTTAGTACAAAATGCAGCTGCTCGAGTTATTACCAAAACTTCTATTTCTGAACATATTACTCCTGTTTTACAAAATTTGCATTGGCTTACAGTTAAATTTTGTGTAAATTTCAAAAGTTTACTTTTAACTTACAAAGCACTTAATAATTTGGCTCCTTCGTATCTTCTTGATCTTCTTCATATATACACACCTTACCGCACTCTAAGATCAGCTTCTGCACTTACACTTGTTCTTCCACACACTAGGTCAACTTCCATGGGGTCACAAGCTTTTAGTTACATGGCTCTTCATTTATGGAACTTGCTTCCTGTAGAAGTTCGCAATAGTTCAAGTCTTCCAGTTTTTAAATCTCGTCTTAAAACTCACTTGTTTAGGCAGGCTTTTATGTGATTTTAATGTTATTGTCGTCAGTTCTGTATTGTCTTTATTGTTTGATGAAATTGTTTTTGTGGACTTTGTAAGGTGTCCTTGAGTGCCATGAAAGGTGCCTATATATGTATAATAATAATAATTATATATATACACTCACCTAAAGGATTATTAGGAACACCATACTAATACTGTGTTTGACCCCCTTTCGCCTTCAGAACTGCCTTAATTCTACGTGGCGTTGATTCAACAAGGTGCTGAAAGCATTCTTTAGAAATGTTGGCCCATATTAATAGGATAGCATCTTGCAGTTGATGGAGATTTGTGGGATGCACATCCAGGGCACGAAGCTCCCGTTCCACCACATCCCAAAGATGCTCTATTGGGTTGAGATCTGGTGACTGTGGGGGCCATTTTAGTACAGTGAACTCATTGTCATGTTCAAGAAACCAATTTGAAATGATTCGAGCTTTGTGACATGGTGCACTATCCTGCTGGAAGTAGCCATCAGAGGATGGGTACATGGTGGTCATAAAGGGACGGACATGGTCAGAAACAATGCTCAGGTAGGCCGTGGCATTTAAACGATGCCCAAGGGGCCTAAAGTGTGCCAAGAAAACATCCCCCACACCATTACACCACCACCACCAGCCTGCACAGTGGTAACAAGGCATGATGGATCCATCTTCTCATTCTGTTTACGCCAAATTCTGACTCTACCATCTGAATGTCTCAACAGAAATCGAGACTCATCAGACCAGGCCACATTTTTCCAGTCTTCAACTGTCCAATTTTGGTGAGCTCGTGCAAATTGTAGCCTCTTTTTCCTATTTGTAGTGGAGATGAGTGGTACCCGGTGGGGTCTTCTGCTCTTGAAGCCCATCCGCCTCAAGGCTGTGCGTTTTGTGGCTTCACAAATGCTTTGCTGCATACCTCGGTTGTAACGAGTGGTTATTTCAGTCAAAGTTGCTCTTCTATCAGCTTGAATCAGTCGGCCCATTCTCCTCTGACCTCTAGCATCAACAAGGCATTTTCGCCCCCCAGGACTGCCGCATACTGGATGTTTTTCCCTTTTCACACCATTCTTTGTAAACTCTAGAAATGGTTGTGCGTGAAAATCCCAGTAACTGAGCAGATTGTGAAATACTCAGACCGGCCCGTCTGACACCAACAACCATGCCACGCTCAAAATTGCTTAAATCACCTTTCTTTCCCATTCTGACATTCAGTTTGGAGTTCAGGAGATTGTCTTGACCAGGACCACACCCCTAAATGCATTGAAACAACTGCCATGTGATTGGTTGATTAGATAATTGCATTAATGAGAAATTGAACAGGTGTTCCTAATAATCCTTTAGGTGAGTGTATATATATATATATATATATGTATATATAATATATTTACAATCAACTTCCAATGAGCAAAAGTCCCACCATACAATATAGGGGAAAAAAAACTTGCATCTTCCGTTTCATGCTGACTAAGGGTCTAAATTTACATAGCATTCTTGGTCTTATTCCAAATAAATAGTTGTATTTTATTAAAATGCAATAACTTGCTCCGTCCTTGAAAAGAAAACAACCACCTGGATCCATTCTGGTACGTACTTTTCACAATCCAATCAATTTGCTGTGGACTAAATCAAGTTTTCTGATTTAAAATCCTGTTTTACTCAGACATACATCAAATTATTGCAGTAAAATGGCTTGACGTCAGTGCATTTGAGCAATTCTAAAATTCTGTAACATCTTGTCTTTCTCCAAGTAGTAGAATTAAGCCGTTGAGCAGTCTTTTCTAATATCAGACTCTTTGAAAACTGTGTCTCTTTAAAGTAGTGCCGGTGTGTAGCGTGTGAGCGCGTGGTGTGTTTTGAAGAAGGCTCACAGGAGGCCGATGGTTTTTCGGCAGGAGGCTGGAGAGATCTTCTTCTCTTTCGGGCTCCAGATCGGTGGGGTTCTGCTGTCTGATCCTTACTCCTCCTCTTTCTCAGCCAGACGTTCTTATCAGACTCAAACACATCTGCTGTTGCTCTGCACACACACAAATGCCTGTACAACCACCGTCCTTATCCTTTGGACCACCATGAGAACCAATCACACACACATAAACATGCACATTCACCTGGAAAGCTAAAAAGTATTTTTATGTACAGCAGTTCTACAAAGTCCTCTGAATTTAATTCCATTTTATTGCTTAAATTAATCGCGTCCTTAAACTCAAACTCAAATTACAATTCTGCATCAAAATACATGTTGAGGTTTATTTTCTGGTGTTATTACTTACAGCTTTCATCTTTATATACAACTGTGTTGATTTCATATTGAAGAAAAAACTCATTAAAAGGATTAAATATTATTCCTTATAATATTTCAACATTATATATATATATATACACTCACCTAAAGGATTATTAGGAACACCTGTTCAATTTCTCATTAATGCAATTATCTAATCAACCAATCACATGGCAGTTGCTTCAATGCATTTAGGGGTGTGGTCCTGGTCAAGACAATCTCCTGAACTCCAAACTGAATGTCAGAATGGGAAAGAAAGGTGATTTAAGCAATTTTGAGCGTGGCATGGTTGTTGGTGCCAGACGGGCCGGTCTGAGTATTTCACAATCTGCTCAGTTACTGGGATTTTCACGCACAACCATTTCTAGAGTTTACAAAGAATGGTGTGAAAAGGGAAAAACATCCAGTATGCGGCAGTCCTGTGGGCGAAAATGCCTTGTTGATGCTAGAGGTCAGAGGAGAATGGGCCGACTGATTCAAGCTGATAGAAGAGCAACTTTGACTGAAATAACCACCCGTTACAACCAAGGTATGCAGCAAAGCATTTATGAAGCCACAACACGCACAACCTTGAGGCGGATGGGCTACAACAGCAGAAGACCCCACCGGGTACCACTCATCTCCACTACAAATAGGAAAAAGAGGCTACAATTTGCACGAGCTCACCAAAATTGGACAGTTGAAGACTGGAAAAATGTTGCCTGGTCTGATGAGTCTCGATTTCTGTTGAGACATTCAGATGGTAGAGTCAGAATTTGGCGTAAACAGAATGAGAACATGGATCCATCATGCCTTGTTACCACTGTGCAGGCTGGTGGTGGTGGTGTAATGGTGTGGGGGATGTTTTCTTGGCACACTTTAGGCCCCTAAGTGCCAATTGGGCATCGTTTAAATGCCACGGCCTACCTGAGCATTGTTTCTGACCATGTCCATCCCTTTATGACCACCATGTACCCATCCTCTGATGGCTACTTCCAGCAGGATAATGCACCATGTCACAAAGCTCCAATCATTTCAAATTGGTTTCTTGAACATGACAATGAGTTCACTGTACTAAAATGGCCCCCACAGTCACCAGATCTCAACCCAATAGAGCATCTTTGGGATGTGGTGGAACGGGAGCTTCGTGCCCTGGATGTGCATCCCACAAATCTCCATCAACTGCAAGATGCTATCCTATCAATATGGGCCAACATTTCTAAAGAATGCTTTCAGCACCTTGTTGAATCAATGCCACGTAGAATTAAGGCAGTTCTGAAGGCGAAAGGGGGTCAAACACAGTATTAGTATGGTGTTCCTAATAATCCTTTAGGTGAGTGTGTATATATATATATATATACACAAACCCTAACGCTCAGAATAATTAATTGATTTGAGTAGAGCCAAAATTAACTTTTATGAGTATTTAGAACTTTCTTTTTTCTTTTAAGTTCACAAAACTGACACATTTTAAGTAATCTGAACTGTTTCATTGTTTTGAGTTTTATGAACTTGTTTATTTTAATTTAGACAAACTTAAATTTAACCGAAACTGGGCTGAGATTTCTATTTCCTATTTCTATAACCAATTAGCAAGGTGGCATTTATTGAATTAGCTAATTAAAGCTAGTCAAGTTTCCACTACTAAAAATGTGAGATTACATGTTTTTTTTTTAAGTTAAATGTAGGAATTAGCTTACTCAAATATTTCAAGTTCAATTTCAAGAGCAATTTAAATGTATGATAACAAGATAAAAAATCTGCAAGTTCTGCTCACTTGAACTTTAAATTTCTTAACTTAAAAAAATTAAGTTAAGAAATTTAAAAATGTTAAAAAATTTAAATAATTAAAAATTAAGTTAACTAACACAAACACATAAGAATACGAAAATGTATGATTTTTTGGAGAAAAAAAAGTATAGGCATAAAGGTCCATCCCTAAGCCACTGCAGTATGAAGTAAGCAGAATGTACCAATTCATTCAAACTTGTTTAAAATATTATTTATGAAAACAAATGTCAACAAAAATTTACCCTGAAAATATAGTTTTTTTTATAATGATTCACTTTTACTTGATGGTTACGCCACATGACATTTTTATTACTTAGTCATTAAATGAAACTTTTCTTGAAAATGCTATACATTTATTTTCAAAACTTAATAAAACCAACATGAATACAAAGAGTACAATTCTAAGAACTGGTGTCTTATATATTCTTATATGTCATTGACTCAAGTATGTCTTGGAGAAATTGTGTGTCGGCATGTGTGGCGTAAAGGCCATGGTCCCTGTGTGAGTGATGAAGGACAGTGTGTTTGCTGTAATCTTCACTGCAGACCCCTGGGGAGCCGTAGAGCCATGAATGACATGGCGGTCCACGGTGAGATTATACCGCACTGTGCCGGACTGGGTGGAGAGAACAGGATCCATCAGTGCTGTCAGCGTCCAACATCTGACCACATACTACACAGCAAGAGAAAGCTATTTCTTGTTTTCTTTTACTTTAGGTTTCTACGTGCTTTTACTCTCACTCCCATAAATACTCAATAACACTCACACACCCGCTCCCTTGCCATTTTCAGTGAGAATGTGCTACTCTTCACTTCACGTCAACAGTGTGTGATTTCTCTCTCTTTAGATCTCACATTCACAATTGACCCAGATTTCACTCTCTGGTGTTCCTGCACCCACACGTAATCTCTCTTGTTTTATGCTTTTGTATTGTTTATTTTCATACCCAAAGCATTCAAGCTTTCTTCAGACAAAAAAACACAAGAGAGTGTGTGCTTTGAGGGAGCTCACGTTATATTCCAGACACAGCCATGCCACCTACTGCTTTTCTAATCAGCCGGCGGTGCTGACCACGGGATCATGACAGATGCCCCCTCTGAAGCCCCTCTCCCTCCCGTCTCTCCGCTCCCTGCTGATTTCATATTCAGTTTTTATCTAAAGTGGCACTAATTAGATTAACACGGGTTTCATTCTACAATTATTAACAGAGGAGGAAAATACTGGATTTAGGTGGGGATTAATATCTCACATTACAAAACACACACACATGCAAACACACACTAGCGCCATGCAGACATGGGTGGCCTGTTTTAGACATGGTGCCTAGTAAAATGAAAATGTAAGTGACTGTTGATAAGAGAAAAGGATTCTTATTTGAGACTGAGATAAATGCTAAATCTTTTGTGCTGCCTTAAGAAATTGGTGATTTTTTTAAAGCCTGTTATAATAAGAAGGTGACTGAGCTGAAAAATGAGATTAAATAACGAAAGGATGATGAGTCAAGTGAATAGGAGGATGCATAGTGAATCATATGGATATATTTGTTTACGACATCAAATGAGGAGGTCTATAACACATGTGTCATTCACATTCATTTCAAAATTCATCCTGCATTCAGCTATTTTTTGCTCATGTGCATCTGGTTCTGGATAGTTTTTGGAGCCAATCTCTCTGGAACCACAGGAAAATGTCACCATATGTCATTTTCTAATTGTAGGCCTAAATATCTGATATTATTGGCTGCTGTGTTGTCCTTAGTTAAAGGAATGTGTCCTGTTATCTTCCATGCAGGATAACAGAAGATCTGGTCAGCTAAGCACAAAGTCACAACCTGATATAGCATCTGCCGTCTTTTCACATATGTCTCACTTACTGATGAATGTGAAACTGTGATCGGATATCCAGTTTTTTCTTTCATTATGAGATAAATGGTCAAGAAGATCGGTCAAATGAACCAAGTGCTGAAGGTTAATTTCCATACCATGACCTACTGGATTGATCTACTTGGTAAACAAAACACCATAAAACAGTAATAAAAATAAATCCATAACTAGTGAGGAAAATGTGAACATTTGTGCCATCATTCACTGATTATATTTAGTTTTGTCTTTGGGGAAATACAATTATGTAAGGTTGGATTAGCATGAGGGTGAGTAAACAATGAATTTTTTTTTTTTCATTTTTTGGAAAAGCACTGGTCTAATATGATAATAGGCCGATATGTAATGTCTTTTTTTAATAACTTGACGTGTTTATGTATTCTTTGGTGTATTTCTTCGTGCTTTCATAACTATCATTTATATATTGAATAACACCAAAAAGTTGTACCTATTTTAAGGCCAGAAACATACTTTACGCGTTCGTTTATGAGTTGCGCGCCGACCCATTTTGAAACGCACCCGTGCGTTCGCGTACTGCGTGGAGTAGGCTACGTCCCTGGCTTAAACACAGAGAAACGCATTACATGGCACAACCAAATCAAAAATTAAAAACACACATAAAACGATATAATTATAAAAATCAAAACACCATGTAATGCCAAACCCAATCAAAAAACAAAAGCCAAACACTTGTTGACATGTCACAACGTTTCATAATATATCATCCCCGCCGCTGACTCCTGGCGTTCAAGGGCTTGTGTGCTATTGGCTCTGATCTCTGTCCATCATCTCAGGCACTGATTTGTGTGGTTAAGGCACTAGTCCCGCCTCTCCAAAACTATGCCCTGATTAGCCAGTGGGCGGGTCCGCGCCGCGCACGCAGCCAATGAGCGTGAGGCGGGTCGGGCGCTCTCGGAGGTTCCTCAGCGAACGCGCACTGGTGGCAGTCCGGAGCGGTAGCGCTAGCTCAGTACAGCGAAGAGAATCCAACGAGTCCACATCGCGTGACTCTATCGAAGGGAGAGAAAGATAAAGAAAGAAAGAAAGAGAGAGAGAGAGAGACTGCACCTTAAAAATCAGACATTATATTTGGAAAGGGTCGCCACAGCCTGGAGGGGGAACGAGGGGTTTGATCAGCACCGTTATTTTTTTCTTTTGTGTTTTCTTTTTTTCTTCATTTTTTTCTGGGGGGAAGGATTGTGAGCGTTTGTGTGCAAAGATGATGGTCGGGGAGATGGAGGTGAAGGAGAGACCGAGGCCGAGTCCCGACTATCTCATGCAGTTATTAAACGAGAAGAAGCTCATGACGAGTTTACCGAACCTGTGCGGCATCTTCACACATCTGGAGAGACTCTTGGACGAAGGTACGTGTGTGTGTCAACTTGAACCCATGTGTGTGTATGTGGTGTTTCACAACTTCCCAAACTATTTGTTTTCAGCGAAAGAGACTAAAACCACTGGCTATGATTTCTTTTTTTTTAAGTAGACTTGTCTTATGTGTCAAATTGCAAACGTTTAAACAGTTTTGGACCGTTTTTAACAGTTCGAATGTGAAAAGTAGTCCCCCCGTCATTTCGTGTGCGGGTCGCTATTGCTGTTAGCAGAGTCTGCTAAATCAACAACTTTTACACGTCGTCATATTCGCTAACTTTCACTTTATTATCTTATTAAAGACCTTCAAGAGTTTATTCTACTTCTAAGTGTTTGTCTTGTGTTGTAAATGACATATCACCAGGCGTTTGAACGGTTCCTAACTTATTTTAGGGTGTAAGGGAGGTTAGCCGAAGTTGGTGGCGCCACACAAGAAACGTAACGTTTATTCTTTCGAATTTCGTTTATATGTTTATTTACTCGTGTATACTAAAATATTCATATCTGGACCGAACACAAAGGATTTAATCAGAACAATTAGCTGTTTGTTTGCGGATTAAGATTTTTCCCTCGAGGCATTCAGTTGAGTTTTGCATGAATGCGCCCTATGGAGAGAGTGAGAGAGGCACTGTGCAGCATGCCTAAATGCCTAGACACATCTGTGTCAATAGCACAGCACAAACGACTGTTTATTCTAGACATAGACAGCCTGTAAAGCTTCTTTTTTTTTACCATGCAATATGAGCGGATGAAAGGCTCTTCGTGGCTGTGAAATGCAGCAGGTTTCTCTCATTGCAGCGCGTGTATCCGCACCGTCACTCATTAGCCTCACACGTTGTGCGTTTATTTACACGCGCTGTTTGTGTCTGAAATGCATGTCGTTTATACTCAGGCTTTAATCTCCCTCTGTTCCGATACGGGGTGGTTTGAATCCCAACACACACACGCTATCCGTCTGTATTAGTTTCATGAAGTGCACAAATGCTTGCGCTATTGGACATGCAAAAACGCGGCTCTGTTTGTATTGTAACAAAGAGGAACGAGCAGCCGCAAAATCTGCCGCAATGTTATCCAATATCAGCTATGTTTGCGCTAGTATTCTCTCGGCGTGTTGCAAAATCACCATGTGCGTCACCGGATAAACTAGTTTGGTTTTTGACTGATCACAACTCCACATACCAACACAACCCCAGAAACAACACTTTAGTTTTATTTTGACATTGTCCAGTCCCACAGCTCAACTTTCTGCTTGCAGTTCATGGCGGGATTAAATGTTCAATATGGATTTACAGATTTGTTTGATGTTTACTCGTACAATTTTTTTTATTGTACGAGTAAACATGCTTTAAAGGTATAATTCTACAAAAATAAAGTCTTGTATAATTTACTCATCATGAATATATTTTAAAGAACGTTGGTAACCAAACAGTTTTTGAGCCCATTGACTTCCATTATTCATAGACCAAAGTAAATTCCTACATTTTTCAAAATGTCGTCTTTTATGTTTCTCACAAGAAAATGTAGAATAAGTTTGGAATGGCAATTACATATAAATTTTTGGGTGAACTGTCCCTTTACTATCTTAATGTTTTAGTATGTGGACATTGATGAGCAATCGAACTACTAAAGTTTTTACTTCTACAGTAGAACTTTTTCGTCTCTCTCTATCTGTAAATGGCACAGATGTGTTTTCTTAATGTCTCCATGAGAGATTTCTCATGAAGCTGTGTGCTCCGACACCAAACAGCGAGGTGTTAGTTTCTCCTGCAGTGATACAGCCTCATGTTTGTGTATCTGCATGCATTCTGCTCTGTTTACCTGAACTTTGCTCCTCTCTTGCTGTAATCTGTTCTCCTCAATCCACTCAAAAATGCTGAAACCGCCAAGGACAACTTCATCCTTGTTTTTTTCCCCCCCTGTGACGTACATTTCTTTGAACACACAAATGGATTGGACTAGGTGTAAAATCTCTGCTGCGCTTTGCTAAATTTGCATACTGATTTGGCTATGCAAATGAGCAGCTCAGGGTGATGTGGGCCAGTCATGTATTTGTAACGGTAAATACTCAGACTTAATGCGTAGGGAGGAAAATTTGTACCGCTACACAGTGTCTGCTATCTCTCCTGACCTCTGCTTTACATCAGACTGATATGTTTTTTTTTTTTTAAATGACTGATGCTGGTGTCTAGACAGAAGGGTGATATAATGCCATTTTAAACATATTTATTAAAATCCGACAAAAAAATATTTGAAGATATTGAATGTACAACATTGATTGGCAAAGCTGGCGGTAGATTGTGGAGCTGACACTAGACGGAATGATTTCCTCTGTTAACTGGACACAGTTATTGATGTGAATAATTGCAAAATGGAAAAAATTGGCTGACGTGTTGGTCTGTCATGAGTTGTAAGGGTCTATCTTGACTGTGTATTGCACTGATCCAAGATCAGGTTTCACTCCAGCTCTGTGCTGCCAAAATTGATCTAAGAAGGTTAGACAGATGATAGTATCTTAGGTATTTCATTAAGCACTGCTATTGCGGAGTGTTTAATGTATAAATAAAGCACAACATGGCTTAAAACATTTCATTGCAGCTTCACACTTTTCTGCTGGATGAAAGAGACAGCGTGTGGGGGTTTGGAGGTGAAATGTGGGAACACTCTGAGTTGTCTCCTTTTAAGAGTTCTCGTGACAGCTGCACACAAACTCTCATAACTCAAATGGATTATGTGTTTGCAGCTGTTGTCATGGCAAAAAGAAAACCAACACCCTTACGTCTCCCTCGTCACCCTCTCTGTTCCCCGCACAAGACAACTGCTCTCCCTCCCTCTCCCTGCACTGCGCAAGTGTGTGTCAGGCTGACGAGAGAAAGACAGGTTTGCAGCATGCTTGTGATCTTCAGAGGTGACCCTGAGGGGTGTTTTTAGAGCTGTCTTTGATAAGTCAGTGGCAGCTGAGTCCAGTGCCAGAGCTCAATGCAGGGGTGTTCAGAAATGGTCAAGGTTAAAGATCTCGATTCCTCACGGTCACACAGGTTGTTAGGAAATAATTCTGTTTTGGAGTGGTCAATGTGTTTTCTGTGTCTTCGAAATATGCACCACTAAGCCACCATTAAGAATGTTTTTTGAAAAGTCTCTAATGCTCACCAAGGCTGTATACATTTGATTCAAAATACAGTATACTATAACACTTAATATTGTGAAATAACTTTTCTATTTGAATATATTTGAAAATATAACTTATTCCAGTGATGGCAAAGCTGAATTTTCAGCATCCTTACTCTAGTCTTCAATGTAACATGATCCTTAAGAAATCATTCTAATATGCTTTTTTGTTCAAGAAACTTTTCTTCTTATCAATGTTGAAAAGGGTTGTGCTGCTAGAATTTTTTTTTTAAGGATTTTTTTGATGAATATTAAAGGGTTAGTTCACCCAAAAATGAAAATTGTCATTAATTACTTGCCCTCATGTCGTTCCAAACCCCTTGACCTTTCTTCATCTTCAGAAAACATATTATGATATTTTTTATGAAATCTGAGAGCTCTCTGACCCCTCCATAGACAGCAATTTAATTACCACTTTCAAGGCCCAGAAAGGTAGTAAAGGCATTGTTAAAATAGTCCATGTAACTACAGTGTAACTAACTTTGTGTGCAAAAATAATGACCATTAATCAACCATTCTCATCTGTGTCAGTCTCCTACGCTGTTGACGTAGTAAATACAGTATTGCGCTTCCGTGTTACATCTGAGCTACGCCAGAGCGACGGCTTACCATTGGCCAATACTGTTCACATGAGCACCACGATGCTGACGCAGGAGCTGGCCAACGTAAACTGTGTAGGACACTGGCTACGTTTACATGCAACCAAATAATCCATTAGTAATCGGATTGACCGCTCATTCAGACTGAAAAGCCTTCATGTAACACCTTAATCGATCTGATTGAGCTCGATCCGATTGAAAGGGGTGGTTTATTCCTGTTCTAATCTGATCGAGAGGACATAAACACTTGATTGGATTGAAAACCGAAAGGACTGCGCATGTGCAGTGACGTAGAAATAGCCTAATGACGTGTGGCGCAGGGAATGAGCTGTTCTTCCTGTTGAATAAAGTGTCATATAAATGAGTGTCCCGTCATTTTAAAATTCTTCTTTCACTCAGAGTCTGTGAAGTGGAGGAGAACAACGTCCCACCAGTCCTTGTTGTGGATTCTCATCCACAGACGACTGGTTTTGGACATGGGGAGGGACATTTTTACTGTGTGATAAATATAAACAGCACAGCAAAACGGTTCATATGCTCATTGTCTCCAAATTATGACCAGAAATTGATAAATATTAAGTCTGCTGTTTAAAACAAAGAACCAATGTAGGAGAATAGTTATTATGTGCAGACAGTAGGAACTCTGTATATTTGTGCATGTCAAAAAATCAATTCCGATTTGAAGCTTGTGACATGTAAAAACACACATCAACCCGATCACCTTGTTTGGCGTTCATGTAAACACTACATTCAGATTCATCAATCGGAAAGAATTCAGTCCGATTGACACAAGTTGTGCATGTAAACATTTGAACGAAATTGTTGAATTAAGTCGTTATTTTTGTTAAGGTTAAACCACTGGAGTCACATGGACTATTTTAACAATGTCTTTACTGCCTTTCTGGGCCTTGAAAGTGTTAATTAAATTGCTGTCTTTGGAGGGGTCAGAGAGCTCCTGGATTTCATCAAACATATAATATTTGTTCTGAAGATGAACGAAGATCTTACAGGTTGGGAATGACATGAGGGTAAGTAATTAATGACAGAATTTTCATTTTTGGGTGAACTAACCCTTTAAGTTCAAAAGAACATAATTTACTTGAACTAAAAAACTTTTGTAACATTAAAAAAAGCCTTTACGGTCACTTGACCAGTTTAATGCATCCTTCCTGAGTAAAAGTTAACAACCCAAACTTTTCAATGGTATTGTAGATATATTTATTACAGTTCTCTGGAATAAATATAATCCTATAAGAAACTTGATTCTGATTGGTCAGTGCATAAGCTGTATACTGTATAAGTACCAATTTCCCACTTCTTCAGTGACCAGGAAGTAATTTCATCATTAGATTCAGTACTCTGAAAGTACAGTAATTTAGGTGCAGCATTTGTGTTTGGGGTCATTCCAGGTGCTAACAGGAAGTGAATCTTATAGGTTGGGACCCGTGGGACCCCTTTACAGCATCTAGTTTAATTAGCTAGCTGGATCCATTAGCTCAGGTACTCGGCTCGAGCCAGGGTTCAGAATGTGCAGAGTGAACGTGCAGATAATTTTATTCTCTCTATCTTTGTTTCTCTCTCTTTTTCTGTGTCCTGCTGGGCGGTGATAAATTGGATAGCAGGCAGAGGTTGACAGGGTTAGCGCAGGGAACAGAGGAGTCTTGCTCATTTTCTCTCTCCCTTCCCCCCCGGTGGGGGTGTGTGTGCGGACTGGCCCCTGACTCTGCCCATGTGTGGCCCCTGATAAAGTCATGTCTGTGTGCGTCAGGCTGTGCCCCGTTATCAGGGGGTCTCTCTTACCAGTGCAGGGGTTTCTTATCAGACTCGGCCCTGCCAGCACCGCTGTCCTCCTGATGCCTCACAGACACCGGCACACACCCTTCAACAACTTCACCACCCGGGTACAGTGAAGAATTTATTTAGGTGGTACAGCTGCAACATTTTCGCTTTTGTTGAGCCAAATTACAACTTCTCTACTGGCCACCGTAGCTGCAAGCCTGATAGACTAAAGCTGATGCAATGATTCAGACACGGTCACTAAATTCCTAACTACACTCATGCTCATGTGCTCCCTGTAGGAGAACAGCAGGGCTTTCATGGGCCAGCTTGCACAGGAAGAGGCTGATTCACTGTTTTTGGAAGGGGAGGAGTCCTTTTCATAAGAACCAAAAAACAGTTTCTCATCCAAAAGTCATGCTTTTATAGCATGAGTCTGTAGTTTTTCTGTGAGTAGTTCTAATGTGGTCGGGAGAATCTGTCCAGGAGCGGTTGGTGTTTATCCTCTCACTCCGGAACGGGGGGAAGGGCCCCACCCTTTAACATTCCACAACTGCCTGAAATATCTCCACACCCCTTCACACTCCTTTCATGCCATTTCTGTGCTGTTTTTCTCTGTTTTAAATCTAGCTGCTTGGAGAACTGTGTTTGTCTTTTGCGTTTTTCTCGTTCACACACTCCCTAATTGAGCAACAGAGGGATTGTTTGGCTAAATCAGACAGCAGTATTCCTTAGTGCTCATCTACACGTTCATTAAGCAATTGAATCCATCTAATGTTTGTTCGGTCTCCTTAAATGCTTTAATTAGGCGTAATTATGATCGCTCCCATTTAGTTTGGGCTTGTAAATGGTCCTTGAATTGATCCACGTGGACCATGGCCTTGGCCTGAGGTGGTTCTGTTTGACTCTTACCCTGTGATTTCAACTCTTCACCTCTGATTCGCTCTCTCAGCAGATAGGCAACACTGCAGGTTTTATTTGACTGCAGAAATGGTTGTCTCCAAACAAAATGTGTTTCTGTCTGTTTTGAGTGTTGCCTAATAGAGGGCCAATCAGAGCGTACCGTGCACCAGGCCTCGTGGGAGAGCACAGATGTCACTGTGATATAAGTGGGTTATTTGTCTGTCTTTTCTACAGTCAATGATGTCAGACTGATTCCGTTCAGAACATCAACTCACTTGATGATAGAATATTTCTCCTTTTTTCTCTCTCAAACTCTCTCTCTCTCACACACACACGCGCACACGTAAGAAAGAAAGAAAGGTTCTTGCATTTCATGTATCTACTGTCATATTTGATACATTTAGCATACATTTTTCAACAACAAAAAAAATTTACTGACCCCAAACTTTTTAATGGTAGTATATGCATCATCTTGGCAGTCATCAAGTTTGAAGTATGTGTTTTACACAGTGCATTGGAAATGTGATTGTGTCTCGTCACGCAGCATATTTAGGTTCTCTGCGGACAGACAAACTGTTTGCCATTGGAATCTTGTTGTGCATGGTTAGGACAGCCTAATTCCTCTGAACACGCAGTAGCATTCCAGAACACTCGATAATGACAAGCCGACCGCACAGGTATGCAAGCAACCAACATTGCAAGCCATGTTCACACTTTTTTTTTTCTATTTTTGTAAGGCTATACCCTTTTTGTTTTATTTCATGCATGTGTATTGAATGTTAAATAAGTTAATAATAACTATTTAAGATTATAATTTTTTTTTTCACCAACTGGCTCTATTTTACTTAAGACACTCAAAATCACGGAAAGTGAAATTCTTTTCACCACGACAGCCCTAATTCTTCAGCTTTTGTATGTTCAGAAAAACAAGTTAACATTGTGAAACCAAAACCAACATTCTAGAACAAACCAGACTATTTCTAGAGCACTTAACAGACGTGAACAGCTGTTTTACTCTGAGCAGATGACTGTTTGTGTGTAAGCTTTTGTAGTTTTGTCTATGTGTTCTAGTATTCACTGAAGCTTAGTCACCTGTTGTAATTTTAACATTCCACTACAGCCGTGTGTGTGTGTGTGTGAGAGAGAGATTTCTGTTTCTCTGTGAATGTTAAATCGGCCTTCAATCCCACTGTCAAGCGCAACGGAGAAGCCACTGCCGTCCCTTCGTGCTGCACAAAGCTTTGTCTTTGTCTGCTAGCTCCTCGTTACTCTGCTGCATTTGTGCTCAATTAGCTCTTAAATGTGTCAAAAACAAGAGAGCATCATGGGAGAGGAAGAACATGTCACGACTGCGCTTTGTGAGAAGGTTTAGCGTGCTAGTGGGGTCAACAGATTGATTGTGTGCACCGAGAGAGATATGGCAGGGCCGAACAGTACTGAGTGGCAGAAAAGAGCGAGAAAGACAAATAGTATGTGTTGTGAATGAGGTCAGCCTGCATGGAGGGGGGTGGGCCAGTGTCTGTGGGGTTTCACAGACATGTCTGCTCTCAAACAATGAAGCATTATGTGTTCAACATAACCCTCTCACACACGCATGACAACACTGCTTCGGAATACGGTATGTGACCTCAGTTACGGTTTCCTGTTTGAGCTGTTTTTGCACCACCAGTTTGACCAGCACAATGCTCATTGTGAGGCATTGCATTCTTTCACTCTTTAAATGTTCAGAAAGCCTCAACATAGTAGCCACACAAAGCATTGATCAAGACCATAAATTAATTTGGCTTTATGACTGAAGTGGTTTAGATAAGCTTGTTGCTGTAAAAGAAAGCCATAAATGCATTCTGCATGTGTATATGGACAGAGGCAACAAACCACAGACCTTCAGATGACCGTACAAATAAATGGAAGTTATTCAGGTATCAAACAACAAACACTGCTACAGTTGAGCTAGCTAACTCTGCATGATTCTCTTTAAACTGTTGTTGTTGGGGTTTTCAGACTTGTAAATGGCTTGTAAATGGGTCTGTGTACATAAAAAAAAAAAAAAAAAAAATGTGGCTGCCTTTTATATTTAGGAAGGGATTTCCTCACAAAGGTGTCATCATTTGGATGTCCTTGGCATTCAAAAGTTTGAAAACCTCTGGTTTAAACGGTTGATCGTTCCCTAAAGTCACACCTTGCAAAATGGCTTTGCTTCAGGATCCAGGTTTCACATTAAATGTAAAGTGGACACAGTAGGAAAATGATACAAACAAAAATTATTATAAAAATTAAATTAATATAATATTATTATCACCATGTAGTACACTATTATTCAAATAGTCAGTATGATAAAAAAAAAAAAAAAAAAAAAGATTTTCCAAATTGACAGTAATGACATTTATAATGTAAACAGATTTCTGCTCCAAATAAATGTTGTTGTTTTTTTTCTATCCAACAAAAAATCTTGGAAAAAATGTATCACGGTTTCCACAAAAATATTAAGCAGAACAACGGTTTTCAACATTGATGATGATGATGATTCACGAGCACCAAATAAACAGGCCTATTAGAATATTTCTGAAGGATCATGTGACAGTAAAGACTGAAGTAATGGCTGCTGAAAATTCAGCTTCATCACAAAAAATTAATTACATTTTAAAAACATTCTATAATAGGCAACACTTGTATTCAATTTTAGTAATTTTTGAATGTACTTTTGATCAAATAAACGTAGCCTTGTTGAGCATTTGTTTAAAAAAAAAAGAAAAAAAAAAAGCATTAGTCATTCCTATGCGGACGTATGTTAGCATGTTAAATTTTTTTCTTCACATACACTCACCTAAAGGATTATTAGGAACACCTGTTCAATTTCTCATTAATGCAATTATCTAATCAACCAATCACATGGCAGTTGCTTCAATGCATTTAGGGGTGTGGTCCTGGTCAAGACAATCTCCTGAACTCCAAACTGAATGTCAGAATGGGAAAGAAAGTTGATTTAAGCAATTTTGAGCGTGGCATGGTTGTTTGTGCCAGACGGGCCGGTCTGAGTATTTCACAATCTGCTCAGTTACTGGGATTTTCACGCACAACCATTTCTAGAGTTTACAAAGAATGGTGTGAAAAGGGAAAAATGCGGCAGTCCTGTGGGCGAAAATGCCTTGTTGATGCTAGAGGTCAGAGGAGAATGGGCCGACTGATTCAAGCTGATAGAAGAGCAACTTTGACTGAAATAACCACTCGTTACAACCGAGGTATGCAGCAAAGCATTTGTGAAGCCACAACACGCACAACCTTGAGGCGGATGGGCTACAACAGCAGAAGACCCCACCGGGTACCACTCATCTCCACTACAAATAGGCTACAATTTGCACGAGGCGAAAGGGGGTCAAACACAGTATTAGTATGGTGTTCCTAATAATCCTTTAGGTGAGTGTATATGAATGTGTGTGGAGAGCAGAATCACTACTTAGTTTCAATCAGTTCACATTTCCCCACACACTCTCTCACACATGCACTGTATTTCTGTAAATATTTGTTTTATCTTAGTTGCCGTAGGCAGCCTAATTTTAATTACTGAACCTCCAGGTAGCTCTGCTCTCTGATTGGTCCTTAGATTGTAGTGTTTCACTTCAGAATGCCAGTGAACTGGTTTTACACATCTGCTGATCTGCACTGCATGACTGGAAAGTTCCTTGATAAATATCTACCATATAGCTCTTATTACAGGTTTCGTCTTGTGACATGGGTTGCCCAGGACGCCTAAACATTAGATTGACGGAGTGAGAAATGTGTTCTATACTATACTCCTTTATCACGCTTTAATTTAATAAAATTGCCGTAACGTATCTTCAAAACTGGCAGACAGTCTCCTTCCTGTCGTACACTGTTGTGATCGGGCTTGTCTGGAAGCTACTGTTGTTGTGGTGCTGTTAACCAGAGTGCTTTGCTGTCATTACTACTTCCGTGAAGGATAGCACTTCGTGTTGTCTGCCATCCTGTGTCCCCAGGCATCTCTTATGAGATCGGTTACATAGTAAAACTAGCACCTTGAGATCTCACTCACTCTCTCTTCTCTCTCGTTCACTGGTGTAAATGGTCCTTGTCATTGGCTGCCCTCATTTCCTGCTAATTAAAAGCAGAGGAATGCAGCTCTGCCACTCCATCTCGTGCTAATAGAGGACAGGAAAAAAGAAGGGATGATGAAAAGGAAGAGTAGTTTAATGCAGCGGTTTTCGCCAGTGCTAGCTTTTGACCACTACATCAGAGACAAACCACAGAATCTGATCAGTTCACCACTGGTGAAGAGTGCTAATATTGGTGTTTTTGACAACACAGCAAGTTATTTAAAGAGAGGCTTTGAATAAGTTTTAAATGGAGAAGGGAACAAAGAAGCTCAGTTTGTTTTTGGTTTGTCATACTAAGCAAGTTTGTTACCATGTTTCAGGAGGATGGGGGGGGGGGGGGTTCCTTTCCAGGAGGAAGGAGGTGTTTAGTTATCTGCTCTTAGCACATTTACTGACTGGTTCCTTCCTTCCTGCTTGAGCATTCAGTTCTTCCTGTCATTGTTCAGCAAGTTTACTACATTTTCTTTGTGTCTATGTGTGACCTGTGAAAGCATTCCTGAGAAATGAATAGATAATTAGATGCCCGACTTAATCATCTGCAAAAAAAAGGTAAATGAATAAAAAAAATTAAATTTTTTGCATGTCCCCTGTAGCTGATTTGAGATGGTTCATGTATCTCATACTGATGTCTCACAGGATCCTCTTTTCTGAGCAGTCACACACCCTCAGGAAGTCTTGAGACACTGTTGATGGTCTGTTAAAACATCGATGGCTTTTCCTTTCTGCACAAGTTCAGAATCCTCAATTTACTTCCTGTTATTCCTCCGATCCACATCCTGCTGAAGCACCATTGTGTGATTTTATGCATGCGTTGGTGTATGTGCGCACAGATGGAGTACAGTCAACAAGTCATATGGCAAATGGAGTGAATTATCTGTAAACTTGTAAATGGTATAATCAGTTTTTCTTATCTCACTACTACAACCTGTTTAATTCCAGAAACATCTGCTCTGCCTGTGTGAGCGAGAGCGGTATTGAAGCGTCTTGGTCCGCATGCTGGCCGAGGTTTTTCTTGGAGGGTTGTAAAACATTTTTAAACAATTATCAAGAAAATAATGGTCACCTAAAGAATATAATTAGTTAAAAAAAATATTTTTCATATTTCCCCACAAAGATGCGTCATATGCCGCTCTGCGCTTTTGAGAGGGATGTGGGACACGAAGCAGGAAAGATACCTTCTCTTTTCTAATATCGTCATGTTTTCTCTTGACATTTGTTGTAAATGTTATCTTCCACAGGGTCAAAACATTTAGGCTATGTTTGATTTGAAAACTAATAACCCACTTGTGTGTGTAAAATGTGCTATACAAATAAACTTGACGCGCCTTACCAAGTCTAAAAACAAGCACAAACTGTGTTAAATAGAATTTGAAGTAAAAAGGTACCATGGTGCGAATACCTTCTTGGAATTGCTCTGTTTTTTATTATTATTATTATTATTATTTATTTATATTTTTGGTAATATTTCATGGTACCCAGTCTATTTAATCACATTCAATTTAGACTAGAAACTGAAAAAAAAGAGGTGATTTAACAGCAGCACCATGGCTGAATAGCGATACAGGAAACACTCGTGCATTCATGTGTATTTGGCTGGATCGGCTAGTCTGTGTCAGTTCTTTTGTTCCCCAGTGTCCCAAACTCACCTGCCTCTGAAGAGACCAGCTGTGACCAGCCCGTTCTTGTGACCAGAGGCTTCTTGACGCTGTTGGATTCCCTGTATAGCATATGGGTTGGATGTAAGAGTAATCTACAGGCTGTGGTTAGACCCTGCGCCCTGCTGGGCAGCCACTAAACCACCGCAGTAACTGTTGTGCTCTCGTCCTGAATGATAACCCAAACCCACCCCCTCCCTAACAGCTCTACTCTATAACCCTGCACCATATCATCAAGTGTGACAAGCCTCCCTGCTAAATTTAGCTCCTCATAATGGCTCTGCGGAAACCCGGACTGCAGCAGGACAATCTGGGAATGCGCAGGGAGAAGATAGAGAGATCGGAGTGTGTGTTGGTCAGGGATCAGGTTCATTCTAGTACAAATGTCCAGCATTCTAATCTTTTAATCCTCAGTCTTTCTGATATCATATAACTGGGAAACACCTGTTTTTGTTGGCAGGGATCTCTACATGAATAATCTTTGTGACCTGTTGTTTGTTGGACATGTTGGATCTCTCTGAAATGATCTTCTACCTCTGGAATGACCAACAGCGTCATTCCTTCCTCTCCATCTGATGAGGTGTTGCAGTTTCCTCATGGCTGGTGAGGACGGCAGATACGCTTGGATCCATTTCTGTTTCCATGCAATATCTGGCCTAAACTGAAATGCTCCATTTCCCCATCAAATTGGACTCTGGGACTTGTTTGAGTTTTGTAGCATTTGAGTTTTGTTGCGTCTGCTTTTGAATCATAAGTGTTCAAGGGTCTTTTACTTGAAGTGTGTGGTGTGTGGCTTTGTAAACTTTACTAACCAGCACCTCATGCATTCTAATGTTCAGTAAATGTGTGCTTATTTGAGAGCCCCCACCACTGCCTTCACTTTACCCTTTTACACTGAACTAATGCTGGTGCTCGTCCAGGAGATCTCTCAGAATTGGCCTGCACTTCCACTGAATTGAGCTGAACAGTTACGCTTTGCAGACGTTACCCTGCACAATTCCAGATCGGGCACTGGCTGCAAGGGTCACATTAGGGTTGGGATTTTAGAACTGGATCTTATTCAGCATTTAAAAAAGAAACTGCACCTAATTGATTGTTTGGTTCACTTAGGCATCTGATATAAACACTTGGGGACAGTTCACCCAAAAAAGAAAATACTGTCATTTACTTAACCTCATGTCATTCCAAATCTGTATGACTATATTTCTTGTTGAACGTTTCAAAAACAGTACAGTTGAAGTCAAAGTCAACCAAAACTTTACCAACATTTTTCAAATGATCTTTTGTGTTCCACAGAAGAAGAAAAAAGTCATACAGTTTTGGTTTGACATGATGGCAGAATATGACACAATTTCCGTTTTGGGTTGTATTGTCTCTTTAAGATTTATTGCAGTCATTTTCAAACTTGAGTTATCGATTTGAATCCGAGAAAAATATTAAAATAAATCCTAGTGGAACTGGAACCAAAATTGTTAAATTCCTTTCAATAAATTATTTTCTGGATGTTGTAGAATTCAGTGGGAGCGTTGTGGTTTGTTCTCTGGTAACTGATTACATTTGACTTAGTGTGTGGCGGCACCAACCATGTAAGCTCTGAAGGAGAGAAACAGTTTTTGACTTTTTCACCCGTCCTCTTTCTCAGAAGCAGAATTCCATTTTTTTCTGCTGACAGGGAGCCGAGGCACTGGCCAAAATAATGAATGTTTATTTATGAAATTCAGCTCTAATATTTACAGAAGACAGTCTCTGTGAAAATGTGTTTTTCTGAGTAGTTTTTACTTTAGGCCTCTTGTCATTTAAAGGAAAGAAGCTGCAATAAAACAAACAAAATAATCAGTTTATTACCCTGAGACTAGTCAATGCTGGTAATATATGATTAGTATGTTATATTTATATATACTACCTCTCTTGGCCCTGCCAACATTACAATGGATATTACTCTCTATTCTATTGTTTTTTTTTTGTTTTTGTTTTTCTCTTTCTTTCTCTCTCTCTCTCTCCAGTTATTTCCTTGTAGGGATGGACACATACATACAGAACCTTGTTGTTTATATACTATATTCTTTTTCACCGTCCAAATTGTTTTGTGTAGCATATTTCCATAATGATGTTTTTGTGGTATCAAGTGTTTAATTTAATTTATTTATTTTATTGAAATTCAGAAGCTCTTGCATGATGTATGTGCGCAAACAAGCCCCCATCACCTGTTTTTGACAAGCTGTTGCATCTCGTTTAAACTCTACAGCATATTTCTCTGGAAGAGCCATATTAATGCTGTGGGAAAAATTCTCCTCGGCAAAACATGAAATGCAGTGCTGAGTTCACACAAATCATGCATGGAGCAAACATTTCTGAAAGAAGTTTTAGTTGCTGGCCGTCAGGACTCACAGCAGTGAAATATACTGACTGAGGATTTTACACTTAAAAAGGTGTGGACATTTTGATAAGACTGAGAAATGTAAACACTCTATGAAGGCCCTATCTCGAGCATTGGGGTTTCTTTCCCCCCCAAAAAATACACTAAATCTTTTTCTTTTTTTTTCTCTCTCTCTGTTTGGAAGTTTAAGTACAAAATGATATTGTCTGTTGAAAGTCGTTTGCAGGCTGAATAAAGTGGCGAATGCATTAAGCAGGAATCTTGTGGCTGCAGAGGCTAGCTGTGCTTTATGATTGCAAGTGCATTGCTTCAAAGTGGAAAAACTTGTACATCTGCAGACTTTCAAGCACCTCTCTTTTATTTTAATCTTAAAGAGCTTTGAGCACTCTCCATCCTTTTGTATAGCATCTACTAAAGTACCAGTGGAATCAAGGTTTCTTAACTCTTGCTGCTCGCTCTGCTTCATTCTCCCTTTCTTCATAATGCAGGGAATACTATGGAATTTTAGAGAGTCCATATTTTATAGTCTTAAATTTGTTTTTGGGGTTTAGAATAGGTTTTAATGTTTGAATATTTGAAAGTCTTTAGTTTACATATTTTACATTTTATTGTGTAACAGTCCCAGTCTGTCTGTAATGCTCTGTTTAGTTCGTCTCTTTGAAGCCCCTCCCTTTGAAAATCGCAATGTGCTCTGATTGGTTGGATGGACCAGTGTGTTGTGATTGGCCAACTTTTCAAGCGTGTTTTCCAAATGTCACACCTCTTACCATAATCGTGAGTTTCAACACACTACTGACTTAACTCAACTCAACCAGGCCTCTCCCTTTTTTTCGTATGCCTTGGGCGGGAACTAGAGACCTTTCAGGGTGTTCAGAACAGTGCTTACTGATATAGAGAATAACTCCCTTTTGAGTGGACTTTGTGGTTTGACATTTTTCATGCTCAAACAGCAATATTACACACTAAAGAAAGTATTTCAACTGTTTTTGTCCACATTTTTTTCCCCCTTATGTTCCTCTGAAGTTTGTATACACATGAGGGTGATTTAAATGACAAAATTGTGACACTTGCACCCTTTCACTTCTGCTTTATTACTATAAAAACGGCTGCTTAATAGTCCCTAACTAACTAGTCCTCAGCTGATGTTTGATGAAGTACTGAAAGCAGCAGATTCGGTCAACCTTTTCTTGTTCAGATTTTATTCTAAAATGAGAGCCGGACCTCTGCATGCCATGGATAGCATTATATACATTTTATAGAAAAAATCTATATGGTTATAGCTCATCTTTACTGCGGTAGTAATGTTGCTTATATTAGCAAACATAAGGACAGGGTGGTTCTTTTGCTGGATGGGTTGAAAGGGCTGGAGAGAGGAGAGGAAAAAAAGAGAATAGCCTGTTCTGATATTACTCCATTTCAGGGTCTCGGGATGTTTAACCTTGTTTACCTACTCGCCAGTTTTTGGGAAGATTATGTTTTTAAAGCATGTCTGTCCTCCTCGCTTGCCAATGTTGTGCAGTGTTAGATCAGCAAATATTCTCTTTTTTGTTCTTACCACATACAGTTCCTCTTTTCACCTTTATCACTTACACCCTGTGTTGCCCTTCATACATAATAAGATTGTATTTGTTCAATAAGGAAATGTAGCAATAGTGACAGTAAATTTACTTTGTTACAAAAAAAACTTTAAAAAAAAAGAACTTTCTAGCGGAGGGGTCTTTCGTCACTCTGAAGGGGTTTATTCTGCGATATATTACACGGCTATTTGTGTCAAGTAAATTAGACACAAAATATTGTCTTGAGTTTAAATATTTTGTTAGCTCTTATGCAAAGCTTCTGCGAAGAAAAACAGTTCCAAACTGCTTTAAGCCATTATCTATTGCTGAAAAGATTAGTTTTTATCATATATGTTGAAATTTAATGCTGAAAGGGATAGTTCACCGAAAAATGAAAATAAGCCCATGATTTACTCACCCTCAAGTCATCCTAGGTGTATATGACATTCTTCTTTCAGACGAATAAAATCGGAGTTCTATTAAAAAAGTCCTGGATAATCCAAGCTTTATAATAGCAGTAGTTGTAGCTCTGTTTTTGAAGTCCATAAATGCACTTTTCCATCAAATAACGTGCTCCACACGGCTCTGGGGGGTTTAAAAAAGGCCTTCTGAAGTGAAGCGATGCATTTGTGTAAGAAAAATATCCCTATTTAAAACTTTATGAAGTAAAGCTCGGCCGATTACCTTCCGTGGAAAAAGTGTTGAAAGTGCCTCTCGCAATTAATAATGCGTACGCTACGCCTGACGACCGTAACTGGTAGTGTAAGCATTTGAACTGCAGAGGCACTTTCAACACTTTTCCCATAAATTGAATACGGAAGGCGATTGGCCGAAAATTTACTTTATAAAGTTTTAAATATGGTTATTTTTCTTACACAAACGCATCGATTCGCTTCAGAAAGCCTTTTTTAACCCCCCAGAGCCGTGTGGAGCACGTTATTTGACGGACAGATGCATTTTTATGGCATTTTTAACAGAACAACAATCGCTGCCCTGTATAAAGCCTGGATTATCCAGGACTTTTTTAATAGAACTCCGATTGTATTCGTCTGAAAGAAGAATGTCATGTACACCTAGGAAGACTTGAGGGTGAGAAAATTATGGGCTAATTTTCATTTTTGGGTGAACTAACCCTTGAAATCTTCCATCAGTCAACGACAGCGGAGTGACACCTTTAAGCATATAAGTAGTACCAGTAAAAAGAACTCGTAGTACCCGGATGAGTGGTGTGTTATTCACTTTGGTGGTTGTTATCTGGGAATAACATACCGCTGGAATGCGCGATTGACCAATCAGAATCAAGTATTCCACAGAGCCGTGTAATAAACGGAGATATCATATCACCACCACAATGAGAAATCACATGAAATCCAAACACCAGTCGAGTGAGGAAAGACAACTGTCCGTCACTGCATTAACAACTGCAGGTAAGCCCAGCTGTACCCTGGGTGAGTTGAGAAGATGCTTATCTGAATTATCTCGAGACGCATGCTTCCTTAAAGTGTCGTTGAGGGAGAACAGAACTTTTTTAACTTTGCTTAGTGCCAACGATATTTTGTGTGTCTGTAAGGACTGTCAGCGTAGCATGTTTTCTCACCCAAGCATGTGGATATATATATACTCATGAACATGTGAAATAATATAAACATAACCCGTCTCGAGGGTATATGTACTTTTTTTTTTTTTTTATGTAAGCCCAAATATTTGAATACAATATTTGTGCCATCACAGAAATACATTTAAATTTAAATGTATATTTAAAAATAAACTGCAGTAGAAAATTGTAGTAGGATTGTGACGGTAAACAATAATATTGTGTATCCAAGATGGTCAGATTTCGCTGATGGCTGATGCCTTCTGAACACGATGTCATCGATGAAATCAAAAGCAGCTTCAAACACAAAAAAACCTTGTTTAACAAGAAATATTAATTCTTCTAATTTTTTCACTAACATTGTGTATGGTCCACAAGAGAAATATTAATCCAATAAATTAAGATAGTTGAGATGCCATTATCAGCATTGAGATGGATTTGACTCTTGTGTCTGAGAGAATTAATAGTCAGTGGTTTGTAATGCCAATAACTGAATGTGGTTTGAAACTCCTTCAGCGGCATAACAATGTTTGCAAATTGCATGTGTGATATCCACGGGCTGGCCTTTTGGGGGAAATATTTCTACGCGACTGGACATTTTTCTTCATCTCCATATTTGCTCACTACAAAAGAACAATTCTCCACATTCCTGCCTCACCCCTTAGAGTTTAAACGCCAACCTTTGTGCTGGCAAACAAGGAACTTAACCATTGGGCTACCAGCAGCCTGGAGATTGAAATTAGGACTCACCTCGGAGTTTGTGCCTGTTAATGGCATGTGCTCTATCACTTGCTCACTCTCTCGCTGCTACTTTATGGTAATGTGGCATTTCGCCGTGCCTCTTTCGTTCAGCCAAAGGACAGAAACACTTTAGTTTCTATTTTTCATTGGCTCTTTAAGTGCACACTAAAAGAGGGCTTTTAGAAGAGTGGGGTGTGTGTGCCTCTGTGTGTGTGCCTGTGTGTGTGTGTCTCTGTGTGTGTGTGTCTCTGTGTGTGTGTCTCTGTGTGTGTGTCTCTGTGTGTGTGTCTCTGTGTGTGTGTCTCTGTGTGTGTGTCTCTGTGTGTGTGTCTCTGTGTGTGTGTCTCTGTGTGTGTGTCTCTGTGTGTGTGTCTCTGTGTGTGTGTCTCTGTGTGTCTCTGTGTGTCTCTGTGTGTGTCTCTGTGTGTCTCTGTGTGTGTGTCTCTGTGTGTGTGTGTGTGTGTCTCTGTGTGTGTGTGTGTGTGTCTCTGTGTGTGTGTGTGTGTGTCTCTGTGTGTGTGTGTGTGTGTGTCTCTGTGTGTGTGTGTGTGTCTCTGTGTGTGTGTGTGTGTCTCTGTGTGTGTGTGTGTGTCTCTGTGTGTGTGTGTGTCTCTGTGTGTGTGTGTGTGTCTCTGTGTGTGTGTGTGTGTCTCTGTGTGTGTGTGTGTGTGTCTCTGTGTGTGTGTGTGTGTCTCTGTGTGTGTGTGTGTGTGTGTGTCTCTGTGTGTGTGTGTGTGTGTCTCTGTGTGTGTGTGTGTGTGTCTCTGTGTGTGTGTGTCTCTGTGTGTGTGTGTCTCTGTGTGTGTGTGTGTCTCTGTGTGTGTGTGTGTCTCTGTGTGTGTGTGTCTCTGTGTGTGTGTGTGTGTCTGTGTGTGTGTGTGTGTCTCTGTGTGTGTGTGTGTCTCTGTGTGTGTGTGTGTCTCTGTGTGTGTGTCTGTGACAGACAGGCCAAAATAAAATGCTACAAATGAAATGTGCACTGTAGATTATCATTTACACTGACTTTTATTTCTGATGTATATTGAAAGGTCACATGGTCAGGGATGTAAACTGTGTGAGCCTGGGAGATTTAAATGAACACGTGCTTGTTCATGACCCATTTCTAGTTCAGTCGAGGATATTTAAATTTTTTAATTCCTGCTTTTACTTTAAACTACTCTCTTGCAATCCAAGAATATTAAACATGCAGACATGCAGCACTTTTTCTCCAGAGAACCAGAGATAAATCCTTCCTGCTCTAGTGTGAGAGGTGGAAGAAGAGACACCGGGTGAGACTGAGGGATGGAAAAAGAGAAGGGTGGAGGAATATGAGGTTGCTCTCGGGTCGAGAGAGCGAAGATGGATTGAATTCTGTAAATGTGACTAATATACTTGCAGCGGTTGTCACCTCCTCTGGGACTCATTGCATGTGTGAGAATAGATATGTTGTGTTAAAGGTTTCATCCTTACATGGCCCATGAGCTGCCGTTGTTCTGATCTGGGTGTTGCGTCAACCCCTCCCCATCAAGTGTCAGTGTTATAGGCCTCCTATAGGTCAGTTCTCCAGAGTCACCTTCAAGGCACCTACACACACACTAGTTTGCACTTCATCAGAGAATGCTGCAAATCCATTGAATTTAATAAGGTCTGACATAGAGGTAAAAATCCAAGGGTTTGCATCAGTAGACATTTTACAAAAAAATGTAACACTCTTAGTTAGGCATCCATCAACCATTGAGAATTTCAGTGAGTTTCCAGTTGTCTTTTAGGAATCAAATTTGCTGGATTTTTGCTTGATTTTGCGGATCTTACACTTTCTTAGCTGTTTAACAATCTTGTCAGAGTGTGTGGAAGCACTAGCGATGCTGTGATCCCACTTTTTTTTAATGATATTGCTTTGGGACTGCTGATAACATGTCAGTGCTGAAATATTTGTAGTAACAAACATAAATGAGTGCAGCACCCGCAGACTATAGATTTGAGACTTTTGCAATTTAACAATTTAGATTTTAATGCTATTGAATTGTCCCGCCTAGTTGTGACCAAATGCAACAAGCCAGAATACACAACTGTTCAAAAGTTGTGCGTCCATTATTATTATTATTATTATTATTATATAATATATTTTGAGAGAAATTAACTATTCAGCAAGGATGGTACTTTGACCAAAAGTGACAGACAAAAAATGTATATTTCATGCTGTTCTTTCAAACCTGAATCCTGAAAAAGTCACTCACTTTTCACAAAAAAAATAGCATTTTCAGTGTCATTAATAAGAGATGTTTCTTGAGCATTATATCAGCATATTAGAATCTTCTCTGAAGGATGATGTTGATGCTGAAGACTGAAGAATATAAAATTAGTCATTTTAATTGTATTTTACAGTATTACGGTGTTTTAGATTTTAAAAATACAGCCTTGTTGAGCTTTATACAAAGGGCTACTTTAAAAAAAAAAAAAATCTTACTGACCCCAAACTTTTGAACGCTAGTATGCAGAGTGGTGAATGAAATTTGAGAGCAGCAGACTTGAATTCCTGCATGCTCATCAATCAAGGCTATCATATAACTTCAGAATGCTAGGAATATAGCACACGATTCATTTTGCGTTTTTTAACCATGACTAAACCTAGTATTAGATTTGCATGCCTGATGGGGCTGTGCAATATGGACAGAATAATCATATTGCAAATTATTTTATTTTTTTTATGAATATTGTAATTGCAATTTTTATTTGCGATTTTGGCAATTCTTTGCTTTTTCAAACAGGCTACATTCTAAATGTATTCAGTGCACAAGAAGTGCATAAAACATTTCACAATGAAATAACATAGTATTAACATCTTGATAAACAACTGTAATAAACTGAATGAAATAAACTCAAATTAAGGTTAACTAACCGAAATTCCAATAAATAAACTTTTAAAACCGTTAAACTCGTATACGGCTTCATCGTTCTGCTGGACCACATATCTGTGGCCGTGGTGTAGTAAATGTGTTTTTATGTTGTTGTTCACTAGTAACATTTTATTAAAAACAAATAAATACAGTGCATTCTAAAATTGGTTGATAGATTATTTTTGAATGCATTACATTTCTGAATATAATTAAAATATGTTGCTTTGGAATTATATTCAATGTGAAAAGTGATGCATCTGAAATGAATTATTTATTATGCAAGTGGGTGTTAAAAAAACAGAATATGAAACAAATATTTCCAGATAATATTTTCTCAAATTTGCTTTGGCATCAGTGGCAATATAAAAGCTAATTATTCAAGGGTGTAGTTTTGGTACAGTCTATGGTTTAAACATTAGCTGGCAAAAATTTACAACAGTGAATAAAAATGTGGTCTGAGTTTCACAAACAAAAACCGAAGACAGGCTGAACGAAAATGTAAATCCACCCTCTGTCAGTAGGTGGCGCTTATAGAACAACAGAAATAGAGCCGTTTCCCTGGTAACCACTGTAAACATCGCAGTGCTGAGCTTATAAAACACTGTTACACGGAGGGAAGATGAAAAGAAAATGCCATCAACGCTTTTCTCAAGGCAGTCATTTCACATCTGAGATGCATTCATAAAATTAATTCATAATTTAATTCATAGACTAATTTCCCTCAGCCATCGCTTGTAAAGGTTGTAAAACCTCACTACTTTCCGTCAAGAAACCTGCGCTGCATGCCATGTCTGCGTGAAACTGTTGCTTTCTACTTCAGTAAGAAGTCAAACTAACTGACTTTTATTTTTTTTACTATAGCATTTGTTACAGTATGAAAAATAGCAACCTACACATTTAGAATAGCTATATGTCACAGTTGTAATATAAATCTAGAGTGAAAAATATGTTCCCTTAATAGATTATAAATTAGTCAAGATTTACCACAATAAATACAATACGACGTGATCAATTCTAGTAAGGGGTAGGGATGGGCATTTTTTGAAAAATATTGTATTCGAATATCTGGGCTCATAAAAAAACGAATATTCGAATATAATAAAGTTGTCGTCACCTTTTCTGAACAAACTTATAATTAGGTAATATACACAACAAGCTTACGTTATATCTTAAAGTTTTCATTCAGTTCAAAACATTAAACAATGTGTAAACAAAAAATATATGCCTAAAGAACAAAAGCATTATAAGGTCAAGCAGCGCGAGCGGAAAAAAACACTAATAAAGCAGAGCGCGCCAGTTATCGTGCAGAACGTACATATACACACAAGTCAGAATATGGTTGTCGTGTTTATATTGTTTCACATTTTCATGTTGAGAAAAACAATAATATCATGTGGATGATATTGTTCTCGGGTGAGAAAACGTGCTCTGCTGACAGACGTTGCAGAGACACAAAGATAACAGTGTTAAGTAAAGTCTCTAACAGCACTTTAAATGGGTTACACATTTATCATCGGTCACGATAGGAACGGCTTGTGCAAATCTCATCACAATTTTGGAGCGCACTGGTGAACGCACGCAGAGTATGCTACATTGATTCGCGCGCCACTCGTGCACAATTAAATAAACCGGGCTTCAGCCATGTTGCGCTGATAATCGGTCTTTTCAGTTCGTACAGGAAATTAATGCTTATAAATGCTTTGAACGCATGATGCATATAATTAATTAGCCTAATTCACTCACCACCATATTTCTTCCGCTGTGTCCGCTGCAGTGAGAGAACTGCGGTGTGCTGAGTGAGGTCTGATTGGTTAACATCTTAAACATGCGCACAAGAACGTTGTAGTATTCTGAATTAAAACATAAATAAAAAACTAAATAAAATCGCAGCCTTATGTGCTCAAATCACGATTGTTTTGCGAGTAATTGCACAGCCCTAATGCCTGATGATCTATTTCAAAAGGTTACAATCATTCCATCACTTTTCCAGGTATCAGATCGGTGTGTTTTTAGCAATCACTCTTAATTAGATTTTTATTTTATTTTATTTTTTATATCTGGCAGGTGCGTGTTTGCTGCGCCATCTGGTTGTTTCAAACCCTAACTATCAGCTCATTTAGCTCACTAGTTTTTAAAACACAACCTCTGTGTGTGAGGAAGGAAATGATCATGAGGGGAGGCTGTGTGTGTGTATAAGCGTGACAGGAATGGACATCCTGAGCTTAATCATATTTTGGCAGCAGCAGTTTAACCTCATCTGGGGCTGCTAGCTTTGAAAGAGTATGTTTAAAAGATCTCAGTGTTTGCATGCGAGTTCCTGTTACTGTGAAATTGTGAAAAATATGTATTTGTTTTGTTTGTTGTTGTTTTTTTTCATGAAATTTTGCAACTGAATTTAGGGGGATATGCTCTAGAATCTCATGTTAATGGAGTATTGCATTTTTTTTTTCCTCTCACTCACCCGTTTCTGATCTGTTTGTCTTTTTTGTCTACCTGTAGAGATAACCAGAGTGAGGAAAGACATGTATAACGACACAGTGAACGGTCTGGTGGACAAGCACCCACTGGAGTTACCCGAGCCGGTGGGACCCATTGTACATCTGCAGGAGAAACTCTTTGTACCGGTCAAAGAGTACCCGGATGTGAGTCTCACTCGCTTTGTACATTTTTCTTTCTTGTGATGTTAAACCCATCCATTTAGAATCAAGCACAGTGATTGACTGTTGCTATAGTGGCTACTAGGGCTGGGTAAAAAAAAAAAATAGATTTCTTGATTTTAATCTCTTCTCATTTTTACGAGCCGATTCTTAAATTCCAAGAATCGATTAGTCATCGTGTGTTTAGTTGATGAATGAACAGAACATTGTAGCACGTCTCTCTTCCAATAAATCTCAATAATCTTTGTGCTTTTTTACTATTGATATGAAACAAAGTCTCAGATTTCAAATTACGTCCATTTTATTACGAAATTCAAAAACCTAAATACCGTTTCTGCGCTGTGGCGTGAGATCGCTCTGGTGCAGCTCAAGAGAAGCGGCAGCGCAGATCGCACATGAACTGATCTTCTCTTCCGCCTTAATACCAGTTACAGTATGAAATAAACATGAATGAGCATCTGAAAGTGTGTTAAAAGATGGAGTACAACTTACCGAAATCCGTATCATGTCACATTGAATCGCTTAATCAGTGTTTCAACCGTGGAAAGACATCAGTATAACACCTTGCAAACAATGTCACGTAATATCACATTTACCTCAGAAAAACCATATCCAGTGTCCATATACTCGTTAGTCAGCTAGAAAAATTAGAGCGGAGCATTTTGCTAAATAAATGCACCATATTACATATTCATTATAATTTGTTCTTCAATATTTAATGATGTTTGAATAAATCTGGCAAGTTTTTTTGATAGCCACTATTTAAACGTTTACATTTCATATAAATGTATTATAATAAAAAAAATCACTGAGTGTAATTTAAGTGTTTGTATACAAATCAGTTGTATTGTACCTTATATATATCCAAAATAATCAATATTGAATTGAATTGCACGCTTGTGACTTGAAATCGAATCGAATTGTGAAATTTGTGTCAATACCCAGCCCTAGTGGCTACGTTTACATGCAACCAAATAATCCGTTAGTAATCGGATTGACGACTCAATCGGACTGAAAATGTAAACACCTTAATCGTTCCAGTTGAGCTCAAGCCGAATGAAATTTCGATCGGATCGGAAGGGGTGGTTTATTCCTTTTCTAATCCGATAAGACATGTAAACACTTGATTGGATTTGAAACCGAAACTGGAAAGTACTGCGCATGTGCAATGATGTAGAAATGGCAAAGACGTATGACGCGTGGAACAAGCTGTTGTAGTTGTTGAATGAAGTGTCATGAATGACTCATTCTAAAATTCTCCTACCACTCACAGTCTGACGTGGATTAGGACATTGTCCCACCAGTCCTTTCTTCCACAGGCGGCTGATTTTGGGTGTGGGTCCCTAACTACATTTTTACTGCTTGATAGATAATAAGCAGCATGGCACATTGGTTCATGTGCTCATTGTTTCCCGTAACAGGGACATTTTAAGTCTGCTGTTTAAAACAAAGAAAAGTAGTGATGTAGGAGAACAGTATGTGCAAACAGCTGGACACTCTGTATATTTGTGCTGTGTACGCATGTCAAAAAGTCAATTCTGATTTGAAGCTTGTAATTATGTAAACACGCACATCAACCCGACCACTTTATTTAGCGTTCATGTAAATGCTACATTCGGATTCATAAATCAGAATGATTTAATTCCGACTGACACAAGTTGTGCATGTAAACATAGCTAATGACAGATGAAATCTAGAGGTGAGAACGTTTTACTCCTGGTGAAAACATGATCTTTGGTAGTGAAATAAGGACTCTCTGTCATAAGCTAGTTCAGCAAAAGTCATTTTTCCAGTTTCAGTCCCCTGTAGGGAGTTGGGAATGGTACTGGAATGCGACAGGCCATGCTCTAGTAGTAGAGTATGCTCTTTTTAGCTGTTTTTGTGTTGTGCATTTGAGAAGTTTAAGAGAAGTGTTTTCACCAGTGTACATAATGTAGCTTGACGTTTAGACGCTCTTGTTTGACATACATCTCATATTCTCAGACACAGACATACACACACACACATCGGTGGCCATGTCACACAGGGAGCAATTTTGCTGCCTAATTCTTCTGCTAGGTGGACAAGGGAGAGGGGAGGAGAGGGAAAAAGAAGGGGGTTAGCAGAGCATGAAATGCGTTTTCCCTCTGACGGCCCTGATAAAGGCCACCCCATCCGTCCCAGTGGACCACCACACACACACACGCACACACACACACACACACACACACACACACACACACACACGTAACTCCAGGTTTCTCTGAGTTTGAAGAAGAGTTAATTATGATAGAGGCTACTGCTCTGTTTATCTTTATTTTGTGCAGAATGTTACTTTTTTTAAATTGGCTTTTACTTTTAAGCACTTTGCATAATGATTGCTGCTTGAGAAATATATTCACCTATGTATGACCCGATGGATTTTACTATGGATAAAGGAGTATTGTTAGGAATGACGCAAATATGAGCGGGGGGGAAAGTCTCTTGCCACTGTCTAAGGCTGCATTTATTTGATTTAAAATACAGTAATATTGTGAAATATTATTACAATTTAAAATAACTTTTTTCTATTTATCCCTATGGTCCAGCCAAGGCTCGTCTGTATGGGCAGGTGGGGCAGAGCCCTCTATATACACTGAATTAATAAAAAAACATAAATGTGTTCAGCATTCTGCAACAAATATTTTTCGGACTTCCAGACTATTTTAAGTCGTAAAGTGAGCAGGATATATTGAAATGAAGCGCATGGATTCGGCAGGCATGTATCATGATATTAAGCGGGGCAGCCGATTTTTAGAGCCCCTTCCCAGCGCCACACAAATTTCTAATGTAAATCTGTGGTGAAAAATGGAACTACAACGTGCCATAATTAAGAGCCATTGGGGCAGATTTTAGGTTGCCCCGGTTATTTTCACGTTACCTTACGTAAACCTCGCTCCAGACCAAGACAATATCAGTCCGCTTCAGCGATGTGTCTGCATCAACTAGTTGGCATGTCTGTTTTTCCTATGTGGAGTACCCTATCAAATTAAAGTGTAAATCCTTTAGTTTAAACGTGCTCATGTGGATAGCCTCTAGGCTTTATACAGTAGTTCTGTTGTGTTTGTTTTATGTTTGTTCTGAGAATAGACAGACTTTGTTTTCCTCACTGGAATAACTACACAACTTGCAATATTTTAAAACAACATTCGGAGGCAATAAATACTACATTAAGGAAATTCGAAGATGGCATTCTATGCGTTTGTCATGTTTACTAAAGTCTATCAATTATCATTAGAGCACCACCCTCAGGCTGAATAACGCAAGGGCATTCGAATTCTGCCAAAAGTATGTCTGTGTTCAGCGATTAGAAATTACTAAATGTTTATCATAAAGTAGAGCTAAGACCCAGAATCTTCCCTACCTAAATTTATGTGCAGGAGCCGCTACTGCCTGTATCGTCAAATCTGAATTTTCAACAGCATTTACTCCAGTCTTTAGTGTCACACAATAGGGTGAATTCAGGGTGATTGGGACACTTTTTCCAAGTCATCTCAATGGCAAAAAGTGTCCCAATCACCCTGAATTCACCCTACTTACATTTACATTTATGCATTTGGCAGACTTACAGTGAACATAATACAGGGACAATACCCCTGGAGCAACAGGGAGTAAAGTGCACACTGGTGGTGGTGAATGCTGGGATCAAACCAGCAATCTTCTGCGTATCAGTGTAGTGGTTTAACCCACTAGACCTCCATCTCCATACTTCAAAAGCATAACTGCTTAATAATTCTGTGTAAATCATTTATTACTTAATATTTTTTCAGGATGCTTTGAATAAAAAGTTCAAAAGAACAGCATTTATTTGAAATAGAAATCTTTTGTAACATTATAAATGCCTTTACTATCACTATTAATCAATTTAATGCATTCTTGCTGAAAAACAAATATTTAAAAACAAGAACAACTTACTGACCCCAAATGTTTGTATGGGACTGTATTTCAGCACATTTCAGAAGACTGGAGTCTCTTATGTTTGTTGCTGCATCCAATAAAATAACTTTTGTAAAAGTTTTTTTTTTTTTTTGGCCGCAGACGTTGTGTATCCGAGGAAAAAGAAATGGTGGACTGGTGCGGCTCACTCAGGGCAGTATCCATGCTTATAGTGCAGATCGTCACCAGTCATGGGTGGTGCTTCCCTCTATTCTTGCATAAGAGTACGGGGAAATCTGGAACCTCTCGTTTGGAAATACTGTTTATGATTTATGAGGATTATAAAAAAAGTTGTGGGTGGATTTTTACAATTATAGAACTGGTTGTTTACACACCCTGTGGACACACATCTGTGTTCAAACACCTAATAAAAGTGAATTTTGTTATTCACCAGGGTAAATATACTGTAGTTGGGCTAATTCTCACATATTGTCATTAAGCTTATGTATGTAGGTGTTTAAGAGTGTGTTCATGTGACCTTCCGTCTCAGAATAGCAGCTACTGGAAACATGGCTGACCAGTATAGAATGAACACCACGGCTCCATCATGCCGTGGAAAATATAGAGTAACTGTTTGTGTGTTTGAGCAAACGCAAGGGGGAACACACACGCGCACACACGCACACACACACACACGCACACACACACACACACACACACAGAGAGAGAGAGAGAGAGTGAATCCCCAGCTGACCCCCTCAAAACTATTTCTCTCACTGTGTTCCCTGCAAGTCTCGCCTCATTATTCTTCCCCCTGGTGGTTAGCATGAGTCACTGTTTCAAAACACACACATAGACGTTTCCACCCTAATGTTCTAAACACGCAGGAAAAGGAACAATAATTGTAGCCGTTACTGGTTTATTGCACCAGGGAATGCTAACTTTACATCAGTCACTGTGTCTCTGATTTGCTCTTTCAGGGAAGAGAGTTGCCACGGTCAGCTAATCTGCAGCTTGATTGAGAATAAAGTGTTTATGATTGGTGATTCGGAGGTGTTGATATTTAAATAATGCTTTCTCCGTTGGATGGAAAGAATTTTATTGGTGTTTTATAATGTAAACTTGCTGTATATTAAACACACTGAGGTTTGACACCTGATCTAGTTACATTTCAGGAAGAAGGGAAGCTTGCTTTACATTGAGCTCAATTCACGATTCTAGCGCTTCTATTGTAAAAGGTTATTTTAAAGTGAAGTCTATGGAGAAGTGAGGTCTTGTTTAAAGTGCGAGTGAGGAGGTAAAAGCTTGCTAGGAAGAACCGCACACGTGGGCTCATCCGCATAGGTCAAACCCCTCATTCCAGACTAAACATTTGCTCGCGCTTTAATGCTTTAAGAATAAACAGAAAACAGTCTCTGGTTTTAGAGTAAACGGACCCAGTCCTGGTCTTTTTGTGTGTGTGTGTGACTGTCTGCGTGTGTGTACAGGTTTGGCTATACTTGTGAGGGACAAATGTCCTGTTATATAATGAAATATTATAAAAAATTATACAACTACTGAAGACATTTACTGGTCCTCACCAGTTAAAAAGGTTTATTCATTGTCCAAATAATGGTGTCTTGCACATGTGACGGGTAGGGGTTGGGTTAGACGATAGAAAATATAATTGACCTGATATCAAATCAATTGAAGTCTAAGCAATGCCCTCACTAATATAGTGAAACAAACGTGTGTGATTGTTTGCAATTACAGCTGTCACTTTTTTGTGAAAAAAAAAAAAAAATCCTGTTTAATTTGAGACATAAGTGTTTATGGAATCGATTGTAAAATCGATTTTCCATGTCTAAAGACGTTTCCATTTTCAACACCAAATATAGGCCAATCCACAGAGAACTAACAGGCATTAGGACGAATGTAAAGCGGGTGCAATATTTCTGCAATATTAAAAATAGTCAGCAATATTTCTCATGATTTATTGGCGTGAAGTTTCATGCACAATGATAAACAGGAGTGCAACATTCTCGAAAAACAATAAGCAGTGGACTGCCATAACATCAATGAAAAACATTACTGCAGGCTTCAACATGGCTGTGTTTACGATTAGAAATGTAAAACTTTAAAATTCACTGACGGACTAGCCTACATTGAATTGAAGTTCGTGTAGGATAAACACGCACACCCGCTACATTCTCCAAATCAGGCAGTGGACTAGAAACGTCTGTCACAGTCTACAACAGGGCTGCATTTATGATTTAGGATATTAAAAAATCTCAAATTATTTTGCGTAATGATTTAATCCATTATAGACAACTGTTCAAAAATAAAACTTAAACAGACTTGCTGTGTTTTTTTTGTTTTTTTTACGTGCAAATAAGGCTAGGCCAATTACAAATTATTGGACGGGAAAACAAGTCGTTTTTATTCACTATATGTCCAGCTGTTGAGGATGCGCTCCGACCGCACTGATGTCCCAGGGACACTCAGGTACTTTATTGCTAGCTGCGCGAGGTAGGGGTATTTTAGCTTTCGCAATGCCTACTGCCCTTTTCGCAATGCCTTTTTATTTTCTTCTTTTTTTCTGCTTGTTTGTGAGTTTTGTTACATCCATCTTTTTTTATTTGTTTACAATTAATATTGTACATATTTGGTTAAAATAGATTCCTTATTCCCTATTTTCGTTTTCGAAACCTGTGTGTTGGTTGGACCGATCGATTGTGCAATCGATTTTTGAAACGTAAAGTGGACAGCCGTATTGCAATACTTTAACGTTTCTGCATTTCTAAAGGACAATAGGAATAAAACAAACATAGAAAATAAAATTAAAGGTTCATAGGAACATGAATATTATATTCTCAGGAATAGTATTGCAACACAATGTAGAAAATATACAATAAGTATTCTCAACCGGAATCTAACACACACTCGTGGGTAATTCGGTCTTGGTTCCTCTGTCTTTAGCACAGAATGTCCATTTCATAAAAATAGCTTGTACTGCGAACGTGACCGTTGGTTTACAAGTGTTTGTATCTGTGAGCATGTGCTCAGTTGTGCAGCCAATCCAAAGAATCTACCTTAGATCAAACATCGGGTCGAACTACGACCTTCAATCCATCTCTGAACGTACTAGTAGCTGCCCTGTTTATAAACCTCTGTCTATATACAGTAACAGTCTCTCTCTCCTGAGACTTTTCAGATAAAATAGACTGACTGGTACATCTTGGAGAAAAAAAAGATGGTTGACAGACCAGGTCTATCTGGAAGTGACAGTTTTCCTCCCCTCTCTCTGCTCAATCTTTGTCTTTCTTCTAGTGCTGCAGTGAGTTTCAGCAAACCGTTTAGCTTCCTCTTTCTGGACAAAATCCTGTTACATCACCTGTCGTCTACAAACTGCTTTTTGCTGTAACATTGCGGTCTGTGTGTGTGTTGCGGGCCAACGCGTTGTTATGAATATGCATATTTGTGGTTTAGTGTATGTTAATAATAATTGTGATTTCATTTAGCTGGTTACATATTGTAATTTCGTTAACATGCTGTATAAACACCTGTACGAATGCGCACAGAAAACATCTGCATAAGCACACATAATTTGTGCTGGATCCAGAAGTTCCTTTCCAGCTAAATCTCTTGTGGGTGCATAACAGCATTATTCAGGCCACGTGTGCAGTTGAACCATCTGATCTCTTCTCTGAGATTTAGGAAGTGGTCACCTCTGGGTTCTGGCTCACTTAGCGGCAGCGACGTGGCTGTTCTGCTGCAATCAGCTCACCGAAGCAAACAAGCTATTAATAGAGTCATCCTTGAACTGAGAACGGATGGGTCTCCTGTCTAATACTGTGATTGTTATTGAAGGTTTTTCATAGTGATTTTCTTCCCTGTCTGATGGGAAAGCAGGGTGGTGTGGCAATATTAAGGTTTGGTAGGTTGGAGATCATACTAAAGCCCCCAATAATTTGCAGGTTATTACTGGGGCTTTTGAAGCCAAATGACTCCAATCGAGCTTTGCAAATGACGTTGAGTCATTTCTGAAAGCTCACCAATTCATCAGAGGAGGCCTGCCCGCACACACAGACCCCTCATTGCCACTTATGCTTTTCTGTAGTTGCGTGCCTTTTCATTTCCCTGGCGTTCGTTCTTAATTGCCATTTGTACATGCAGATGTTTCATATTGCTCTCAGAAGTGCAGTTAAAAAAAATGTATAGCGGCTCTGCTCATTCAGAACATTTTTAATGTTGGTTGTCCTGCAGAACTCTAGGAGAGGAAAACATTCTACAATTGTCGGAAAAGCGACTGGTCATGTCACATGGCTTCAAAAACTGCGTTTAAAAACCCAATGAGCTGCCTACATAGTAGGGATGTAATGGGTTAAAACAAGCAAAAAAATCATTAGAATGCAACCTACCAAATTGTTGGATGTTAGTTGCGGTGTCTAGTGCCAAGACGACAGATTTGGCTTCCCTGGGCGTGTTCCGACATGCCTGTGATGCCCAAAAACACTATGTAGGCAACTTGCTGGGTTTGAAACTAAGCCATTGTGTGTGGCTGATGAATTTTCAGGGACTGTAATTGGGGGCCTCCGCAGACAGTCTTGGCAGGTGGGACTAGAAGCCAACAGCATCTTCAGGGATGCATATGAAATTGTGTGTGTGTGTCCAGTGCAGTGGGCTGACTCTGAGTGAGAGAGGGGGAGAGATTACGTCCTCACTGCCTCCTTTGCCCTGTTCAGTATGCTCGTGTTAATTCAGTCACAAATTACATTGGCTCAGAGAGAAAGAGGGCAGAACTGACAGCAAAGCAAAAAGTTTCATCCTCTGGTTCTTCTCAAATCAGTGTCCATATCAATAAGAAAAGGCACTGCATATTAATAATAACAATACTATTCACCTGTTGTTTTTTTGTTTTTTTTGGGATATCTTTTTATATATGTAAATTGTTTGTATTTAGCATTTAATAAAAATAAAAAAAACTTCCATAGTTTTCCATTTTCCATACACTTCTGCTGTTTTGTAATAGTTGTCTGTACTTGCTCTTGATATTCAGTATTGCGGTACTACTAATATTTGCTGACTCTCGAATGATAAATCGCCTATGCTTTTCCTCATTTGTAAGGTCACTTTGGATAAAAGTGCCTGCTGAAAGATGAAATGTTAATGGAACTGTAGCTTTTAGTAACACTAGTCATCTGTTAAACCACCTGTTTACCACACCACCCCTGTGCTCATGTGGCTTTTGTTTGCTAATATTTTGTTATTGTGTGTCAGGACTAAATGCTGGGAGCTTACAAAGATTGATTTTGCTCCTGATGTTTAAAAGGATTAAACGAGAGAAAGCGAGGTAACTAGATGAAAAAAGATGATTTTATTAGGGATAACAGGCTGCCTCTACACACACACAACACCATTACACACATACATCTCTCTCTCTCTCTCTCTCTCTCTCTCTCTCTCTCTCTCTCTCTCTCTCTCTCTCACTCTCTCTCTCTCTCTCTCTCTCTCTCTCTCTCTCTCTCTCTCTTCTCTCTCTCTCTCTCTCTCTCTCTCTCTCTCTCTCTCTCTCTCTCTCTCTCTCTCTCTCTCTCTCTCTCTCTCTCATATATCCATCCATCTCTCATTCTCTTTAGAGAGAGTAATTACTTTGCTCTCAAAGGACTTGTGTCATAATGTTTCAGATTGGATTTTCTGCCCTCCAAATTATTACACGTACACACATGCATGGAGACTGAGAGTGAGGGATATAGAAGAGTGGAGAATAGAAGTCTAATTTGGACAGCTATTCAAGGTTTGGACTGGTTGGGCTGTCGTTTTGTGACACTGTTCAGTTTGGATGAGATAATTTGGAATTTAAGAGTGGATTTCTTTTGTGTATAAATGTGATGGCGTGATGGCATCAGAAATCTCCAAGAAAACTTGCTATAGCTATGTCACTCCTGCTATAGCCTCATATTTTTGTGTAAAAGCCATATCAGAATGGATTTTTTTTTTCTCTGCCAGATAACTTGCTATTTTTTTGTGTGCAATAAAACTGTCCTATATAATAATGATGATGATGATGGGTGTCTGGCAGAAATAATTATTGGCTACAATTAATTTGGGATAAAGTGGAATTGTTTAATTTTAGCATTTTTGTTTAGCGGTACATGTTGTTTTGTTGTTGTTGTCATGTTAAGACTGACAAGCCTTTAAAACTGGTAAAGGCTAGAATACACAACACATTTTTCCCCCATGATTTTTAGTGTAGAAAAGTTTAGAAGAGTTACAGATGTTTGTTGAGGAAAGCCAGCAAGGACAGCTAGTTCGTAAGATATGTTGTCTATTTATTGTCTTTGTATTATCATCACATTTAATTCAGACTGCATGCTCACAACACTGGCTAGATGAGCTAGTAACGTAGAAAACCCTGTATTTCAGTGTGTTTTTCTATTTGCATTGTGGAAGAATTGAGACATCCGAGAACTGTTAGTAGTCATAAATCTGTGATTTCTGGCATGGGGAGGCACCGATACCATTTTTCAGAACCGATCCAATCAGAGATTAAAAATTGAGTATCGGCCAATTTCCAATACCAATGCAGTTGTTTTAAATTCTATGTAGAATTTCTGTATCTCAGTGTGTTGAACTGATAATCACTCTTTTGTGTGTTAAACGCAATCTACTAAATACAGACAATATAAAGAAAATCAACAAATTAAAAAACTAATCACAATCTATGACAAAAATACTATTATAAACTAGATTGGTGGATAATTCAGCAGCAAAAGTTACTCTAGAAAAATAGTGCACAATAATTGTTTAAAATCTAAACATTTAGTGGGAAAAAAATTAAGAAAACAAAAGTGAATAAGTGTAGCTCTAAATCTGGTTAAAATGTTACACATTGTTGGAAAATACATTCATGAAAAACAAGTAAATATATTTCTAGAAATAGGGCCTATATACTAAGAAATTAGTTATTTTAAATGAGGCAGCAACATATTATAGATAGGGCAGAACAAGAAAGGCTATTAATAATCTTCATAGCGCAAAAGTATTATACTACGAATGTCTCCAATACAGCGCGGCACAAAGTGCGTATGTGCATCCCGTGTGAAGGATGATGCGCCCGAAGCAATATGGAGTCACAGCGCTCCGTCCGCATTGGGAAGTTCAAAACACAAAGGGAAGAGATATCGACACATGGTGTATCTATGTATGAAATATATTTTATTGAGCCGTTTCTTTTAACAGTTTAACATTTCAGTTACCGTGTGTGAAGAACAATACAATCTCTAGTCCAGTGTTGTGATCTAACAGACACCCGGTAGAAAGTAACACGATTTACAGCAATAAACTCCAGCAAGATATTAATTTTATGCGAAACCGTAGACCGTTATCTACAGATCAAGCATAATAACAGTAACATTGAATCATCTTTGAGAGTTTCATTGTGTTGACTGTCATAACCGAGCGCGCCACGCAGTTGAATGGAGAATGACTGACAGACGCAGAGGGAAGCACGTGAACTTTAATTTAATGACTTAAATATTCATCTGTACCTCACAATAAGGGAATGGCTATGGAATGGCTTCAGAACACTAATAATATAGTGCACGAAGCGTTGATGATGCTTTGTTTTTGTGGGGCACTTGGGCTTAACAGTAACACAGAATATTATACGCACAGTATCGGATTTGGATCGGTCCTGTCTGACCGATACCCAATCCAGCAAATAATGGCGGATCAGAGGCGATACCATTTTCATTTTTTTATTTATTTATATATAAATAATATAACTGTTCTGAACAAGTGGATTCTTGATTCCTAACCTGACTCAGAACCGCAGCTGCCAATGGAGATTAAACTGTTTCTCAGCTCTGCCACACCACACGCATGCTTAACACAGGTTAATTAGTAATTAGCAAGGGCATCCGATAGGTTATCTGCTTCTCTCTCTCCCCCTCACTCTTACACTCAGTTTCTCTATCTCAGTTCCTCTTTTAGGTATATGGCATGTAGATTAATTGAATGATATACTGAAACATTTGAGATTTCATTTGTATGATGAAATGATACAGAAAACCAAGCAGACTCTGCAGAGACGGCAGCAGAATGATCATGGGTTGTAATGTTTTCCTTCTTCCCTCTGGAGGATTGAACTAAATGTGATGCAGAGAGCAAGACATAATGCAAATATGGGACCGAGAGAGAGAGAGAGAGAGAGAGAGAGGATGTGTACAGGGATGACTAAGGTAAGAAATGAAGTGCTGAATAGAGGATGTGTAAAGCTGCAGAGGAGGAGGGAGGTGAGGCAGAGGTGATTCTGTTTGCCGACACCTGTTTACAGAACGAACTGAAAAACAGAGGACAGGGCAGAATACAGAAGTGATGTGGTGAGAGAGAAGACCGTTTTCTGACGCTTTTCTTCACAATGCCGGTGACAGATGTGCTTACTCTGTGGCGAGCAGATTGTTATTTCGGTGTGTGTGAAGAGCGTGTCTTGTATCACTCCACTGGGAGGCCACAGTTGGATGCATTACCTCAGATTTTCTTTTTTAACTCCGCTCTACACATAAGCTCTCTCTTCAGTTTCTCTTGTGCTGTCCACAACTGATCAGAACCTCCACTAGTACGTTTAATGCAGTACAGCACTTTCCTCACTTTTCCTCACTAAGCAAATAGGGCTGATTTTCTGAGTTCTGCTGAAATAACTCAACTGCATGGTTTGGTCCCTGCTGTCAATTTTAAATTCATATTTTTGTAATGCACCAAGTTAGAAGGTCCCTGTGTAATTTACAGCATTAGCTGAGGCCCTATAAACAACAGCCTTGCACAATGTAATGGAGTGTAATGTGCTATACATTTGAGTGAAACAGATTATTGAAAATTAATTTGTGTGATTTGGATGGAGGCAGATTTGAATATGAGCTTGCAGTTGACTTTAGGAAAGATGCGCAGTTTATGTGGATGAAATGATTAGAGTTTGACATCACTAAAGAGAAGTCTGTCACTTTTTATAGGATCTAGTTATGACATTATTACTTTTTTTTTTAATGAAACATGCATGGTGCATTTACATATGTATTTTTTACATATGTATCTAAAATATGCATTTTGAAAATGGTGAATTTCCATTTCATGCCAATTTTAATGTTTCTGCTATAGCCCCTTAGTTTGTGTGTGTGTGTGGGTCAAATCGGCTCGAGTTATTAACCGTCTGTTACTTTTTTTAAATTTTTTATAGTAGAAACATTGGTGTTTTTTCCTCTGAACTTTTAAAATAAAATGTTTGAGTGGTCAGCATGGAGTGTAACCTCTAAGACTATGCATGTAAGCTTATTTGCTGCATTGTTTGAACTTTTGGCCTTGTATGTTGATTTGTAATGTCAACATCTACTGGTTGATTTGATTAAATTCTGAAAGGTGCAGTCTGATTGGCATGAATGCTGACTGCTGCATTTCGATTGGCTGTGGAGAAGCTGCGTGAGTGTCTGAATGCACCCTATCAAAAGACACAGCCTTATTTAGAAACCGACTCCAGACAAGGCACAGCCTATGGTTCAACTAGGCAAACTTGATCGCAGGTGCACATTTTATTCTGAAAGCCCCTCTGTGATCTCTGGCACTTGAGCTTTTAAACTTTGACCTTCACACATCTTAATGTTATGGTTTCGTCTCTCTCCCTCCCTCACACCACTGTTTTCCCATCCCAGATGAGTGACAGACTTTCTGATAATCCCATTTTCCTTTCTTCCTCCTCATCATTTTTTTTTCTCAGCAATTTTCTGAAGGACAGATGTGTGTTCTTGGTTATGCCGTTACCAGTATGTGTTAAACGTTCAGCAATGAAGGGTCTTGACCTAGGGAGCAGGGTGGACTGATTGTGATGGAGGACAGAGAGGTAGGAGGAGAGAGAAGGGAGCGGGTGGGCAGGAGGTATAATGTTGCATTATCGTTGCTGCTCGTTTGTCTCTGTCAGGTCCCTTAGCTGCGTCCCTGAACTGCTCAACTCTCCGCTTGCTCTCACATTTAGGCTGTTCTGTTATACATCCCTACAGCTTAACAGTGACAACCACGCACACATACTCCCGTGCACGGCATATAGATTTTTCAGTTATGCAGACGTGTTACCAGGGTTCACGGTGACGTAACGAAATGGCATCAGAAAGGCATTGATTCTCTCTTTACCCTCTATTAGGACCCCTGTTCATCAAATCATTCCAATCATAAAATTTTACCAATGTTATTAATAATAATAGTAATAATAATATCTATAGTGATTATTATTATTAATATTGTCTAACCAGTGTCTTTTAGCATAAAAAAATGTATGTATAAAAATAATGCTAAAAGTCACTGATTAGCCAATATTTAATAATAATAATCAGTCTGATTTGATGGTGGTTTTTAATTACAAAATTACATTCCATTTTTAATGTATTTAATATTAAAGGGGTTATCACAGTTGACTGCTTCATCTATCAACAAAAGTTTCTTTGTGAACTCTCTATTACATTACATATTCTCTAGTGCCTCGTTTACAAAATCTGCAGTAAAAGTCTCTGAACAAACATATAATCCTCTGTCTTCTTGCGCCATTAAAAATAAACCATCCACTTGTTTCTGACACTGGTATTCTTCTGAAGTCTGTACAGAGACACAAACAAGCTGTTTAAACAGGCCGAGTCAAAGCGAACGCTCCTTTATGTTTCTATTTACTCTTCCCTTTGTCCTTTTGTCGGCAGGCTCAAGCGCTTGGAGTAAAGTGAACAGGCATCTCTATACTGTATCCAGTGTAGACGGTGACAGTGATTTATAATGGTTTCTATTTGCTTTTGATGTGATGTTTGCATCTGAGGTACGCAAGTGTCAGTTGAGTGACTGAACGCCAGTGGGTGGGGCCTATGGTGCGATGATGTAAATGTATACATTGATGTCACGGTCAGGAGGCAGTCGTATGCAAATATATTAGACCATGTGACGTCACAAGTCCCCCAATATTCAAACAAACCATTTGTGGAGATTGATTAAACAAATGCTTTGTATTTAATGAGGACATTTTAAGCTCTGAAACTTGCAGGATGTTTTAATGGTACAAAGGATCAAGGCAAATTTGATTTCTCATGTCATGACCTCCTAATAATACTAGTATTGGCTAATCAGTATCTTTTAGCACTTTTGACAGGGTACTGATGCTAATGTTTACTTGGTACCACTATTGTCACTTATTATTAAAGTATTCTCACTTCAAAAAGTTTTGAAAACATCATTCTAATCATTAGAATGGTGCAACAAAAGCTGTCTACACTGATTGATGTGACGCATGAACTCCCTGTGTGTGTGTGTGTATGTATATGTGTGTGTGTATATATACACTCACCTAAAGGATTATTAGGAACACCTGTTAAATTTCTCATTAATGCAATTATCTAATCAACCAATCACATGGCAGTTGCTTCAATGCATTTAGGGGTGTGGTCCTGGTCAAGACAATCTCCTGAACTCCAAACTGAATGTCAGAATGGGAAAAAAAGGTGATTTAAGCAATTGAGCGTGGCATGGTTGTTGGTGCCAGACGGGCCGGTCTGAGTATTTCACAATCTGCTCAGTTTTCACACACAACCATTTCTAGAGTTTACAAAGAATGGTGTGAAAAGGGAAAAACATCCAGTATGCGGCAGTCCTGTGGGCGAAAATGCCTTGTTGATGCTAGAGCTCAGAGGAGAATGGGCCGACTGATCCAAGCTGATAGAAGAGCAACTTTGACTGAAATAACCACTCGTTACAACCGGGGTATGCAGCAAAGCATTTGTGAAGCCACAACACGCACAACCTTGAGGCGGATGGGCAACAACAGCAGAAGACCCCACCAGGTACCACTCATCTCCACTACAAATAGGAAAAAGAAGGTACAATTTGCACGAGTTCACCAAAATTGGACAGTTGAAGACTGGAAAAATGTTGCCTGGTCTGATGAGTCTCGATTTCTGTTGAGACATTCAGATGGTAGAGTCAGAATGTGGCGTAAACAGAATGAGAACATGGATCCATCATGCCTTGTTACCACTGTGCAGGCTGGTGGTGGTGGTGTAATTGTGTGGGGGATGTTTTCTTGGCACACTTTAGGCCCCTTAGTGCCAATTGGGCATCGTTTAAATGCCACGGCCTACCTGAGCATTGTTTCTGACCATGTCCATCCCTTTATGACCACCATGTACCCATCCTCTGATGGCTACTTCCAGCAGGATAATGCACCATGTCACAAAGCTCGAATCATTTCAAATTGGTTTCTTGAACATGACAATGAGTTCACTGTACTAAAATGGCCCCCACAGTCACCAGATCTCAATCCAATAGAGCATCTTTGGGATGTGGTGGAACGGGAGCTTCGTGCCCTGGATGTGCATCCCACAAATCTCCATCAACTGCAAGATGCTATCCTATCAATATGGGCCAACATTTCTAAAGAATGCTTTCAGCACCTTGTTGAATCAATGCCACGTAGAATTAAGGCAGTTATGAAGGCGAAAGGGGGTCAAACACAGTATTAGTATGGTGTTCCTAATAATCCTGTAGGTGAGTGCATGTGTATATATTGGTATATATGTGTGTGTGTGTGTGTGTGTGTGTATATATGTGTATATATATATATATATATATATATAAAAATTATTTTTATATAATTTATCCCCCCCCCATCTGTCTGAATTAAAAATATTACTTTAAATTGCGTGATCATATGTGGATTGGTTGCTGCGAGTTATTTCATTTAACTTGTATAAATAACTGCAGTGGTCCAGTTGTTGTTTTCAGTCTGTCTGGTGTGTCTAGATTTTATTCGATTTTCCTTGTTGGTGAGCTCACTAAATGAGCTGATGTGTGACTCGCACACCCTGTTTTTTTTGTGGCAGATGTTTGTGTGGTGGTAGGGTGGAATTTTCCAGGCTTTTTGCAGTTGATCTCTACCCCTCTCAGACTCTCACAAACACGACATGCCACCATACAGTCAAAACCTTCTCTCATCCTGTAGTCTAAAAACGATAGTATTTCTCTCTTTCTCCTCTATCATTCCCTGCGTGCCTCCCTTCCTCCCTCTACAGGAAATAAAATGGTGGCATCTCCTCCAGGCTGTAATTACTGTCTGGTTCCAGTATTCAAAGTGAGCAATTTCCCCCACCGCATCAGGCCGCTGCTCTCTGCCATGTCCAATCAACATCAACACACATACTCACAGAGGAGAATCCTCTCTCATCTGCATGGAGAGAGAGATCGTGCAGGTGTGCTCCTGTTGAAGAGAGGGAGTGATGAACTTCTGATGTCTGATCATCCTGACATTGCTCTGTATGTGGTGTTGTTGCATATGTATTTTGCTGCCGTTTTATCACCGTCTGGTTTGTTTACAGTTGCGTGACGTTGACGAGAGGGACAGCCAGCGCACATGTTCACCTAAGGCATTGTCACTTCTGGCTGTCTCATGAAGATGATGTAATGTGATGTGGTGTACGGCACTGCTGCTTTAGTAGACCGTTTTACACGTGCATCCTGCTCAGCGTCTCATGAGAGAGCATTTGGAATGTATGTGAAGCGGATCTGATCCACCTACACAGTCGGAGCTGTCGGATTATGCTGCGTCAGCTGTGTTGGAATAATTCTGTTTTTCTCTTACATTCTTTTTATTCAGGCAGGTTCTTTGGGTTTGACTAATCTGGAGTTGTTCTTGAGTTTTCTTTGTTGATTTATGCACCCTGAAAAAACTGATTGACGGATGTGATTTTTTTTTTTGTGGGATTGAATCCTGTACGGCATAGAGGAGTCACTCCTGATGGTTGACATTGTGGCTTGTTAAAACAAACATGACAAAGGTTTAACCTGTTAGCTTTTAGATCACCAAGCTAATAGTTGCGACTGGTGACAAGTTGTCCACAGTTTTGTTTGTTTTTGTTGTTTTAAACCCATTTAATCCCATGGGTTACTTTTGTGAATTAAATGTAGTGTTCAGTATGAAGGGGCTAGTTGTTAATGTTTTCTTTACATAAGCCATTTAAAACGTTCACATGACCAGAGCAGTTTAATTCCTGTTCAGAGCTCCACAAAACAAGCACATGAAGCCTCTCGTAATGCAGATACACTACCATTGAAAACTTTAGGATTAGTAAGGAATAATAAAGAAGAATTAAATTGATCAAAAGTGACAGTGACACTTTTTTTTTTTTTTTTTTTTTTTTTTAACTTTCGGTCCAGGTTTCTGAAGGTTTCCACATAAAATGTGAGAAAATCATAACTGTTTTCAACATTGACGATAAGAAATATTTCTTGAGCACCAAATCAAACCTAAAGACCATTAATGGCTCCTGAAAATGTAGCTTTGCCATCACAGGAATAAATTACATTTTGAAAGATTTTAGAATAAGCATTTATTTTTAAATTCAATCATATTTCACAATATTACTATTTTTGATTAGTAAATGGAGCCTTGATGAGCATAAGTTTTCTTTCACAGTCCCCAAACTTTTGAACAGTAGTGTAGATCTACCACATATTGTACATATAATGTTTAAAATGTCTGTTATTACTTAATTTATTATGTTGTTCTGGCTCATGCTCACAGGACAGCCTCATTTTACTATTAAAAAATCTGATTTTTAAAAAGTTGGTACATTTTAGGTGAAATTTTTATTAGTTATTTCAGTTCTAAATGCACACTGCAGATTTTTTTATTTATTTGTTTGTCTAAACATAAACTAAAATAATCAAACTGTGTGCGTGCAGAACTGGATTCAGAAGAGGAGCGACAACCGAATTAAGCAGCAGTGTGCATGTGGCCTGTATTCATACAGGACTGGATTAAGCACTTTCAAGACGACTGGCTCTCTGTCTTTACCCTGAGTCAGAGAAGTAAACTGATAGAGATAAAGCGTGAAAAAGAGTGGATTTTATTTTATTATTTTTATTTGGAGCTGTGCTGTCGGAGAGGTGCTGTAAAGCTGGTAGGATTACGGAGGTAAATAAAGCATGCTCTCAGACAAAGCCCTGAAGCACAGCATCAGGGACAAGGGCCACGATAAGACCCCTCCCCTACTTTAATTCTCTCCTGTTGTTTCATTTCTCATTTACATTACATACTGCCGGCTTTTCCCTTTTCCATGCCTCGGAGCATGATAACCGAAAGAGAATTATGAAGGACATAAAATATGAAGTGCAGGAAGGTGGAAAAGAAAGAGAGAGGCTTTGCAGTGCTGCTTAGCATTCTGTTTGGCAAACATGAGCTTGATGTTTTCAAACTCTCATTTTTCTATCTGGCTTCCTGATTCGCTGAGGCCCGTAGCTTATAAGCGGCTGCCAGAGGAGGAAGAGTGATTTAGCCATTTGGTCAGTTGAGGTATTCACATCAGTTTTTTTGTTGTTGTTTTATTTAATTTGAAAGTCCCCACAAATTAAAGTGTCTCAGTGCTTACTGGTTAGAAAGCTACATTGGAGCTAATTGAATTATTAGTGTGAGAGTGTAGAAGCCTTTTTTGGTTCATTTCTTAAAATGCACAATTACACACACTGCTCACAGTGTAAGATGGAGAATTCTGAGGATTTATTATCTTGTCTTTTTTTTTCCCCAGTACATATAGCTTTCTGTTAGGGCAGGGGAAAAATTTGATTCGCCTGTTTTTTTTTGTTTTGTCATTTTTTTACAATTTTAAAAACTTTAAAATTTTAATTCCAGAATCGATATTGATTTATATTAAATTGCTTTCTTTTAGTACTTGCTTATAGACGAGCCAGGATTTGACCTTAGTTCAATTAAAGTTAAGCTTTAGCATCTTAAGACAAAACTATGGCATTGATATATTTCAAGTTTTGTGATAGTATCGAATCGGGAGACAGGTGTATTTTCCCAGCCATACTTTCTGTGCTCCCTGATTTTGGTTGCCACTGCTCAGACTATTCTGCTGTGTGGGTGGGTGGTCAGGACTGCTGCGGAGTCAAAATATTCACTCCTCAAATGCAACATAACTGAAGAGTTCACCCAGAAATTAAAATTGTTAACTTACCCACCGTCATTTCATGTCCTAACCTGTATGACAAAATTAGGCAGAATGATAGGCTCAATCACCTTTTACTTTCATTGTATAGTTGCAATTAAAGTGAATAATGACTCATTTTATGTTCCAATTAAAGTTAAACAGGGTTTGAAACTACAGAAAGGTGATTAAATGATGACACATTTATTTATAGATGAACTATTTCTTAAGTGTGAACCTCTTCTCAGTGACTTTAGCAGCAATATGTGTGATATGCAACATACTTTTCATAAAATGTTCTTCATTTCTTGAATGCATTCTGATCATCTCTCTCTCTCTCTCTTGCTTGCTCTTGTTTTTCCAGTATAATTTTGTCGGGAGAATTCTTGGCCCTCGTGGACTTACGGCAAAGCAACTGGAGGCAGAGACTGGCTGCAAGATTATGGTGAGAGGGAGGAGCTCCATGAGAGACAGAAAGAAGGTGAGATGCACATAGAAACAGTTGATTTTGAGATGAGATACAGATGTACATTTACTGATATTAACAACAATAACATCTGTAAAAGTTAACTTGCACCTAATTTATACAGGGCCGATTTAAGTGGAGTACTGTGCCCTTATTTAAACAGATCAAGCCGTGCTTCAAGCTACTTCCCACAGCAGCAACCAGCACTTTTCAAATTGGCCTGTGTTGCATATTGTTCTGAATTGCACTGTCCTTTGGGCCATTGTCCATGCTGCATGGTTCGGTTTGTTTGTTTTTTGTGAAAAAATGGCACCACATAATCCAAAAAGTGGGGCACCAGCACAACAAAATTGACACACCAGTAGGACATGTCGAACCAGCATGGACAAATGTGACCACTTAGTCACAATTTGGAGTTCTCTCAACCCCCTCTTCTTCCTTCACAGACATCGTTCTGCTGACGTTTGCCATTTTGGAAACAGTTTGTCCTTAATGAGCCAATTCACTCATTTGTTCTGTCCAATGTCTTTTTTTCTCTCTCCAGCACACTCACGGTTAGCTAGCAGCACTCCGGCTGAGGCCCAGTTCTATTTTAGGCCTGGCTGTGGTGGTGTGGGTGTCAGAGAGAACAAAAACACATGGTAGACACTAGAAAGTAGGACCCAGATCTTCCCTTATACTCTCAGAAGAGCCCACTGTGTGACCTACAGAAGAACTGAAGCCTGAATGATGGGAAATAATGGCTTCAGGTGTGAGTTATGTTGCACAGAGACATAACAGTACTGCCCCGTCAGCTCTAGCAGAGACTTTTTCGAGGGGGGCAAGTACAAATGACATTTGTACTTGTATCTGCTCAGCACTACATGCTGAAAAATCAGAAATGGCTGATTCTGTAGTAAGCAACTGGGCTGATTTAATTCTAAAGTCTTAAACAACCCACAGAGACCTTTTTGCCAGGAATCAGCAACATTTGCCTGGTCTAGTCTTTCTATTCGTATCTCTGTCAGCGTCCCAGTGGAGCGGTTTTATCAGGAAATCCCTATCACTGTGCATTAGCATTACCACACACACACACACACACACACACACACACACACACGCACCTGGGCTCCAGCTGTGCTCCCCTCTGGAGAAGCCATATGTGTGAACTGAAGGGCTTGATGCAGAAATGGTTTAATCCTAGAAAGAAGTTATTTTTCCTCCTATTATAGTATTTCTGTGGTGGTTACGTCTTCAATTGCTCTGCTGAATGCAAAACACAGTTGTCTGGATGACTTCTCTTATGCTTGCTAGAATACTCCTCAATACAGAGGTTGAGCTCACCTGCTTCCTTTCTCAGAATAGTCTCCTGACTGACTCTGTCATATCCTTTTCCACCAAAGTATTGCTGATTCTTGGCTGGGGTACCTATGAATCTCCAATCATCTGGTCCTCCTAAACCCTGTCCCTTCTTTACTCAACTGCAAACTCTCATTTAGATCTGCCTCCATACAATCATCAATCAATGGATAGAACTAAGCAGGGCTCTACGCTAACATTTTGCTTTAGGAGCACTTGTGCTTCTAATAAAAAAAATGTAGGAGCACTTTCTGATCAATAACAGACAATTCCATTGTAACTTTTACCATTTACAGAACGATATTTACCCCTTTAAATTAATTTCCAGGAGCATTTTTACTGTTATAGGAGCTTTTTTTTCTAATCTTATTAAATGTTTGCATCATCTTTTGTCAGTTTCTTAAATTAAAATAGAAAAATTGTTTATAAATGTTAATTTAAACATTAAATGCAGTTAGAACAATAAGACACAAACATTATGAATGTTTTAAATAAGTTTTTGAATTTAGAAATATGTAAAAATTAAACTTTAAAAGTTTTAAATTTTAAAATAAAACTGCCAGTAGGTGGCGGTAAGTCTTAATGTGTGAGTCATTCAATCAATCGTTGAAAATGCAGATTCATTCAGGAATCACCGTTGCTTGGAGATGCGCAAGTTCTGGTGTGGCTTTGTTTGAAACTATTTTCACCAAATAGAGCAAAAATAGACCATATTGTGGCTAAAATGTTGTTACTTAATATCAACTTGTTTGTTGGATTTTTGTACAAGATCAGTATCACATTTGCAAGTATGCCAATACTCCGAACAAAATGAGTCTGTTTACTCGTGTGATATTGCTTAAAGCTGCAATCTGTAACTTTTGGCGCTCTAGCGCTTGATAAATAGAACTGCATGCGTCTTGCGGAAGAACATTGTAGCTGGAGCTATTTCTCTCTGTTTATGTCTATGGCGAGTCACGCAGGTACTGTGCTATAGTCAGAATATAAACACTTATTATATGTGTACTGTAGTGATTCTGGATAAGACAACAACACAGTTTGGAAAATGGATTCATGATGTATTCGCTCATTATATAAATTTAGGAAATCACAAATTTACGGACTGCAGCTTTAACTATATATCACGTGTGATGATTAAAATCAAGAACTCATACATGGGCTTTCTTTTATTATACATTTTTGGTGGCATTTTTGCCCCAAGCCCCCTTTAATTTCTGACCTTGTATATGATGTTCCAAATGTAGTATTTCCAGTTAATTTGGCTGCAAAGAAACATCAGCATGAGACTGTCTGGTAAGTGCACATGGCTGTGTCATGCTTTACCTTGTAAACAATCTTTGAAGTGTAGTCAGTCGCACATGTTTTTTGCACTTGCTCTACTGAAGCAAGTCTTTGACTGAAGGCATGAAAGCAGTCAATCGCAGTACGAAACATCAGTGTTGATCAGTGTTGGTGCACTTTGGGAGTTATTATTCTGATTGTATTATACATCTGTTAATGAGAATCGATCGGATCACTCGCACAGTCGCACGCAGTAATTTTCAGTCGCAAATGCGACCAAAATGGTCACAGTGTAGAGCCCTACCAAGTCCTGGCCTACTTATTTATTTATTTATTTATTTATTTATTTATTTATTTATTTAATGTTTTGATAACTTTTTAGATGTAGGTCACAATACAGAAGAAAGGATCTGTTGTTGCTTCCATTTCATCATAACTTTGACATCCAGAATAATTTAATTCAACAACCTTTTGTGGTTTTAGAGGCCGGTTAGAGCGATTTTTGTAAAATAAACCTTGATGGTGAAGAGAAAAATACTGTTGTGTCTTGACAAAATACATTTTTCAGCCATTGTCCTGTGTGTTTTCATGCTTGAGCGTTTCAGTAGTGAACACAAGACACGCACACCGAAACTGACAGTTGGGAGTATAGTTAGACCTATCTAAAGAGAGACTTGAGAGGCAGAAGAGTCTGGGCTGAGGGGGTTGTTTATTTAGCGTCCATTAGAAAAGCTGTCTTTGTGCTCTCAATAATTTAGGTGCTGCTGCCTCTGGGGACTGAGAGAGCAATGGAGATGTAGAGAAATGGGGGGGAAAGAGAAAGGAGTGACTTATTCAGAGAATAGTTGCAGTGGGAGTCTCTCATAACACAAGGTTCGTTTCCAAGTCATTTGTGGGGATGCGACTGCAAATGAGTTGTTTGTTATTAGGGCTGTCACGATTAGATTTTTCACACCACGGTTATTGTGGCCAAAAGAATTCACGATAACGATATATCGTGATATCTATAGAAACCTTGGGGGGAAAGTTATCAAATGAATTTTTACTTTATTTAGTTTTTCTTTTTTACCCAACGAACATAATTGGATAGTGATAAACGCAGGGCACATGCATCATCTTTAAGGCTCCTATGAAATAACAAGAGAGAAAATACTGTCAAGTTCAACAGTATATGATGAATAAATATTAACATAAAAACTGATACTTTAACCTGTTAACTTGTGTACCCGTATTTTAAGTTCTTTAACCTATCGTATCTTTGCGCCGGCGCCAATGAAGTCATACAGTAGCCTAAGCGCACTGCTAATTCAGTTTTAATGTGCACCTAGAACGGCCACAGATGAGACATTTAAGTGCATAGCACTGCAACCAACATGAGTTTAATGTAGCAATGTGGTCGCAGTTTTTCTAGATCAGTTTTAATCGTGTAGTAGATTTGAATCAAGTGCTACGAACAGGCTGTATTGGCCATGACTAGATTGCAAATACAAATACAAAAATATACATAATGTAAAAAGACATTCATTAATTAAAAGAAACCTATGAGATGTGCTAACCTGGTGGAAACAACACGAGACCATGCTACCGCGACCGTCAAGACTGGCTCTGACTGGTGTTTAGAGTCCCCGCCAGCAGCAGCAGCGAGCGTACCTTCAGCGCAGCTGCAATGATGGCCTTTTTACACTTGTTCACTTCATTCGTTTTCTCTGATCAGATACCTGTCATATTGTAAATGTCTTCCGAAATTCTTTGGAGGCCGATTTAAATTCCGATCACTCAAACAAATCCATTCAGACGGTGGTCTGGGACGCATTTCAGACCAAACTGGACAAGTGTGAGTGAATCTGGTTGTTTAAACCACATATATACATTTTACTCCTGGCAAATTGTTAAAAATAAAGAGCGTGACAGTGTGACATAGTCAGATATGATGCCGCTACTGCAACACGCATCACTGCAAATGAGTAGCCTAGCACTAAAGCATTAAGCCAAATGCACTTACCAGTGCTTAGGTCACTCTTTCTCATATTGCAGCCTTCGATCTTGAAATTAGCTGACGATAAATGAAATGCAGCTCGAATCTTTTGTTTTCGTTGACGTGAGCTCCAATAAATTTGCATAGCCTATAGCGTGGGAATTGAAGATCGGATTTATATTAATTTTGCGGAGAGGTGTAAGGCAAGACAACCTGCATGATTTTATTTTTTTATTAGTTTGGATTGTATAGCCCATTTAGTTTGTGAGCGCCATTGCGAGCTGCGAGCAGCAGCAGCCTTTTTTACTGTGGTGGTGATAGTAAACATTTAAACTAACATTGTGATATGCTTGAAGTGTTTTATATCTATGGATTTTATTATAGGCAAGACAAGTCAAGTGTTGATTTGAGAGGCTAAATTGATCAAACGTGGTTAACTCACTGCTGGACGATTGGTCGCTAGGCTACTTTATTAAAAAAAAAAAAAATAATTGAACAAACAAAAATTGCTCAACTTTTTTTTCTAAATTAACTTAATAAAAAAAGTTTAAAAACAAAATATAACTACTTTGACATTTAAAAACAAAGCTGAACAATTTTTATGGCTGCAACAGTGTGTAATACTGAGAAACTCAGGCAGAGATTTTTGATAAACTGTCGGACACAGGCTGGGCCAGGGCCTGAGCGTCTCGGGTCAGGGCCGGGCTAGGGCCTAGATTTGAGTCCCGTGCAGGGCTCTATCTGAGAGGTCAACCAGGTACTGGCACTGGAGTATTTACGTGTCATGTTATCATATAAGTCCTATTAATTTTAAATATTGTGGTTATCGCCAATACCGGTATATTGCCCTAAATTAACACAATGTCGAAATTTCATGCTTTGAATATCACGGTTATCGCCAATACCGGTATATTGCAACACCCCTATTTGTTAGTGTTGTGTTTAATGTATGCTCTAAAAAGTAAACGCATGGATCACCTGAAGTCTCAGGAGAAAACGCTTCGTTAACCTTAAATCAGACTGACATTTTATTTAGCAGATCCCCAAAGGTGGTTTAACCCCATTTACCCTCTCAAGAACTGCGTGTACACCAGTTCACACAGCCTCAAGAAGATGCTACGTCCTGTCGCTTGTGTGTGCGTACTGAAGCTGAGCTCAAGCAGATGTAATGGGTGAGGACAGGACAGACAAACTCTGGATAATAACCTGTCCCTCTGTGTAGCCTTGTCCTCTGATCAAACGCTGTTCAAATTGAGGACTCTTAGAAACCACAGCATAGATCAAATGTAACAGGCGGCCACCCTCACCGGAGCATCACAGAACCTCTCCAGAAATGCACAGTAGTCTCCCTAAAGCTTTTTGTTTTTACTCTTTGTTCTTGGTTAAATTGAGTCTCCTTTCTTTTTCTTTTCTTTACACCTGCATCACAGCACAAATTTATAATAGGAAACAAGTTCCTTAAAGTTGCAATTTTGTGACAGTCGTGGAAGTAGCAACATATTTTTTTCTTTCATATTGTGACTTACATCCGCGTTAAATGGTTTATCAAAAAAGATGTAGGGTGGTTCTATCCATTGGTTGTTTATTGGATAGAGGCACATCTGAATGCGAGTTGGCAGTAAACTGTATGGAATCTGTGAGGTTTATGCGAACTAAATGATTGGTGAACTTTTGATTTTAAAATGACATGGTCCAAACAAAATGTAAAATTATACATGCATGGATGAATCGTTTACAATAAGATGCATTTAGAAAATAGTTTGGGGATATTTTCATTTCATGCCAAATTTTTAAGTTTTCAAAGTTTTGTGACATTTAAAGCATTGACATTCATGTAATAAAGTTAAACACACTCTTGCGAAACATCATCAATAATCAACATTTGATTCACGAAACCTTTTATTTGTTATATAAAAAACTCAAACTTGGCTATTGCCATTTTCTTTGTGTGTGCATTTGTCTGAAGAGCCACTTCTTAGGAATATCTTGTGCTACTTGAGTTGTTTCGATAAGGGCATGTGCCAAGAATATGAATGTGAACAATGTTAGAATCTTCCTCATGTTCATTCAAAAGAGCCTCCTTGAACAACTCTCTTGCCCATGTTGGTAGTTTGATTTTTTTTTTTTTTTTTTTTTTTTTTTTTTTTCCAGTCAATTTTCCACTCCTGTTGAACAGGTGCCTGTAAACCACTCCACCCGGGACAGCTGTTCAAGACTGTAGCTTCAGTTCAGTCTGCTCTGGTTGATATGAACATTATTTATAGGTTCCTGGGATTATTTCCAGCCAGGCTGACTGCTAGTGGAATTGAACCAGTGTCTTTGCAGGGTGAAAACTTTGCATGGTTTATTTTGCTCTGTTGCTTCTGTTGCACATACAGTCATAGTGACAGTTCGGACCATATGCACATGCTAAAGGTTCACAAACCCACTCACATCTCCTGACAAGCTGCTTCTGGATTCATTCTTGTACTTTTATAGGTCTGCCATCACGTGTGTCTCCTATCACATGCGTGTCGCCCCTCCACTGGTTTCGTATGTCGGTAAACAGAAACGTTGCCCTCTTCAGCGGCTTTCAGGTTGTTCTCCCTGCCCAACGCTACCATGGAATGACCTTGCTCCCTGATGGGCAGGGGTGGGTGAGTGTGTTTTTACACTCCATGCCTTTGCTCTGGTCCGAGCTGAAGGTCTCTCTCCATACATGGATCCCAAAGCATTTTGTGTTCACCTTGAGAATAATGCAGTAACTTTTGCTTTTACTGTATTTACTGTATTTTTAAATTAAATGTATAAATATTATTATATTCATGTTAGTTCATAGTGCATTGAACAAATATATATTAGGCCTAAATGTTGAAATTAACATAATCTAACAATGAGCAATACTTGTACAGCATTTATCATTAACCTTAGTAATTGTTACAAATGGACTCTTATTGTCAAGTGTTACCATTTCATTTAAATCTAAACAGTTATGCTTAAAGATGGCCATTAAATCGGTCAGTATAGTTACAAGCTATGGTTGGTGAGAATCATCATTCCGTGTATCATCTATTTTTAAAAGGTAAAGCTAATTGGCACATTTGGCAGATCCAGGTATCCTCTCCTGTGTTTCCATTCATAAAGGATGCCTGTACATGCCTTTGTTTATTCTTTGGGCTATGATAGTGTAGAAAAAATCTGATATTGTGACATCCCTAATGCACGCATTCACAGTGTATTGTACATTGATCATTGCCATAGCAACAGTATCCATGGCAGTGCTGTGCAAAGCGGTGTCATAGGCACTCGACTGGGTCTCAGTAGGTGTATTAGTAAGCGTGTCAGGTGGACCCTTCTCCTCCCCACTGAGATCCACCTTTCTGTGCTCGTTTGTAAAGTGGGCATGCTAATTGAGGTGTCTGACTGAGCAATGATCTGAAAGCATCATTGGAAACATTGGGGGAGGGATAGATGCCGACAGTGTACTTGTAATCGATGTGAACAAGAGGCGTTTAGGGCCGGTCAAGTGGTCTTTAAACGACTTCCCTTGGAATCCTGACTTTGTATTACAGATTGCTTCATGCATAAGAGGTGTGCAATGGGAAGTGGATATGCCTTTAAAATATATGTTTTTTCATCCAAAGCATGCTTTAGTTTATTTTTATTTGATTTGCTTTTATTGCTGCTCACGAAACTTGTTTAGTGTGTTCTGAACAGCATATTACCATACAAAAAATTAGTAGAAAGACCACTAGTTGCCAGAATTTTTACTAATTTTTCTGGTTAATGTTGTGGTAAATATTGTACTCAGATTCCCAGTGCATGTTAATGTGCTCTGGGGTAATATTTGCTGTTTGAAGAACAGCAGTCTTTAACTCGCTGTGAGGCTACATCAGTGCTGGCTGTCATCTATGTTAAGAAAGTGTCACACTCACACTGACTCAGTTTAATGTCCTGTAAAAAAAAAAAAATCCTGTTGCTGCTACTAACTACTAACTGCTTCTCTCTCTCTCTCTCTCTCTTTCTTTCTCTCTCGCTCTCTCTCTCGCTCTCTCTCTCGCTCTCTCTCTCGCTCTCTCTCTCGCTCTCTCTCTCTCTCTCTCTCGCTCTCTCTCTCGCTCTCTCTCTCGCTCTCTCTCTCGCTCTCTCTCTCGCTCTGGCTCTCTCTGTTTCTCAGGAGGAGCAGAACAGAGGGAAGCCAAACTGGGAGCACCTAAATGAAGAACTGCATGTGCTGATCACAGTGGAGGACACACAGACACGTGCTGAGATCAAGATGAGAAGAGCCGTTGAAGAGGTCAAGAAGCTACTGGTTCCTGCGGTAAGTTGCAAACACACATTTATACTTCCCCAACTTACATGTGGTAGTGAAAGTGATATGTTACAAATGTTTTGACCTCCGAGATTGTCTCCGCAGACCTGCCCGAGGCTTGTGGTTTGATATAAGGCAACAGTGTTGAATCTGGCAAAATGCTCTATCCCGCTTCCTGTTCTGGGTGTGATGCCTTTGTGCATATGGGGTGGATTTTAATCCCACCCTTGACCCCTGGCTTCAGTCTTCTGCTAGATTTGATATTTTTATCTCAGGCTCCCAACAGAGAACAAATGGCGCCCTGCAACCTGTTTCCCACATATTTCCGCCCCATTCCACCTTTCTATTCTCCACTCTTCTGTCGGTTGCCGCAGGGGGTGGGAGTGCTTAAGTCAGGGTCTCTGGCTCCAGGCTGTTTTGCCTGCAGTGAACAGAATGGCTGGACAGCTGCAAGAGCCTGTTCCCTATCAGGCAACATGGTCGAAAAGCTTCGACCCGCTGAAACCCGGCCAGAAGCAGCCGTTCCACCCAGTCATGTGCCCTCACTTCATTTCAGAGTGGGACACAGAGTCCTAGGCGTTCTCTGACTGGAGAAAGCGAGTGCCTGAGAGCAGTTTCTTTTTGCAGGGTTTTGGTCAGAAGCCCTACATTTTGCCTCTTGTTGGGGATTTTTCTTCTTTGTGCTCATATCTCTTTTGTTCCGTTTGAGTGGGGAGAGCGCGCGAGCACTAGTCAGAAAGAAAACAAACATACACGACCGGCTGAGTGTGTGTGAGTCATTCTGTACTGTGTGGGTGGGAGATGAGTAAATGGCTACATGCTCTTCAAATTTTTGCGCCGACCCTATGAACCCCTGAGATCAAAATCATCTTCACTGTGTATATCCCTCCTTTGCCATAAACACTCACAAACCATGTCTGGTTCTCTGGAGGCCTGTATTTGCTCTACTGGTGTATTTAATTCCATGTTGCACAACACTCTTGGTATTTTATACAAAACCAGAAACTTTTTTTAAACTTTTTTTCCCCCAGAACATTGTTTTTATAGCATAGATCTAACATACTATACATATTTGTATCTCATATTTAAATTTGTTTAAACGGATAGTCTAACCAAAACAATAAACCATACTAAAAGCCAAAAAAAAACCTCTAGAGCAGTGGTCTTCACTATTTTTTTCAGGAGAGCCACGCTGATAGGACAAAATCAATTGGAGAGCCACGTTTACCGCAAAGTTACATCCAGTCATAAATAGCATGTCTGCTTATCAGTCTGTCATCCCTGAACATACGATATGCAATGCAATAAATATAAAAGGTAGATGGATAGTGGGTATGCATAATACATTTTTAATGTAAACATTCTTTTAGTGCTGTCAATCGATAAAACCAAAAACTAGATTCACACATTTTTCTGTTTAAAACATGTTTTTAATATATTTTATAATGTAATTTCACAGGAAATCACCAAATTAATGTAGAAAAAACAGACAGTATATTTTAAATACTTTTTATGAATAAAGGCCAGAATAATTCTGTTTGTTATAATTTGTTCATGAGCGAAAGATTCTGGCTCCTAGTTGACAATGCGTATCATGCACAGTCATTTTGGCGTGTAAATTGCATGATAAATACAATTCATGTTGTAGATATGCATTTCATGAGAACGTGTTGATCTATAAGAGCACATTCGGCATTAAAAGCTGGAAAGACTCCGCAGTGAGTCATGGACGTAAGGGCAGAGCAAGTTTAAATATCCTTTCTGGTCTATATTTTCATCTTGTAATGCTGCTGTTTTTAGGCATTTTGTAAAATATTATTTGTAATAGAGCAGACACTTTGAGTTTTTAATGGGTTATATTATAGCCCTGCTTGTTTTTATGAAATATATGTATTGACTGCATGATCATTTCACCAGATTTACTGCCATGTGAGCCGCAAATTAAGCTGGGCAAGCCGTGCAATGAGTAACACTGCTCTAGAGTATTACAATTGTATGAGTTACCATGGCAACACTATTTAAGATATCAAGAATACTTTTTGCAATTTTGCATCAGCAGTATCTTGACAACAAGTTTGAAGCAGTTTGCGTAAATGTAAGATGATTTCAAAGCCTTTTTAAAGTGACACGCTTCCTGCTGTCAGTTAGTAACTGTTACTTGTAGGGATGTCACAAGTACTGGTACTTTGGTACCAAGTCGGTACTGAAATTTAAAAAATGTGACAATACCAGCATTTCTGTAGTAACGAGTATATTTGATACCCACTAATAGGCAGCTGCTTTCAGTAGCACAGGGCTCCAGACTGTAGCCGAATATATACTAGTGTCTGTGAATATAAAACTGCAAAATACCATTTAAATATTAATCCTCCATATTCTGCGTCTCTGTGTAAATTAATTTCATTTGCGGCTCATGCACGTGTGACACTCGTTGTCTTTTTAGCCTCTGCCGTGTCACTATATGAGGACATGAATGCATAAACTTCATAAACTCCGCTCTGAGGCACTTCATGAGCATTTACTGTTTTACTTGAGAAAACTGTCATATAATGAACACAGACACTCAAAGGTCTTCACGGCAACCCTTCAAAATAAACGTTTGGTTTAACTTTAAAGAAATTGACAAATATATTAGGCAACTGTTGTACAGTAGATTTAGCTATGTCTCAATGTAATACTATTACTAATAATACTACTACTACTACTACTAATAATAATAATAAATCTGCTGTACAACAGTTGCCGGATATATTTGTCAATTTCTTTAAAGTTAAACCAAACTTTTATTTTGACGGGTTGCCGTGAAGACCTTCCATGCATACCCTCTATGCATACCTAATCATAATAATAATAATTATTATTATGTATGCATAGAGGGTTGCTTATTTTTCACTTGATCTTTTTTATAAACAATATTTACATTTTAAACCGCCTTCAAATGTCTATATGTATTATTTACTTATAATTATTATCATCATAAATAAACTAATTGAATTTAATTTTAAATTATTAAATAAAATGTAAAAATTTGTTTTGCTGTAGTACCAAAATTGGTACAGAGAACCATAACATTTTTATGGTATTTTATGGACTACTGGAATTTAGGTATCATGACATCCCTACTTACTTGCAATAGTTACAACCATGTGTAATGAAGTTATGTAAATGATGGCAGAATTTAAAATAGAGTAGCATTTCAGAGCTCTCGGAGAGAGGCTCTCTGTTTTATAAACATCTGCGATTATTGATTTTTACCTACCTTGAGAGGCAGCTAGCACATTACCACGTGAATCTGTAATCCTGGCCTGGGCCCTGAAGAGTTGCCACAGCCGAATGGTTCCTGCTCGCAGAGACCAAATTGAAATTTTCAGCCTTGCTCAAGGAATCAGTTCCACACACAGCATTTGAATGATCGTCAGACTCTGAGAGAGTGCATGAACGGCGGGTATGCACACACACAGCCTCAGAGAGGCCAGGGTTAGAAGGGGGTGATTGAGAGATTCGGCTTAAAGGCCCTGTGAACTTTTCAACTCCCAGCGAGAGACAGAGGAAGGGAGAGACACCGAGAGAGAGGGAGATTTCGAAGGTGGGCTGGTAATGAAGGTAGTAGCGAGTGAGAGGATTAAGGCAGGAACGTAATGGAAGGAAAAAGATAAGGATCGAGCCACACTTTTATATGCGGATCACTTCCCACAGTTCTTCCGCTCCAGCCTCACTCGTCTTTTCACCCATAGCATCAAACACAGCCTTGCTGCTGTCATTCAGATACCTACCAGCCTACTTTCCTCTTACACTGACTGGGTGCTGTAATCCTGTGTATTTCACATTGCAATTATTTTATTAATATATCATATGTGTGAATTTATGGATATTCATAGGGATTTTTATTATTTTGTTAATTTTTAAATGAATCTGTCATTTTAGTGGTTGTTAGTCAGAATTTGAATATCTCTAACTCTTGTGTATATTGATTTTTATAATTAATAAGCAAGACAGTCCCGGCATGAGCATCAGCATCATTTAGGTGGAAAAGGGTTACCAGATGCTGGTCAAAGTTTTTCTCATACCCCTGCCCTCTGTGTACCACTTCACTGCAGGGACACCTTGTCTTTGTTCATAAAAGTGCTGACACACACAGTGACGTATAAAACTGTGACCTATGAAACACTGAGCAACACAGGTCTACAAATCCAAATCTTTTTGAGTTTGACTTGGAGCATACATTTAAGATTTAGAGCTTCACACCCTGGCCCAGTGTCAAATTCAGTTTTATCCATTTTTGTACATTTACAGCTCAGCAAATTAATCTTTCTAAGATAAGTTAAAGTTTATTATGTTGTGTGAATTGTTGAACAAATCACTTGCTGTAAGCTAAGTGACACTAGTACCCTACTGCTAAACAAATAGAGGAAGGTGGGGACAAATGCAGGTGTGGAGTATGGGCGCCGATTAAACACTGATTGTAGCATGGTAAAACCCCCAGTTAAGTTGCATCTTTAAAATCATATTTTGTGTGTTTTGTTCCTTTACATTGTTCTCTGTCCAACTATTTTTGAACATAACTTCACATCCTGTATGAACGCCCCTAACAAACATGTCTGTTCTAATTAGTCAACATTTTCTTAAGATCTATTAAAATCATTTGTAAAAATAGTTTGCACATCCTTGTTATGGCCATGCATTAAATATGACTTAAGGTTGTATTATGAAGTGCTAAAAATAATTGCTAACTGTTAAAACGTGCAGACTCCTTGTTTTTGCTAAATCCACCAGTGATTGAGAATGACATTGATTAAAAACTAATCAGCTATCTTATCTCTGAATTTGCATTTGCTAATTTCCATTTTAATGTGTGTTGATTGTATGAGTAGATCTAGTCATGTGTGTACTATAAACTGCACTTGTATCCAATGAGATTAGGCTACATCACCCCTTCCTGTATGCCAATTTGTCCTGTAATCTTTTGTCTCTGAATTTGCAGACTTGGGTGCTTACTTTCCCAGTTTTTCAAAGGTGAGGCCCATTTTTTGAAATCTGCACTTATAGATTACAGCAACTACGCTTACAAAGCAGCTCTGATTCGATGACAAGCAGGTGCCACAAACAGAGATGCGTTGTAGACCAGGGACACGTCTACATATCAGATACCTGTTAATTTAATTTACTGGTTTATACTCCAGCCCGTTTAGAGATAAGAGAGAATAAAACGGTCCGATTCCTTCCTACAAAGTAATTAGCCTCTCAAATGTGTTAAAAACCTGACAAATTGGTTTTCTCAATAGGGGTGCTAAACCCAGGAGAGCTGCTGCCCATGATGTGTGTTGTGGATTTAGAATTTTAGAAGATGCAATGTTTCAAAGTTGCCATAAGAGATTCTGTGCTACAAGGTGACATTGCTAATTTCCCCTTAAGGTGTGTGTTTGAGAGAGAGAATCTAACAGACAGCAGAGAGTCACTTATTATCATTGACAATAGCTGTGTTGGTATTTGAGTTCAGTTTTAATCCTGCTGTCCCAACATTCTCAGAGGCTCAGTAAAAGACCTTCTGGTAAATGCTAGCCTGAGATATTCACCCTAAATACCCACTCACTGCGAACTGTGCGATACATCCACAGAACTGTTCTTTAGCATGTCTGCTCCCAGTTGGTATTAGTGCACTAGGGAATGATGGGAAATAGAAGCTCACACCTATGACATCTCATTAAGAATCTAGGCCACTATGTGTCCATTCCCTTTACCTAGGCTAATTAAAGTGGCGTGTCAAAATATTTTTCTGGGTTATTTTAGTGTCAGCATGCTGGGTCGTCCGTCGACAGGAGCAAGCAAAGGTTTGAAATCATACCGGTGGACGAGGACCTTATTTAAATTCAGTACTACTAAAAGATTCTTTTGTGGTTTCCCCTGGCTATAAGGAACATGTAGCATCTCTTTGTGTTCGATGTTTGTCAGGGAGGAACTTCCTGCTAGATTGTGACATCTGTAGTAACAGTTTTGCCTCCAGAGCTCAGTGGCTTTAGAACTTTATGTGGGTGTGTATAGTAGCTGTAGCCCAACAGTCTGGCCCTTTCCTTTTATTCCTTTCTTTCTTATAACTTTCCTTTTTTCAGCATTTCGTTTCAACTCTGCTTGCGCTTGTAGGCAGAAATCGACTAGAGAACCAACTTGCTGCTCCCTGTGTCCTCCATGATGCTTCCAATATCTTAAAAAGCCACAAAGGAAGGGAGAGGGAGGTGAGAGAGAAGAGGAGGAATGGGGAGCTTTGCTCACACAACGCTCCAAGCATCTCTTTGTGAATGGGCTCGTCCTTGCCTGTAACAAAGTGACTGGGTTAGCAGTGTTTGCACTGTAGCCTGGAGCCCTGTTCCCTTCTCTTGTCTCTTCCTTTCTCTCACACACCACACACACACACACTCACTCACACACTCACTCACACACACACTCACACACTCTCTCTCTCACACGGTCTGTCTTGGCACATCTTTTATCCCGTGTACTCCAATAGCCATCACATTTAGCACCTCTGCCGAGCACAGTGAATCCCCGATCTGGAGAGGTTTCAAGCCTCTCTGAGTTGTCATGGGTGCTTTGCATTTGTAATCTTTTCCCAATTCAGGAACGCAGTTAATTTCACACCATACACCTGCTTATAGACCTCTCACTCACTCTTAGGCTCAGAGGAAAGGCGAGGGAGAGACAGATGGTGTATAATATATGACAGGCGTCGTGGTCTGTGGGGCGTAATGTCCTTGTCAGCCAAATTCTTGCCGTCAGCTTGCGGGCTGTGTATCTTGTGGTTCGCTACCTGACACGACTGTTCTGGGCAACCAGCTTATCGTGATCAATAAACACCTTTTCTTGAACATGCATAATCACTCTTACCTCCTATCAGACCCATGTGACAAAACAGTACAAAATGCAATCTGGCTGCTTGCCTGGTTTTAGCATGTGTGGTGAGAATGCCTGTCCATTTGCTGATCATTTTTTTGTTTAAAATTAAGAGTTTTGAGCATCTCAATGGAGGTGGTGCGCTGATTTCATGTAATGTAAAGGATAGTTCACCTGTATGACATTGTCAGTGGGGGCCAATGTATTTGGAGAGAGTTGTATATTTAAGCATGCAGCTGCATTTATCTTTTGAATCGCTATAATGTAACTATATTGTACTGGACAAATTCTTTGCGGCTTGAGTTTCATCGGCCGAGATCATTTGGAGATCTTGGAGGATAAAAGACAGAAAAAAATTCATAGTGAATGCAACCACCTGTGACGACAGCCTCCCGACACGTGTGCAAGTTGCCCTGCAGGTCAGTGCAACCCGTCCGAGAGTGCTCTTGTGTCCCTGTTTTCAGAGCATGTGTCGCATCCGATCAGACTCAAGTCCCAGCTGCAGGGTCTAGAGCGTTGGATCATGGGTAATGGGAACATCCTCAGCCGTGAGCTTGTAAAAAAAAAAAAAAAAAAAGCCCTGTGTGCTGTCTCTGTGATGTAGCTTGTAGATGGCTGGAGAGACATCAACGCTCATTGCTCCTCCTTGCATAAGTGTTGTTACAAGCAGAACAAAAGGGTCAAGGTACTTGATACTGTAGACATACTTAAAACAGTGTTGTATTTTGCATATGTAGTGAAGTTGTTTAGAAGGTTAGAATTAATTTCTTAAAGCGAGACACTACAGGTGAATAGGGAATTTTTTTAAGTTATAAGATATCACTGTGTAGGTGTTATTGAGGTAGAGTGAGGGGGAAAAAAACTCATTTTGAGAAAACGGCCTTTAAAGTTTTATATTGTATCATTTCATACATTTCTATTGAAACCCCCAACCTACAAACAAAATATATATTCAGCTCATTAATATCAGTAGTGTATAATATTTAAAACGCATGGAAATTTATAAATGAATAAATTATTAATAGCAATAGCCTTAATCTGAAAAGAGAAAAAACACGCATAACAGCAGTCACAATAGCCAATCACATAGCCGGAAATTCACATCGACCAACCAGAAGTGGTTCTCGGCTGTAGATTCCCTGGCAAACTTTCGCGGTTGGTTATTTGTACAAAGGAAATGCCCATATTTGGATTAGACAGCGCTGTGTATGAGACTGAGAGCTTTACAATGATGCCAGGCATGACATGTTTCTGTGAATGGAGACGGCACGGGTGCTCACATTAGAATGCTGATTTCCGGTAGAAATTTGACAAAATATAATGAAATAACATTAATGTGTAATGTTGACCTTTTTTTATTTATTTTGGCATTCAAGCTTATATGTTAAGGGAGCAAACTGGCCCAAAATCTCAAAATTGACCACTGCATGAAAAAACAGGATAGGATGTTTTCCAGATTGCAGTTGGGTCATCTAAAAATCACTTTGTTCATTTTAATACAATAATAATTTGATTTAAAACTGTTAAATGTAATCTTTACCAAATCTCAAAACGAATATCCATTTTTCTTGCTGTACATCATAATGTGTTGCCTAAATTCACGTGTAGTGTTTAATGCTTTATTTTGCAGTGTTACTGGCCATGCCATGAAAATTTCACACTATATGATATCAGTATCATAATCTGCTTTAGCCCCATTTTCTTTTAATTATTAGTGTCCACTTTGCCTTAGATACTAAAGCAAACTACAGTGTACTTTTATAACTGGCCATGTGGTAATCCCAAGTTATTTTGAGCCAAATGGGACATTCCAGAGAGCCTTTTTTTTTTTTTTCTTGGAGCATTGGAGAATTTTTTCCTAACATCTGATGGTGTCGATATTTTAGCTGGGCCTGGCAGTGTTGACCGTTTCAGAACTAGAGGCCCAAGAGGTTGAGATTGTTATCCTTCTGTGCTAGTCCTGCTTTATAATATGCTCTTCTGCTTTATCTTCTTCCCTAAAGCAGCTGTCCTCTTTTACTTTTCGTGGTCTTCTTAGTTGGAGCCATGGTTTGCACCCCGGACTTACTGACCACCAGAACCGCAACCGGAAAAGGCTTCTCTTGGGGTCTGTATGCTAATCCGTCCTTTGCTGGCAGCAACTTCAAATGCTCCGTTGGACTGGCAGTTCGTCAGACTCACTGAACAGAATGGAAAGAGCAGTCCTAGAATAGACTGGGATTTACTGTGTGCCTATTTTCACCTGAGCACCTGACATTTTAAAGGCACAAATTCAAGCAGGTGATGTGCGAAGTGAACCACTTCACAGTGCAATGGGATTTGTCTTTTAATTTTCAGCTTTAAAGTGATTTTTCTGACTTAAGTGTCACTACAAATGAGACCGTAGTTGCAAAAGAAAGAAGACTGGTGTTTATTTACTGTCTAGAAATCACATTTCACATGACATTATTTTAGATGCTCTCATCTGCTGCTAAGCTGTTTTGTTGTTGGAAAAATAGTCTAATGTTAATCGCCTTTCTGAAGTGGAAATGATAAACTGATGCTGTAGGGAGCGTTTCATTTAACTGTTTTTTTTTTTTGTCCATTCTATTAGAGCGTCTTTATGATACTGATGCATAATTTACAAAGACAGGCATAATTTTGTGCTTTTGGGTTAATGCCACTTATCTCGGCTAGTGAACATTCGGTCTCGTTAAGTTGTTGTTCTCTATGGGATTTCAATTGCCCACTCTTCACAGACTGCTATGGCCCTTTAAAGTGCTCCAACAGTGACCCTAAGGGCCTCCCAGTTATCGGCTAACTACACATTTCAGAGTACTCTGTGCTGCAAAGCAGTGTGCAACAGCATAATTTAGCTGGGATAGAAGTGGTGCTACAGTTTTCGGTGTTCTCCCAGGTTATGGAAGACATTATAATGTATTGATACCTAAATTCACCATTGGTTTTACTTTTTTGTGTACATTTTTAATATTTATACAAAATAGTATAACATTTTTATATCAACCCTTTATCGGTTATCAGCAATAATGTGAACAATTTATTAGCTTATTGGTGTCAAATTTTATTTTAATATTGGTGCATCCCTAATCAGCCTAATCCTGCCATCTCATTAACCCTTTTCCCTTACCTTTTTTCAGTCACAGTCTTCATTTACATACAATGTGACAGACCTCTGACAATGAAGGATGATATTTCAGCAATAACAGACTGTAGGTTGTTTGACATCTGCATTTTATTGAGTTGGCTGCTAAGATGACAACTTAAGATGGTCCTGGACAAAGAATCTGAATTGGTTATTGGTTACAACCATAACTTTTTCCAGAAAGAGGCCCAAAGTTAACTTGCGACTTTGAAAAGTTATTCCATCCCCAAGCTCTCCTTTCTGTAACAAGCTATCTGGATAAATAACATAAACTTCTTAGTTTGCAGCCCACCTCTAGAGGTTAGTCCAGCCCCTCACTCTTCTGAAAATAGTTGGCTGTAATCTCTTCTGGTTCCCATAAAAGACCCCCTGTGGACATCAGTCCAACTGCATTTCCTTTGAACAGTCTACTAATCCTTTGACTTTGGGGAGAATAGCTGCAGACTGAAACGCCAGTGTTTGTGCTCTAGCCTAGTTATGGAGATGTTTTTGTGCCCCCCCTTTGGCTTTCTGCATTTTCACCCCTGTTACATGGTGTCTGGGCTAATTATCTGCTCATTCAGAGTCAGAAGAGAACAGGGACCACTAGGATCAGTCCTGGCATCTAGAGAATCCTCATAAACCAATGTCACGGAGAGAGCCAGGAATGATTCCTTTCATCATCTCGCACTGTTTAAGAGGGCAAAATAGGATTGTGTTTGGGCATATGTTAGCAGTTGTAGATGACACCGAAATGTGGTTACATGTAGAGCATTTTATCCCTTCTATTTTTTCACAATTAGTCCATAGGCAACAAATGTCCAAGTAGCCTGTCTGGTTTGAACTTTTTTTCAATTTAATTTAAATTAGTTTATCCTGACCTTCTCCAGGGGCTTTTGGTTGCAATTTGGCCTAATACATCTCCATTACTGTTCATTTGTAATCTCCCATTGCCCGTACACAGTGTCTCCTGAAGTCAGCAGAACTGAATGCGTCATCAAGATTGTGTGTGGAGTCAGTTACTTTTTTAAATGCAATATGTTTTCCAATTTTGCTCAAGTAAAACATATTTTCACGCAGCATGCATTGGTATATTAGGCTCTGTGCCTTCTGCTTGCTAATATATTGGCCATGACCCACAGAGCAGTTTGGCTATCACAGTAGAGACCTTGACTCTGCTGGCCAACACTTTTCATTTTGTGGATTTGCGTTGCAGCTGCTATCCTTGACTGTGAAGTAACCTCTTCTAGGACATTGGGGAAGCACTGTTTTTCAAATTAGCCTCAATATGGTCCATCAGTCCACACTGCATGTTCAAGGGGCAGTCATAAGAGTGCTGCTTTTATTGGTATTTGCAGATTTATTTATTCAGGCCTTTTTTCCTCAGTTGATTTATTCCTCCCATTTGCCCCCAATGAGCACAAGGTTAAGGGGGTTGTAAAGCGGGCAAGTTTGGGTCACAGTCCAGAGCTGACAGCCGAGGCGGCACAGAGAGCACGCGGATCAGCTTTGACTCTCAAATCTCAGAATCTGATGCAAATCCGGCAGTATTTAAACCTCCAGATCAGCCTTCCGAAATCCTTTCAAGATATTCTCGGCTCGATTGGGTGGCATTAAAGGATCATAGGAGCAGAACAAAACATCGTCTGGCAGCGAGAGAGAAAGAGGAAGAGGGGAGGGGAAAATTAGAAAGCGAGAGAGAGAAGAGGTCGAGCCTGCTAAAGGTTTTACAATGTGTTGCACCAATGGAAATCATGGATCAGTTTAATGTTCCCTCTCTTTCTGCACCCCTCCTTTCTCATCTTCTGTTGTGCTTTATTTAGTTTGCTCGCTCACTCACTTGGATCTCTGTCCTCACAGCCCGCTCTGGCGAAATCCAGCATAATCCCGTATGGGTGCCTTTGTCCAGTGCATGTAAACATCTGTGCTACGTTTTAAATACAGATATCGCGCTCCAACCTGGCCTACATATTATATGGTGGTCATTTCACAGACCTTTATATCTGAAGCAATGTACATGACACATTGTACGTCTTCCCTTAGGGGAAGATTGTTCAGAGATCAAACTTGCAACCTTTTGCATTTTTAGCCTAGAGATGTAACTGCCTGGATGTCACTGTATGTAGTAAAATTAGGTTCACTGTGAGAATGTTTGCTTGATGTGTTTAATCCCCTCATTTTAATCACCATCCATTACTTTTATGTGTGGATCAAAGTTCCTGATCTTCTTGATATTTTTAATTAAGTCATTAATGATCATGATAAAAGTAATGGCATTGATGCCTTAGTTTTTTTTTAATTATTTTGTGTATTTTTATGCATTTTAAAATAAATGTATAAATTCACCGTACATTGAGTATATTGATGCCTTTGTTTGCAGGCTGCTTTTCAGTGAAAGTTCCCATTGAAGTCCATTCAATTACCATTATAAACCAGATACACACATGTGCTTTACTCTACCATATGTTTAACTCTATTCCATCAACAAACTGAATAAAAGATGACATTTGGAATTTTACTCTGAAATGTCTTGAGCTCAGGTTTAGTTCCACTCAAGCCAACTGTCTGAGCGTATACAGGGCATTACCTCCACGCAGTTGACAGCAGAAGGGTGGTGTACCGGCTTGTCATGCACAGTAATCTCTCTTTGTGACTGCTGAAGTTCATGCTGAAGCTTTCACAATACAGTCAGGGGGTTTGACATTATTTCTGAGGTGGAAAAAACTGTCTGAATCAATCGTGTAGTTGAAAGATATTTTTGTATTAAAGGGAACTTTATAGTGCTGGAAGTGACAAAGGTAATGCTAATAATCCTAGAAAAATTGTCAACTAGAGCATTCTCTCTACTTTTTTTTTTTTTGTCTTAACACTCTTAATATGTTTCTCTGTAGTGCATGTAGTGAAGATGATCTTGAATTATATTGTAACTTGGATGGAAACTCTTGTGAATAGCTGACTCGACTGTGTATGTAATGGTTCATTCCAATGTCTTCAGATTAAGCATGCAAGTTTCTCTGCTGGACATAAGCACTTGCTAGCGGACACCAGTCGTCCCACAGATCTACACTGAAAAGTCAAATGGACTCAGAAATGGCTGTAAACATTTTATGATGTAGAGGAAATGCTTTACTTCTGTGCGTGTAACAAAATTGATGTGCTCACAAGCTCTGCTTTCACAGTCTACCGTCCCCTGTCCTCCCCCACGACCAATGAGATCCGCTTCACTCCGCTGCCCTTACAAATAGACCCCATTGATTGAATCTGATTCCTGTGGATAGTGCAGGATTATTGAGCGGCCTTCCCTGATGTCTCGCACCCAAACTGTGTGTGGAAATGTTCTCTGTGTCAGCTTTTGTTGCTTAAATCAGAGGGATGTCTCCCCAGAGCCCCTTTCTGATGACACACAGCTCTCTGGAACGCACACTTCCGCCCTCCCCTCTCTCACCTGGAATAATCTCAATTAATATATATATATTTTTTTACAAACATCCTGAGAATGCCTCTATCTCCAGAGGAAGAATCAAATAAAGAGTTGTGTTGGGAATCGTAAAAAAATTGGGTTCCGCCTAAAATTCCGGTTCCATTTTAAAATGATTAAACAACTAATAAAAAAAGTAGTGGTAAGGAAAAATGCACAATACTACAGTTGGGTATCGTTTGAATTAATGAACCTGATTCTGTTTATCGATTCCTAATTTCGATTCTAAAAAGGTAAAAAAACAAAACGGATATCATTCACATTTATTCTAAGTCTTATTGCATTTCATTGTAGGTGAATACCATGAACAAAAATCATCAGGCTAGGAACTTTTGCCTATGGTTTAAAAATACCATAGCAAAAACAACTAGCCCTACTAATATACATTTCAAGCATTATTAAAGACAAGTAAACAAGTAAAAAAGAACAAATAAAACAATTACACAAATACAATTGAACAAAGATACGATTGAAATAAACATTTTCAGGTATTCAGGTACAGAAACTGTAATCAAATGTAAAATAATACTGCACTTTATTAATAAAATATAGGCTATACATTACAAATATAGTTACAAAAGTTATTCCGTCTAGAACAGCGGATTAATTTTCTCTGTCTTTTGTTGTTTGATTTCATAGAGACAGCATCAGGAAATTCTGCTGTCGCTTTAAGAGCTGCAGTGATCCCATACTGTTACACATGTGATTTCATCTTTCAAAAAGACATAACCGACTGTTTACTTGAATATTGACATTTTTGTGTGTATTTGTCCATTCGTGTGCTGTGCAAAAAGACAAGGAAAAGAACTTGGTTCATTATCGCACACTATTCACTATGAGAAGCCATTCGGTGCGTGTGTGTGTGCAGCATGTGTGTGTCTCTACAGCACAGAAAGCAGCAATGCTTTGCGCTCAAATGGTTTAAAATCACATCAAAATGCACACAGGAACCGATAATCGGAATCAAAGTTTTTCTTATCGAATCACCGGTTCTGGTGAAAGTCTGTGCTCCCATGTCATCGCAGACCTGTTGGGTGTTACTCTTACTGACCAGAGGCACTGCAGCCTCATTAAATTCCCTGCAGAATGAGCCAGAAACAAAGTCTTAGTTTGTGGGATGAGAGAAAATCGACTCCATCTGCTTTTACGGTCAGCACTGAGATGTTGTTATTTGGATTTAGAGCTGAGCCAACAACACAAAGTCCTGCTTCAGCAGAAATGAGAGTGTGATTGTTTATGGTGTTTTGGGGCTTTTTTTTTTTTTGACTCGTTTATCCTCTTCCTCACCCCTCTTAGAGGGATAAATAGGCCCGGCTGCCCCAGACCCTGATTTCCCTCCTTTCACTGGCCCAATTTCATTTGCTATAATACAAAGAGCTGTTTTTTATTATTTTATTTCTTTTATTATCTATCTATCTATCATCTATCTATCATCTATCTATTCATCATCTATCTATCATCTATCTATCTATCTGTGGAAAGTTAGTCCTGCAGTTATGTTCAAATAAATAGCAATGCTTCTTCACAGGAAGCAAAAAAAGGAATATTAATCTGCTAAAAAAAATAGCAGTGTTGACATTTCTCTTTAAACTCAATTTTTTTATTTATTTATTTTTTATTTATTTATTAAACTTCACTTTAAATTACTGAACTACCTTTTTTTTTTTTTGCTAACTGCTGTGCATCTACATTGCATTGAGTCAACTTCTGGCACTTAGAAAAAGGTATTTCAGCCCAGGATGAACAAACTACATTCCACAGTTCCTGTGAATTTTTGGGTTTTGCTTCAGAAACTGCATTTTTAATGTCATCCCACAAGTTTTCAATGGGATTGAGGTCAGGGGATTGAGCAGGCCACTCATTGTCTGGAACAAAGTTGCTGGATGTTGCTTCCTTGCTTGTGATTTTAGGGTTGTTGTCTTGTTGAAAGACCCATTTCAGGGGCATTTCCTTTTCGGCATAGGGCAACATAATCTCTTCAAGTATGTGGATGCATTTAAACTGATCCATGATCCCTATTATGCGATTTAAATAGGTCCAACACCATAGTATGAAAAACGTCCCCATACCATATTTTTTGGGCCACCATGTTTTACTGTCTTCACAGTATACTGTGGCTTGACTTCAGTACCCAGGGGTCATCTGACATGACCACTAGACCCGAAAAGAACAAGTTTACTCTCATCAGTCCACCGAATGTTACGCCATTTCTCCTTGGGCCAATTGATGTGTTCCTTGGCCAATTTTAACCGATTCTGCACATGCTGTTTTTCAATGGTGGTGCTTTAAAGGGGCTTCTTGCTGTTATATTTAATGTGTCAATGTGTGAAACATTTGTTTTCCTTCTACCTTAATAAAAGGACAATTAACGATGCCTGTTTTTTTTTATTTGCAGAATGAGTGATCTAATAAATGAGTATCTAATTAAACTCCACACTGCTATTAATTTAAACACCCCTTTCAATGAATGAGTCAATTACTCAGTACAAGCAGTGCGCATGTCATGACATTTGGGTCTTTTTTTCTTTTTCTTTTTACTACATCTACAAGTAAATTATTTGCAATGCAGAAATATCACTTCTACTAATATCAGTGGTTCATCAGGTTACTGATGTTGTACTGATATATTTTTTTAAACAACTGTATGGGCCTAGAATAACATGAGGGTAAGTAAATGACACACTTTTGGGCTTATCTATTGGTGTGGTTCTGTAGTGGTGGTTCACCCTCACTGGCTAAAGACCAGTGTATATGCTTGAGCAGGAAACCCTGGAGCAGATCTTTTGCCCTTGTTGAATTGCAGACTCCTTGTCAGTTCAGACAGTATTAGAGCAGCTGCCGAAACTGAGATCTGCTGGCCAGTGTAAGAGTGAACGGGCATCATTTGTAAGGCAGAGGAAGGATGTGTGACAGGAATGCTGCTCAGTCATTGGAAACTTTAAATGTGTGCATATCTGTTCAGTTTTACTGTGTATGATAGGCTAGTGGTAGATCTAATCTGGTCATAAAAAATTCACAGGACTAATCCTAGGTGAAACGTGTCAAGGATGACGCTGAAAACTAGTTAAATGGACAAATTATTATTTTTTTTTCTTTCTGCACTGCGTTCGATTTAACCTGGGTCTGTTTTCTTTGTTCTGTCTTCACATGAGTGGCGGTATTGTAACAAGCTCATAGATGCATCTTCATTGGCTCTCCATGAGCTCCTCGAATGTGAAGGGTTCAAACAAAAGCTTCGCTTTCTAGAAGAGAATGTTTTTGTGTCTCTATTGAATTACTGAAGTGCTCAGGAATGGGTGAGTCATTCATGCGGGGGCATTCCGTAGCTTCAGTGCACAGTTTTTATTTAATTTTTTCTCTGATTGAGGAAAATTACTCAGGGTCACTCTTGGCTTTGAGTCATGTGGATGTGTAGATTTGTACTAATCTAGAGCAGTGTTATTTCTGCAGTCAAAGTCCTTTAAGGGCAACTCTCACAATACTACTCAAATATGGTGTCTGTCAAAGTAGTTTGGCCTTTGATGTGTGCTCTCCTAAGTTAACTCTGAAACGCCATGAAAAGTTAAAGGTATCCCAGTCCTCCAGTGTGTCTGTTGCTTGATATGTAAATCTGAATTGAGCTGGTTGCTCCTCCGTCTTTCTCTCTCTTCTCCTCCTCTCTGCAGTTGGAAAGTCCCTTTGCAATTTTTTTTTTTTTTTTTTTTTTTTGCATTTTAGTTGCTCTGCGTTGAGAGATCTCATGTTTGGTTTACTCTTTACTCTTCCTCAGTAATCAAAAGTGTGCATCTTTCTGTCTAGAAGCACTGCACTTTGGAGTACTGCATTCTATTCCAACACTTAGTATGTTAGTTGGTAAGTTAAAGTAATGTTCATTTAAATTTATAGCAATTTTGCATAGATCTAATTTTATATGATTAGATATTAGTTATCATTATTTGCTTTTATATGAATTTTCTCTTTAGATCTATATTCACTCAGAGATCAATTTAAGTACCAATCTGATACCAATCATTTTAAAAAGAGGGAAGAGAATTTTTTTTCCAACTTTTTTTTTTTAAAACCATATTGTCCTCCTTTCTACTTTCTGCATAAATGCCAGTTGGTGATTGGTTGTGTGAGTAATGAGGGTCCCTCTGATTGGTCTGTTTCTCTTAGGCGGAAGGAGAAGATAATCTAAAGAAGATGCAGCTGATGGAGCTGGCCATTCTGAACGGAACGTACAGAGACACCAACATAAAAACGCGTAAGGAGAGACTTTCACACACCAACTGCTAGACACTTATATAAACACACATTCTGTGATTGTGTTCACAGTGACTAAAGACATTTGTTTAAATGCTCCCATATGTGTTAGGGTGCAATATAAAATCAAAACCAGCCATAATCCATCTCGTATATACATCCTTAATCCATGTGTAAATACTCACACATACCAGTGACATATAGAATCATTTTTTTTCTGTGCAGTCTTATTCTGACCATAGATGAGCAATTAAAAAAGCAGAACACTTTAGAGTCCATCAGACATAAGATGCTCATGTTAATTCTAGAAAGAATCTTTACCACTGCAGACAACCCATGAAAACATCTAATCATCTGCCCACAGTCTTGTATTTCTGTCTCTCTTTATCCCTCCCTCTGTCTCTCCCTCTCTCTTTCTCCTCCTCTTTCTCCCACTTCCTTTCAAAGCGGTTCCAATTGCAATCACAGCCTGCGTAATCTTGGTGTGGCGTACAGAATTATTTTACTGCATGATTGTGTGATTTTTAGGTTGTCTTCAGGTCATAAATGTGTATTATTGCTCAAAGGTATTTGCATACAACTCCATCCATGTCATACATATTCATTACTGCAATGCATTCCCACATTGACATTAGAGATATTTGGGCTTTTATATACTGCTCTGTAAAGTAATATTTGCATGATTGTCTATATATATATATATATATATATATATATATATATATATATATATATATATATATATATATATATATATATATATATATATATATATATATATATATTTATATATATATTTATATATATATTTATATATTTATTGAGTGTATGTATTTATGATTGTGTGCATGCATATTTGGATATATATGACATTTCTTTAGAAGCACATATGTTTGGCTTCAGTACAGAATGTTTACATGCATTTCAATTTCCAGCCCTGTTGTGGTTATTTCCTCTCCACATCTGCACTAAATGTCCCAGTGGCATGTAGAGATTGATTCATGTGGGAAAGCTTATGGCAAGTTAGTTTAATCAATTCTAGAAAGTCCACTGTAGAGCTACAACCATAAGAAATAACATCATGCTTTAGCACACAAACCAATGAATTGGTGCTTCCTCTGCATGCCACAGGGCAGTAAGTTCAGATGTGCTGCTTTAAATCAGTTATTCTGTTGTGTATTAGTGCCTGTGTTTTGATGATCGGTTTGCCCTGGTATGATCAATCATCAATTTCTCCTTGTGTTTTAGTTTTGATTTAATTTTCTGTAATGATTTTGGTTGTGGGGTTTGTTTTAGATTGCTTTAGAATGTAACTTTTTTTGTGGTTCATTGACCATCGCATGGACTAATTTTCCTTTATTTTTCCCCCCCACCCTCTTTTTTTCCTCTTTTCATGTACTTCTGTTTTCCTTTCCCTGCCTGTGCTTTTCTCACATCTGTTTTTGTGCCTTCTGTCCATTTCTATTTTCCCCCCTTCTGCTCTGAAAATGTTACACACGTTCACACACCCAACCTCCTTCTGTGGCTCTATCTCTCCCATTACTTTTCTCTCTCTTTTCATCCTGTCTCTTTCTCTCCCTTTTACTCTTTCTGTCTTTCACTCTTTCGTTTACGGCAGCCACCCTTGCGTTCTCTCTTGCAGCAGCGGCAGCGGCTGCTCAAGGCCAGCGTTTGATCGCAGCCCCTGCGGGTCAGGTCCTCCCCCCATCTGCCCTCAGGCCCCCCACTCCGGCAGGGACCCCCATCATGAACATCATTCGGCCCACTCAGATGGCCACTGTGCTACCCAACGGCACCCCTACCTTGGTGCCCCCGTCACCCGACGGGGGCATTATCTACACCACGCCCTACGATTACCCTTATGCCTTGGCACCCACGTCTCTGCTGGAATATCCCATCGAGCACAGCGGAGTCCTAGGTAAGCGGGCGTGGGGGCTTGGCACTTCACCCTTTGGTGCCCCGCAAGAGGGCTTTGCTGGGGTGTTTTACGGGGGCATGTTGGATGGGGCGTCACCCGGCCCCGTTCAGGACTCACTGAAAGGTAAATATGTAATGACTAGCTCATGCTAGCGGGCTGGGTAATACAGGTGATTTAAAGGCATAGATTTCTAGGCACAAAAAGAAACATTTTATGCCACTGAGACGGGCTGGGAAAGGGACCACTTAATGGTCTAAAACAAGGTGTATTCATCTTTCTAAAAAAAAAAATTTTTTTTTTTTTTTGCTGCTGCGTAAGTCTTTTCTCAGGACACAGGCACACACTCGCTCTCGCAGACAGTGGAGACATGCTTGCTTGCACACATCTTTTTTTTTTTTTTTTTTCGTCTCTCTCTTTCTTGCCAGAGGCTTTGTCAGGCAGGCTACTGGTGGATCCCCTTGGATTTCTCTTGGCTTTTGAAATCATTTTTCTCTTCCCTGCTGTAGCAGGCCTTGGTACGGGTGCTGAGCGACAGAGAGAGAGCGAGAAGGAGAGAGAGAGAGAGAGAGAGAGAGAGAGAGCGCCCAGAGTCCCATTGGGGATGTTCATTAAATTCTTCCACTATTCTCACTGTATCCAATTGTCTTATTTTTACCCTTGTGAACTTGAGTGCTCGACCCTATTCAGAGAGAATTACCCATACTCCCCTGCCTAGTGAGGGGCTTCTGCAAGCACTCGCAAAAAGGATAGATAATAACTACGACACTTTGCATCAAAGTAATGTAAACATTTACAAATCAATTGTTTAACTGGACATGCCAATCAATAGCATGACGTGCCACGTGTGCCAGCAGCTGAATGTTGCGCTTGAAAAGCTTCAGTTTGTGCTCGTCTTTGATCCGATGGAGGGCTTTCTGAGTTCAGTTTACTGGAGGTTGTACAGTTGGCACATTTGGGTCTTCTGCTGTTCTGTCAGTGCTGGGTTTCCACTTTTAAACTTAAACACTCACAAGCTTAGCAGCCTTTTATTTACTTATAGTATCGATCCGACATCAAACCCCCCCCAGAACAGACCATGTTCTCTCTCACTCTCTCTTTCACTCGCTGGGCTTCTGTGCAATCAGAAGTGATTTGCTGGACATCTGCTGTTGCAGCATAGCATGTAGGTGTACTCACACTCAAAAACATTTGTCCTTTCAACTATTCTGTGATGTCATGATGTGATTTGGTAGTCATCACACCTCATGGAGCTCCTTGCAGAATTACTAATGCTTAAATCAATAATGAAGAAAAAATATGAGGAAACATAAGTCTACATTTTCCTATTGTAGTTGTAAATCTTTGGCTGATTGGGAGTCAGTGAATGTCTGATAGAATCTAGAGTCATTCCTCTCCTGGTCCCACTCAGTAATCATAAGACTGAAAAAGCTTCCTTCACCAATCTGTCTCAAGGTCTGTGCATGCCAAGAGCGAAACAAAAAACAACTGTCAATTTAATATTACATCAACCCATCTGATTATACAAAATTCTCATGCTTTAATGCAAAATACAATCCAATTATATATTTTTCACTTTTATAACAAAATAACCTGTAAATCGTCTCACTGCATTAAGTGAAAATTGTTTTATCAGTTAGGTTGCATTCTAAAAGCTTATATTGACAACTGCCAGCTCCACATTTCATTTACTTTTAATCGTTTAGTAGACGCTTTTATCCAAAGCGACTTACAAATGAGGAGAGCAATAAAAGCAGTCAAACCAACAACAGAGCAACAATATGCAAATGCTGTGACCAGTCCCAGTTAGTCCAGCACAATACACGTAGCTACACTTACATTTTTTTTTAATAATAGATATAGAATAGTAAGTGTTAGTATTAAGTCAAAGTGTTGACAAGATCAACAGTTTCTTGGAATTGGCTAAAGGCTCGGCAGGTCATTCCACCAGCAGAAAACAGTCCAGGCAAAGGTCAGTAAAAGTGATTTTAGGTTTAAAAGTAATGAGTTTAGGTATAGGGGTGCAGAGCCAGTGGTTGTTCTGTAGGCAAACATCAGTGCCTTGAATTTGATGCATCTGTTTACTATTCACTATTTGAATTCCACATCTATCTGGAGTTCTGTTCCAAACACAAGATTAAAAAAATATATTTTATTGATTGACTTTAGAGAGCAGTTAACATTGCATAAAAGTAAAACAACTCTTCATCCATGTGCGCAAATGCATTTTCACTTTTTTACAATTTATAGAGAATTTTGCTCTTGAAAAGTTGAACAGACCTACACAATGGAAGCAATTACTACTCCACTATCAACAGTTTTCAGATCGTTTTGATTGTTCTGTGTGTTACCTATGAGATGGACATAAGAGATAATATAAATTAATTTTATCATCATTGTGCTTAGAATTTGCCATCTATTTTGGTTTTCACTCTTGTCAACTTGTCTTTTTCTTATATATTCTTGTGAGCAGAGCAGAGAGAGTTCATATTTTAGCCGGTTGATTTGAAATATAGAAAATGTAAGCCAGGTGCTGTCATACATTAATCACAGGGTGTCAAAACTTGATTACAATTTGCTATCAAATGACACTGCTTCCACTGTAGTAATTTAGTTTTTTCCTAAAACACACCTTGTTTTTTTTACCCATGATTCCTTGCCTGCCCGTCTCAAACAATCTTAGAATTTTATGAGTCAAACCAATTACTATGTAATTTTAAGTTGTAAATTATACATTCAATTCTGAGGTTTTTTTTGTATGCATTTATTTTACTCTTGTATTTTTTTAATAATTGTTTTGTTAATTATTGCGAATATGTATTTTATGTAGAAACTATTTAAATTTAAATATAGATGAGAATTCATGTAAAGCCTGTTTCACAGCTAGCCTGCTCAAATTGAGCCTCGTTTTGAATGGATCTCTTAATAAAAGGTCAAAGTGCTCTGTATTTCTCTGGTTTGTACACTTCTGCTGCAGCATTTGAGGCTGGTTGCATGGTCTAGCTGTGCTCCACAGGCTTTACATGTCTCTTTTTCTCATGGGCTGAAAAATTTCTAACCTTATGGACCTGTTGTAATCTAGGTGCAATGGCTACTAAAGTGCGGAGACATGATTCACGGGTCCATCCTTACCAAAGGATAGTGACCGCAGACAGAGGTTAGTTAGAAAAGATACTTCTACCTTTTTTATTCTTTGTATTGCATTATCTCTGAACGGGGGATCATGCGCGTTTATATACACTGCATATATTTACTGTGGAAATGTGTTTACATATGAAATGCCTCTGGAAACACTCAGGTTTACGGAAACATGCCTGTAACTGAATTATATGCCGTTTGTTTAATAGCTTTATATATCAGTGCATACCTTAAATTCCTAGATCCAAAAATAGTTTGTTGTATTGGTTTTCTTGCTTGTTTTTCTGATTTGTTTAAATCGTTTTAAATACAAAGAAGGGACTGGAATAAGTTTCCGTTGCCAGCAAAGCCATTGGCGAAGTTATTACCTCAATTTTTTTTGTCTCAGGTTAATCTCATCGGATTTTGTACATCTCTTTAAGTGTAAAATGTACTTCACACCCAGTTATCTTTTCGTTTAACTGAAGGTACTATATCGTGAGTATTTTTATAACAGATGTATTTTTGAATCCTGTGTATACATTCACTGAAAATAAAGAGAAAAATCCAAAGTGATATTTTGCGACCTTTATCTTTTTATTTGCGTAATGTAGCACTAGCTCTCTGATTCCCCCTCACAACTAATTACACTGTTTTGTAACACGCATTTCGACTCGACACTAAAATGTTACTAGTTTTTTTTTTGTTTTTTTTGTATGTGTTTCTCGTTTGTCTCTCGTTTGTCTACGTGATACCTCTCTGCTTTGGTTTGTGGGAACATGGGGCATTTTAGCGCTTTAATTACATGTAATAACGTTCTGATTGAACTCTGATCATGACGTTAGTGTGTCATGATCATAACGAGGTTTAGCCTGTGTTTGTCTCTTGGCCATGGAATTAAGGGGTTAAACAAAGATTGCATTCATTTTGCTGTTAAAATGATGTCATTCCGGTCTCTTCTTGCTAACTAATATCTTTTCTACCTTTTTTTTTTTTTTTTTCTTTTTGTTGTTTTTGTTCCTAACCACCTAGCCGCCACCGGCAACTAACAAATGACCTCTGAACTCTGAACTCTTCACCCAATGATGAGCCGCCCAAGCCTGCCTGCTGATCAGATTAACTGGTAATTGCCTTTTGCTAGCCTGGTGGACGCAGAGAGAGAGGCACCTGTCCGAGCAGTGATCCTAACACAAACCAACATAAAACACAACAACCCTCCATACCAACACGTTGTGTAGCGATAACAACGACGATACTCTATTATTTTATGTTGTTTTTTTTTTAATTATTATTTCTTTCTTTTTCTTTTTAAACCTCAAACGACTGGGTGGATGTTAACAGTGATGTTGCGTTACCCAAAAATCTGCACTGAAGTTTAAAAGCAATAAAGAAGCGTCTTTTGCTAATTCAGCCCTTAAATGCATTTATAATCGCCAATCTCCAGAAAAAAAAAAGAAAAAAGAAAAAAAAAATGTATGACCCCACTTTTATCAGTCATAACGCTAAACGGGGCATCAGGATCCAGATTATTTCTATACGTTACCCCACCCATTTAAACTCTCAATGAATCAACAAAAGAAAAAGAAGGAAAGAAATCTGCACTCACACCAACTTGTGTATTTCCTGTCCTTCTCTGATGTAATCCTTGTTTTTCAGTTGATGAGTTTTACTGTGCTGACACATTCTGGGTGTGCCTGTCCAGCTGACTTAGAGCATGGCTACAATGACAGACTGCAAAAAGCTTGTTTTGATTTCTTTTGTTCTGTTACTTCTCCCTATTTTATTTCTTGTGCTTCCATGTATCTTATTAGCGTTTGGCAATACTTGCAGATTTATACGTGCTGCTCATTGCAGTATCTGTGCCAGCTCAGTAGGGGGCAGTAGGCAGAGTCAGGCAGTACAATAGCAGGAGAGATTGGGGTGAAGTGTTTTGGAGTCTTTAAATCTAGGATATTCAGGGTTGGACAGCTGGGATATGAACCGGAATCAGTTTACTGAACTATGCCATCCCAAAAACTCTCAACCCCTCCCCACATACAGTGCCTGAACTTTCTACAAATCTTTCCTTGAATGAGCTGTGAGATAGAAGACAAAAAAAAAAAAAAAGACAAGTATTATGTGTGCACATTTAGCCAAAGGGTTTCCATTTAATGAATTTCATATATATGAGTATGTATCTAACCGCCAAGGGTTCTGTCATTATAGTCTAGAGTTTGAAAAGGTTTGGTGTCATGCCTGTATCTGTTTGTTCTAATAGCAAATCAAAAATGGATGGAAATTATGAATTGTACCACAAGACGCTAATTTCTTTGAGGATGTACAAAAAAAGAACACTAAGGAAGATGAATGAGGTAGATAGAACGGAGGAGGGCATAACCTCACTGCTGTATGTACACACTTTTCTTTCTTTTGTTTCTGCTGATTGATCAAAAAAAAAAAAAAAAAAAAAAAAATCTACATTCTCTCCCCCTTCCCACCTTCCAAAAATTAGTCAGCTGAGCTGAAACAAAATGCAGGTGTTCTTGTAAATGCCTTTTATAAGAAGCTACTGTGAGTTATTTCTATTCGTTTCAAACACCCATATCAGATAGCCCATCCACAATGTGTCCTGCACACCCCTAGCTACTGAGCCCACTCTATCATTTCTATACACCCTCTCAAGAAAACATAGGATGTGAAAGCCATGTCTGCCTGTTCGAATTGCTTTATACATACATGATATATATATATAAAATGTATACAAATGTAGATATGTCATTGCATATTAAAATACAGAAAGATCAAAATTAGATACTTTTACAGGGTGCTGGAGAAGAAATATATATTTTTGGCAATTTTAGCTTTTTATACTTAACTTGCAGTTACAAAATATGAAACGTAATACAAAAAAATATATATATATATAAAAACGTTTGTAGAATAGTACAGCAAAAGGTGGTAAAGAAATGTTGCGTGACTTTGGATACTATTGGCCAGGGGAAAAAAAGCAGACCAAAATAGTCAAACCTTGGAGTGTTGGAGGAATCGCATGTGAGGGGAGAAAGAGTACAGTTAGAGAGATAAGTGCCTTACCGACGGTCGTTTCTTTTTCCGAGTGTTACATTGTTCAATAATATCCAGCACCAACTAGGAGAGTGCAGAGCGAGGGAGGGTTTGTGAAGAGGAAGCACCCCAAGAGAAACCACAAGGCTGTTGCAGTGTTGTGCCACTGAATCTATTCTATGCAAAGGAATAGCAGTCATTTGACCAGCTAACTATGTGCCATGATTCGTCTTCCCAAAATTAAGTTGAAGTCTTGTTTTGTTGTTTTCTCCCTTTAATCCCCATTTGAACCAAGTGTTTTATTTTCTCTTTATTTTATTGCATTATTCTTATATTATGAGGACAAAATCAGCAATGCTGTCTATGTATTTGGTTACTGTGAGTTTTGTCAAGAACAACTGCCAATCATGATGTGGAAGTCTGCCAGGTGTTTCTAAAAGAAATCGTTTAATTGGACCTCACCTGAAACCTCCTTTTGTTTCAAGACTTGCAAACTGGAAACTTTCAATCATTGCCTCAACTTTTGTGTTTGCCAAAACATACTTATTTTTATGCCAAGGAAGTGATTTATTATTTTTTATTTTTGGGGTTCTTTTTGTTTTCATAGACCGGGAAAAAGAAGGGCAGAAGGAAAAGAAGTATTTAGCTCACTTTGGGAAAGCCCTGAAATATGTAGCTTTACAGTGCACTGATCTGAGAAGAACAAATAATGCAGGGGGTGAGAAAATACAGCAATTTATTAAGTATTACTGAGGGGAAGGTCACGAGGATATCCGTCTGCTGCCGCATCAGTGCCAAACCCGAACAGTCACACAAGAGCCACAGTATCAAATCATGATGATCTAAAGATCAGATCTCCCCTGAGCAGTTTTCAATCGTTGAAACAACCGGAGGTGTTCATCAGATTGAATAAGATCACGTTCAACTTTGTGTCCTGTAACCCTGGCAGGCTCTGGTTTTAGTCTTGTTCTTCACTTTTGTTACACAAAAAAGGTCAATGTCTTTTTTTTCTCTCTCTCTTCTCAGTGTTAGATACGTGTTTTTTAAACATTGAAATAATGAAATGCAATATTAGAGAGGAGCATATATGACTACAGAGAAATGGACAGTATTAAATGAATCCCCTCTGCCATGTTACTACATGCTGTTAATGTTTTGGACTTGGGTTATGTCTATCAGGTGTATGGAGAAATCTGTTCTCTTCCGCCTGCCTACTACATGTGTAATAATGTAAATTACAGCCATTGTTACAAGTTTCTAATGTATTTTTCTAACTTAATTTTCTATGTACAAGTCATTTTTTCTTATCTCCTTTTGTGATGAAACCCACTACACGTTTTTTTGTTTTTTTTTCATGTCCTCTCTCCTCCTCTGCCCTCCCTCTCAGCCTAATCTTTACTGAAATCTGTCTCTCATTGGGAGCGTTGCCTTTTCCTAGTTATTTTGTTTTCTTGCTGATTCTTTAGCTTGTTTAACTCATTAGCAACTTATTAGTTCCTCTTGTCATAGGTATTTTTACATGCTTGCATTTAGTTTTTATGGTGTATGCTGTTATTTTTTTCTTATTAACCTCCTTGGCATTTATTTTAATAAAACATTCTTAGTAAGAATTTTACTAACTTGCTGATATTATTTTGTGTTGTGTTCTTTTTTTAACCAATTTAATGAATCTACTACCTTGGTCTGGTTCACGGACTAACACGATTAAATCTGGTGTGTGAACACCCTCACAGTTTCTCACAGATGCACACACACTCACTCACTCACTCTCACTCACTCACTCACTCACTCACTCAAACAAATGCATTTTTTCAGAGGTCCATACACATTTACAGCTCACACACTCACTTCCACGCAGTCTAACAGGTAAATGTGCACGAGGCAGTCCGTCCTTCACTCCGCTCCTGCACTCTCATCTTTGTCGCTGTAGAAATCTTCCCAAGCGCGTGCTGCCATGCCTTGTCTGCCTCACTGTTCACGCAGTTTATTGGTGCTACTGGTGTTTCCTTTTGTTTTGTTTGGGGGGAAAACGCTGCTTTCTGTAGAACTGGATGTAATTGGGATTTAGATCAATGTAGAGTTAAAGCACATAACTTTGTTACAAAACCCGACAATAACTGGAAGTATTTGGTTGAATTTATAGGCTCTGAACAATAAATTTTTTTTTTTTGGAAAAGTAAATGTCCAGTAATGACCTGGTGAGCCTCAGGAATCAGTGCATTTACTGCCGCTTGTCGAATGTATCGTTTTAGCGTGACTTATCACGTTCCCATGTCAGTTCAAATGAATGTCCATCCTGCCCAAAATTCTTTAGTGCATCTGATCTTGACTCTGCTCCTTCATTCAGCCATCAAACTTCATATGTAACGGGTCATACGGAGTCTTTGAAGGTGGTTTGACCTGCAGAGGCGGCGGTGAGATTGTGTCTGGAGGGGCTGCTGGCTGTTTGCTTTCACACCTAAGCGGACAAAAGTACTAACCCTTGTAGGAACTGCTTGGGTCTTGTTGCCATGGAGACTAAAGGCAGTGTACCCACTTCATGAGATATTTAGGATAAGTGAAATTTTTATTTTTATTTATACAGTATTTTCTATGGGGAAATGTTTTGTAAACACAACCTAAGCACAATATGTACTGTGTTTGTTTTTGGGGGTTTTTTGGTCCTCATCCTAAATTTTTTACTCATTTGAAATGCATTGCAACTGCACAAATAAAAAGTGTGTTTTTAGACCGTTTTCATCCCACTGAGTGAAGCTTCAGAATGAAAAACATGCGTTAAATGTTGACTGACTGAAGTTGTATTCATCTTCATTTTGAAGATCCATTAACAGAGCCTTAATATTATATTAATAAAGGGAAGGTTTCTCAAGCCCAAAAAAAAAAAAAAAACCCTCAGGGAATGTTTCTTCACAGGTCACAATCACCAACTTCTAATTGGTTAATTAAACAATTATTTTAATTCATCTGATTTTTTTAAAACACCTGTACTTCAAGCCAAACTAAATTATATATTTGAATTATTTGTAGTTGGAGTAAAATCTTATGAATAATAAAAAAGACCTTCAGTGCAAGAGTTTTCTTTTGTTTTTAAAGGGACTTTGTTGATGAAATGTCCCACAAAACTTTCCAGTTTGTGCAAAGATTTCAAGTTTTACCAAGTTACCTCACATGTTTCCAAAAATCAGGTTTGTCAGATATTATTTCTAATATGAAGCCTTTTGTTCTTTTTTCCATTTAGTAATACTTTTACGTCCATTTTGCTAATAATATATTGAATTAATAATTATAATATATTGTATTTTTAATGAATACGAACACTGAGTATATATAACAATTTGCAAAAATTTAAATATCAGTTTTTATATTGTGTATAAAACGGTATGAAATGAAACACAAGCTGTTAATCATGTAATGTGTGAAATAAAGGGCTGTGTCTGATTGCTTGTAAGATAAGATTGTTTTATTTAGACCTTCACTGAGGACATCAGAGCAAGCTCACTGCAGATTTGAATTTGTAGCCTTGTGCTCAGGTAAGTTACATTCAATTAAAGAAACGGCAGCAAGTCTAAATGTCACAGGTTTATTTGCTGTACCGTGTAATGAAGTAGATTCTGTGAAGTCTGACGTGTAGGGCTGTAACTGATGGATGTTATTTGTGCTTACTGTGAACTTGATGCAAACTCTAAAATGCAATCTAAAAATAATCTACAGTCCTGGTCAGAATTAATGGTACCCTTGGTATATGAACAAAGAAGCATGTGGAAATCTGCATTGTTAATCCTTTTGATATTTTATTGTGAAATGATTATGAAATGTTAATAATTTATGGCACCCTTTTATTCAATACTTTTTGCAACCTTCTTTTGCCAAGATAAAAGCTCTGAGTCTTCTTCTATAATGCCTGATGAGTTTGGAGAACACCTGACGAGATCAGTGACCATTCCTCCATACAGAACCTCTCCAGATCCTAGTTTTCTATAGAGTTAATTTTGTGCTTAGCGACCCATTTTTGTGTTGGATTTTGGTGTTTGTTTTGGATCACAGGCCTGATGGAAGATCCAACCATTATAAGATTTTTAGCAGATGCTGTCAAGATTTTTTATTATTCTATTTGATAGAATCCATGATGCTAACTCTGGCAGAAAATAGGCCCACAACATTAAAGATCCAGCAGTATATTTAACCGTGGGCATGGGGTATTTTTTTTATTATTTCTGTTTGTACCAAACCCATCAGGTGGGTTTGCTGCCAAAAAGTGTTTTTTTTTTCTTTTCTTTTCTTTTTTTTTTCTTCTTCGCCAGACCACCTTCCGTATTCAACTTATGAAAAAAGCTTAACTGACGCGACTAGAAGGTAGCGTAAGCATTTTGATCTGCGAGAGGCGTTACACTTTTTCTTCGTAAGTTGAATACAGAAGGCAGTCTGGCAGAAGCTATATATTTTACACTATAAAGTGTTAAATATGGATTTTTTTTTTTCTTACAAAAACCCATCGATTTGCTTCAGAAGGCCTTTATTAACCACCCGGAGCTGTGTGGAGTATGTTTTTGATGGATGGATGCACTTTTTTTTTTTCAAACTCGTGGGCCTGTTCACTGCCATTATAAAGTTTGGAAGAGCTAGGATATTTATTATTATAACTCCGATTGTGTTCATCAGAAAGAACAATGTCATGAACACCTAGGATGGCTTGAAGGTGAGTAATTCGTGGGGTAATTTTCATTTTAAAGTGAACTAATCCTTTAAGCTATTTTCTTTCTTACAGCCACTTTCTATTTTGTGAAGCTCAACAATCTTTTGCTGCACATCAGAACTATATTCTTTGGTTTTACTCATTGTGATGAATGATGGGAATAGTGAATAAGGGAATTTGGCCTTTGTTTCCTCATATTTATAATCCTGTGGAAAAGGTAAATGTAAAATGATAATATACTTCAGATATATTTTAATCATCATAATGTCTAGGATGGCTATATTTTTTGCCAGTTTGGTAACATTTGGTAACACTTTAGTTTAGTGTCCAATTCTCACTATTAACTACTTTAGTTGTTTATTAGCATGCGTATTTGTAGGATATTGGCTGTTTATAAAGCACAAATTACTGCCTTATTCTGCATGATCATATTCTACATCCCTTATTCCTACCCAGTACCTAAATGTTATAACTTTAACCTTACTAATGAGCAGTAAATATGAGTTTAATAGTTAAATAGTGATATTTGGACCCTAATCTAAAGTGTGACACAATTTCATAGTCAACACCACAAACTCGCTGTGCTCCTTAAACCATTCCTGAACCATTTTTGCTTTGTGGCTGGGCACATTATCCTGCTGAAAGTGGCCACAGCCACCAGGGAATACCATTTCCATGAAAGGGTGTACATGGTCTGCAACAATGCTTAGGTAGGTGGTATGTGTCAAAGTAACATCCACATGGATGGCAGGACCCAAGGTTTCCCAGCAGAACATTGCCCAAAGCAGCACACTGCCTCCGCCGGCTTGCCTTATTCCCATAGTGCATCCTGGTGCCATGTGTTCCCCAGGTAAGCAACGCACACGCACCCGGCCATCCACGTGATGTAAAAGAAAACCTGATTCATCAGACCAGGCCACCTTCTTCCATTGCTCCGTGATCCAGTTCTGATGATCACGTGCCCACTGTTGGCGCTTTCGGCGGTGGACAGGGGTCAGCATGGGCACCCTGACTGGTCTGTGATTATGCAGCCCCAAACGCAACAAACTGCGATGCACTGTGTATTTTGACACCTTTCTATCAGAACCAGCTTTAACTTCTTGAGCAATTTGAGCTACAGTGGCTCGTCTGTTTGATCGGACCACACGGTCCAGCCTTCGCTCCCCACATGCATCAATGAGCCTTGGCCACCAATGACCCTGTCGCCGGTTCACCACTGTTCCTTCCTTGGACAACTTTTGATAGATACTGACCACTGCAGACCGGGAACACCCCACAAGAGCTGCAGTTTTAGAGATGCTCTGACCCAGTCATCTAGCCATCACAATTTGGCCCTTGTCAAACTTTTTCCTGCTTCTAACACATCATCTTTGATGTCAAAATGTTCACTTGCTGCCTAATATATCCCACCCACTAAGAGGTTCCGTGATGGAGAGATAATCAGTGTTATTCACTTCACCTAATGTTATTAGGTTATGCCTGATCGGTGTATATACACACTGATAAGATCTCAGACATTCAAGTTTGTCCACATGACACTTTTGCACCTTTTGGGTTTATTCGCCTCGTGAAATATATCACCCTAGAGAATTTAACCTCTCTTTTTCTACTGATCTGATGTACTGTAATGGCATATGAATGCTTAAAAGGGGGGTCTGTAGATTAATAAATCAAGTTTAAAATAGATTTTAAACTATCTTTCTTACTCAAACTACAGTACGTCTCTCAATCATATATATATGGAAGTGGAAGTCAGTTTTGGCCAGCAGAAGTTGAGAGATCAAAAGAGTGTTTGTAACTGGAGCAGCTGGCAGCTTTATCAAAGCAAGAAAGAGAGGAAGAGAGGGGGGTGTCGCAAGTAACAAATGTTCCCAGTTCCTGCAGAATAAATCAGGAGCATTCATCAGGACACAGCTGTGTGTGGTGTGTGTATTTCTGTGTGTGAAGGAGAGAGATGCTCTGTTCTATGTGTTTTTGGCATCTCTTGGAGGTTGATGAATAGTGTCTTGTGCTTCAGGTCTCAATGACCAGCTGGTGTGTAAGAACTTTCTACCATTCCAGATCCTGTTTATTGAGAGAAAGAACATTATTTGTTGCAATGCAATGATCCCCCAATAATGGTCTCTCAGAATCAGAATGGTCAAAATATTATAAATAAAATTAGGGGGGTTATTGGGGTCTGTTTGTGTACATGTTACTTACATCAGTGATCTGTAGATATAAACTATAACAAACTATTAAAAACTGTTTTTGTCCATTTAAAGATTAAATAAAATATAAATATTTTAAAATGAGACATTTAAATTTAAACTTTTAAATATATATTTTATGTTCTACTGAAGAAAGAAAGTTATACAGGTTTGGAATTACAGGTTTAGAATTACATGAAGGTGAGTAAATGACCACATTTAAATTTTTCTTTCTTTCTTAGTTAATACATTTGCTCCATGTTCTGATTTCACATCATGTTGCTTTAATAACAATGCCTATACCTGGATTTTAAAGGGGTCATGAACTGCGTTTTTTTTTTTTTATTGTTTTATGATGTTTCCTGGGGTGCACTTATAATGTTAGAATGCTTTTTACATCAAAAAATTTCATAATTTATAAATAAAAGGCATTTTTCCTACCCTGATTGTGAGAGTTCAGTGTAAACACCCACTGCTGTGATTGGCTAACTTCTTTGCATTTGAAATAGTATTACTCCCTCTTTTAGCTCGTTTTTACAATTACAGCACTCATGGTTAACTAATTGTGAAAAGTGTTGCATTACATTTAGATCTATGGCAGTATATTTAGATCTATGGCATTATATTAAGATCGTGGCATGAAAGGTTGCAGTGATGAGCATTGTAGCCGATCACAGACATGTTGAGCGCATGAAAGCAGTGATCTCGTCATTGCAACTCGACTTCTACACTCTAATGAATGCTTTCATCTTCACTAACAGTGTAAACGTGATACAGTTAAGAGATTCGTTGAATAAAACGGGAGTCATTGATAAACGCGTCACTGATAAACTCTCTGTTTGATTGACAGGTCCAGCGCGAGCTGCTCAAATGATTGCAAAGGGAGCTTTCTTTGATCACTTTCTTTAAAGAATTGAATCACTGTTAAAAAACAGATTATTTCCATCCTCCTAAGAGAAACAACGCAAGTTGATGTTTAGTCACTGGTCTGATTTACTGACACAGACAAAGAACATCTGACAACATGAATCATCACATTTTAGATCAGGCATTAGAATGTTACTTACATGTTGCATTATTGTTGAACCCAGTCACTGCACAATATTTTGTAATCCTCGACGGCATGTTTATTGCTTTGTAGCTCGATGGTTTAACACTAGGCCTATGCGCGAATTGGTGGGCGGGGATAAACAGGCAGTGATGAAGTAGGCGTTGATCTTCTTCTGCTGAGGCGGTGCTTGCCTCCCTTTGATGTCATAGATCCCCACTTTGAAAAACCTGTCGTTTGCTGGGCCTGGTGTCTATAAAAGCTTTTCTTTGACTAACAAGGAAGTTTTCAGCTCTGAAACTTACAGGATATTCTTATATTACCATGACCTTTTATATAGCTCAAGGGAAAGTTGATTTCTTAATTCATCACCCCTTTAAACAGAATTCACTCATTTGATTAATCAGAGGCCTTTATAGTATACGTACATATAAGCCTACATGCACACTGAATTGGTAATTTGTGAATATGAATTAAAATACTGTCACAAAAAAAAAAAAAAAATTTACTGCTCATATAGCATTTTCTTTCACTGACTGTATTGGAATCAATAGACTTATGAGCGATCATTTACGTCTTGAAGCAGTCTGTGAAGAGTACGACTGAATGATTGACAGAAGAACGGGCTGTTGTGAGAGGTTTTTCAGTCCAAAGCCATTTTTTTTCACACAGGAAGAAGTGAATTACAAACTGTCATAACTGGATGTTATTTGTCTGTGTCCGAATGGTGTTAATTTTCAAAGGTTGAGAAGCCTGTAATGTGATTCGCTACAATTAACACTACGTTGACTAGCTCTATATGAAGCAGACGGACAGTGCATTAACAGCTGCTCCTCTCTCTCTTTTTCCATCTCGCTCGCTCTCCATCATTTTGCTTCATGATAAATGAGCATTTTGTCCCTGACTGTGTGCTTCCTCTATTCCTCTAATTAATCTGTTTGGTGGGTGTAAACATTAAACTCCATGCTCCTCTATCTTAGATTAATCTCTCTTGTCAAAGATGCTTCTTCACAGAGAGCGAGGAAAGAAAGTGTTCCCAGAGGGCAGACAAGGTCTTAGATGTTCAAAGGGACCATTCATACAGGACACGCTCTTGTGTTTAAAAAAAAGCTGCTAGATGGAGTGAAATGGCATCTTAAAAATGTGGCACTCATGCGTATGATGCCGGGCAGCTATTTTCTATGTAAGTAGCCTATATCTATTTGAATGGGAAAGACCAAAATCTATAAAAAATGAATAAAAAAAGATAGCAACTGATAACTCATAAATGTTACTGATTTTTTATAAAATCATGCTACTGGTCAGGCAAGTCCATTTAAAGATAAACTAGGGCTTTTGTTGAGATTAAGAATAAATTTACTCCAAATTGATGCCGTCATGCCACATTTGTTTTGTAAGAATATTTCTGCCTGTTAAAGGTACAGTATGTAAGTTTCGCTGCTAGAGGTCATCTATTCAAAACAATAACAAAGGCGTAGCTTGATGATGCCGTGGAAGGAGCGTGAAATCATTGGAGTTGTCGAAGTTGGAAAGTCATGGGTTGTTGCCTAAACAGCCGAAGGAAAGCAATCTGACAGGACTCAGGCAGAAATCATGTTCATGGATAAGCTAATGTATTCAAGTTTTATTAACATTCTGGTATGAAGCAGGGCGGGGCCGAGAGCAGAACAAGGCCGATGGAGTGAATGCTAATGAGAGACAACTGCGTGACACACCTGCCTCAAGTCCAATGGAGGAGCTCCAGAAGGATATAACAAGGAATGACGGCAGTTAAGGGCAAGAGAGGACCAGGCCTGGGACATTTTACGTTGCTGTTTTTATTATGCTTATATGCCGAAGTTGCCCGCTGCCACTCCTTTCATTATGTTGTCTATTGCAATTAAAGTTACGTTTAGCATTTGCGTTTGATCACTTCACATTATTTGATCTCATTATAATGAAATAACCTAAGTGCTGAATTACTACTCATACACGTCACTTTATTTGACAAATAAAAATTGTGGGGTAACGCAGCAATGTTTTACTTGGTCAAAACAATCATGCTAAAATACATTTGAGTGTTGACAGTTATGTTATATCGTTACTCAGTGCGTTCGCTCTGTGGCTGGTATGAGACACTTGTTGCACACTGCAGTAGACTAGATCGATATTAATATCATATTAATAAAAGCTGGTTGACTTGTGTTGCTAATTGGAATGCAGTTAATTTTAAAATATATTGTATGGTGGAGAGGGTCTCTGAGGCATGGTACAAACTAGGGCTGCAAGATAAATTGTTTTAGCATTGATAACGCAATGTGCGCATCCGCGATAGTCACATGTGTGATAAGTATAGGGATATACTACAAACATGTTCGTGAGAAATCAAGAAATTTAAACAACTATTTACCAATAATTAGTTTTCTGTCGGTAAAGGTATTCAAACAGTTGCTCATCTGTCTAATAAAATGCATAATATATATATAAAGTGTAGGTAGGACCGGAAATCCAGGGTAACGCGGATAAGACATTGATAGGCGACGCAATGACATGGGCCGTTACACTGGTTTAAAATAGCAAATTTCTCTGGATTTAAACATTGTTGGAAACATTTGTGATAATGTAAGTACACAATTGAACAAAATATATAACACTGCGCTAGTGTTTTTGGATATTTTAAAGGGCCCCTATTATGCTATTTTAATTTTGTTCCTAATTTTGTTTTGGAGGTCTCCTACAACAGGTTTACATGCATCAAAGGTCAAAAACGCTTTCATTTTCACATAATATACATTGCACATCACCACATTTTAATTCATTTTTATTTCATGTTATCGTTTTCAAAACTTTGCACTTTGAAACACGTTTTCAAAAGCTTGCATTTTCAAGCCCCCAACAACATTGTTGTGTAAATGAATGGCCAAAATGCATAAAAGGTTTTCCATTTTTAGTTGTGTAAACATACCCTCAATCTCTCTAAATCCCTCCTTTGCACAAGCTTACTCTGCTCTGATTGGCCAGATAGCCCAATTTGTTGGTCTACTGCTTACAGCACCTGTCGGAAACAAAACGCCCATCACCATAACTGAATTTCAGCTCAGGAGGCTTCCTCAGTCCTCAGCAATTGTACACACTGTAAAGACAGTAACGATGATAATTTTGCCCATTTTCTTCCACTTGTTACCGCTATTTTTCTGCCACCACTATGCGCGCGCAGCTGCAAGTGACGTAACTGTGACGTCTCCAAATTGGTCTATACAGGGCATGCATTGACGTCACTTTCCCGCCTGAACACGCCCCCTCAGCCGGACTGAGTGGCAGAAGAGCTGCTACGTGACTGGATTTAATAGAGGAAACTACGAAAACGCGATCAGTTTAATCTAAAGGTTGGGCTCAAAATGGTGTTCATTACAACTTTTCAAAGCTCCAGTGATCCATGGATATTGATGTGGAGCCAGGAATTGTGTTTCCTGACATGTATATGTGCCTGATTTCAACGCCAGGGAAATACATAAAGCAAATTTGCCTGTGAATGATTTATTTAAATACAAAATAGGTCTAAATCCAGGTGATCACTTATATCAATGTTATGTATATTGTCCAGCCCTAAAACTTTGTCAATAGTTTTTTTCAGGGTTAATCTAAAAAACCTCCAATTATGCAGAATATAAAATGGTAAATATTTAATTGATGAGTTGTCAATACAATATATAACAATACAATATACAGGGTATGATTTTACCACAAAATTCTACATATTGACAAAATGATAACTGCAAATCCACGTTTCACTGCCTGGAGCCCAGTTGTTTCTGTGAATTGCTGTGATCCATTTGCTTCTCTTTTCTGTAGCTTTTGGCTGTCTGTAAAAATATACCTCAGATTTCTTGTCAAATCTATTTATACAGTCAATCTCAAAGTTCTTTTCCGTTTTAGGTTTGTTTTGTGCGTTTTTCGCGGCATTCACGCTGAAAACCAATGCTGCCGCTCAGTCTTTTTGCCATTTAGAGGCCGTAACCGCAGTCACTCTGGCTGGCGGTGACGTCTCGCACATACGTCTATAGAAAAGTCTGTTCACTCGGCAGCCGTATTTGCAACACATGGCAGCTATTTCGGGCATCCAAAACCAAGTCCTATCTACTTGATTGGGGGAATCCTGAAATCTCAAAACTCTCACACACTTGCAATTATATATCTAAAGTCTCTGGTAACGGCTTACTGACCAAGAGAGTCTAATTCAAAGCATTAACTAATGAACGTTTCATGCTATTTTGTGAATCTATTCCATTGACTTATTAAAATGAACTGGTTCAGTAGAGTAATTTTCTCGTGAGTCGGCCATCATGGCTCACGCTGTGTCGGTTGTTATATGCAGAAAACATGGAAACAATATGCGCTGCTGTAGTTACAGATGATGACGCAACCGTATATGCACACAAAGTTTTCCTGTGTGGATTTAAAATTATTTTCTCAAAATTTCTTACACTTTAGTCGCAGTCTGGAATTGCATGTTGACACGCCATTAAAAGAACCTTTAACATCATTGCTTTCTTTGCTTTGTTGTTTTTTTGCTATGTTTTTTTTTATAGGCCCTTTTTTTTTTTTTTTTTTTTTTTTTGGTGATACAATAGTAAAACCCCATATGGTTCTTCTATACAAAAAAATAAATATTTTTTTAGGACTGCGGTTAATTTTGAAAACGCCTTCACAAGCACATGGTTTTAAACCAAGAGGACACTGACCTATGAACTGCAGAGCTACACAGATCCGCCATCGCCACTGTGCCCTTGTGCAAAGTCATTCATCCACCCAATTACTCCAGAGGGACCATCCCTGCATTTAGTGTGCTGTCGAGTCAGATAAAAGACTACTAATAGCATCTACGAGGCAGTCTGGTTCACATATGTGAGAATGTTGTTTAGCCTGTTGATACTGCTGTGTGTTTGCCCTTCATACCTTCGTTCCTTCATTCTTTTTTAGTACTCCACCCTCCCTCTCTCTCTTTCTGTTTTCTGGTGTAGAGAAGCCTCTCTTTTCATCAAGGTCCAGACCAGCTCTTCGAAAATTTAATTCGATGTGACAGGCACATCTATTTCTCAGCCAAAATCACTGTAGCGCTTCGGTCCAGATTACATGCTACTCTCCACAGGTGAGCCGTGACCTACACAAAGCAAACAGCACGAAAGTCATTCAACTAATCATCAAATGTATGCCTCACATCCTCCTCATGATAGAAAGGACTAAGATAGTGGGGGAAGATGATTGGGAAATAATTACACAGATAAAGGATTTTTCCCCACTTGATTTGATTTCAGGAAGACTTTGTGACATCACAATTTAAATTGATTAGAGGACATTGTGAAATCATAATAACCAATCCTAATTACTGCAGGAAAAAAATCTGAGCATAAGTTGCTTTTAGGAGTAGGCCTATGTGATGACTAAATGTAGTGTTTGTTGGGCACTATAGCTATTGTTAATTTTAGTTCAGGTTTTAAAATGTTTTTGTTTTACTATTTTTTTTTTTTTACGGAGCAGCAAAGGAGTTCTGCAAGTGTGTTTGTTTGTTTCCGGCATTTCGGTGACGAATATTTTATAGACAAGGCCCAGTTCAATGCTGGATTTGCAGATCGTTTGAAACTGAAAGATGGAGCGGTCCCAGCGATAAAAGATCCAGAGGAAACAGTGAAACTGCATCAAATATCTGTTTTGCTGGAAATTGACACTGATAAAACTAAAGGATGCAATACTACTCTATACGGCATTTCAGAATGTTTGTAAACAATAGGCACCATGATACTTCCGGGTGGCAGAACGCGAGCGGCTACTGACCAACTGAAGAGATTCAGCCGGCTACTGTAAACAGTTACATAATTAAAAATATTGTTGATCAAAGTTGAAACTATGACGAAAACGTGTTGTGTTTGGGGTTGCGCCACCAGATATACAGCAAAAGGTTTAGGATTTTATCGATTTCCTTCAGAAAAAAGTAAATATATCCAGCAGAACCTGTGGGTGAGGAGTGAGTGAGTGTTCAAAACTGTCCATCTACAAAATCATAGCAGATCATAATTGTCTTCAGCTGGGGACATTCGAGACTAATATTAGTAAACTTAAGGTCTCTTTTGAAGATCAAACTCATTGCCAGTCACTGCCTGAAGTAAAAGTATTATACAAGGAAGAGACAGAACTTCTAGTGTCATGTAGGCTACTGATCAAATGTCAATGGATGAAATAGGAAAAGCAAAACATAGTTGTAGGCTACTGCTGATGGATGATTGATGCGTGTACCACATTGGTTTCATCATCACCGCGAGTTTAGTTTGAGTGAATGCCTAGCAGAGTAGCGCTAGTCTACAGCGCACTATCCTTTTCACCGTCATAAGCTCACGTCTGTGCCATCCGATCCGAGCAACAGAAAACGATCATAGCCTTTTTAGTTAGATAACACGGAAAAAGACCATCTACCATAGCCTAACATATTGTAAGTCAAACAGCAAGAGTCACTAAAATAACTACTCAATGGTAGGCTGAGGCTCATTTAAAAATTATGGTAGTGGACTAGAGCTACATCTACTAGACCAAGGTTAGGCATTTCATGTATTGCTATCTCCTGAATTAGTTAATCAGTTCCTCAATGATCATGTTAACTATGTCTGAATTTCCACCATGTCTGTTTTTGAATCAACTGAAATGTAGATTAGGCTACTGCCGAGTGCCGACGGTGGGTCTCCCTTCCAAGCAATTTACTAGCGTTGCCATAGGAACGCTTCGGCTTTTGCCACCTGGAAGAACAGTTATTATTGTTGTGACGTCATGGTAAATTGTCGTATAGGTACTCAAGATTAACATGATATTGGCAGAAACTGTGTGTTGTACCCTTTAACAGAGTTAAATTTCTTAGCAGTCTATTGTTATTGCAATTATGTTATTACTATCAAGCTATGTAATGATTCAAAAACTAAAAGTCAAATCATTTTGTACCATTTTCCATTTAATTTAGCTTATTTTGGAGTAATGAAACAGGTATTTTATTTTAGTTTGGTTTAGTTAAAGGTCTTTAACACCAAGGATGATCATTATAACAATGCCAATAACTATAATGTTTTAATAATCATTCTAAGTCTATGAGAATAAGGAAGTACACTCTACAGCTATAACTATAACAACATAGAAGAAACAATATTTCTTTTGTCACTTTCAGATTTTTTTTCAGCTGATGAGCTATTGACATCCAATAAGAATCCACAGGACTTATAAGACCTCAAGCATTTAAAGTGAAAGGCGACATAAACATTATTATCTATGAACGCCAATATAGCTATTATTTTAGTTACCGTCCTTGGTGTGAACAAGCCGTAATAACATGGAGCTCACATCATGTCAGAATAATTATAAAATTCCACCATGATGTGTAGGTACTGTTCTGATATAATTCTGTTTAAGAATTGTTGTTCTATGTCTCCAGTTGACTGCATTATTACATAACTACAGTGCAGCATCTGTGGATACTACTGCTTTTGTTTTGTTTTGTTTTTCACTTGACCTTTTGAAACGTGCTGAGAAATACACGTCTACCTCCAACAAACTGAGTCAGAATTTACAGAAGAGACTCTCTATCTGAGAGTCTGACCCAGTCCGGCCCGAGGCACAGTGTGTGTGTGCGTAGAGAGAGAGAGAGAGAGAGAGAGTAAGAGTCATATCATGCCTGTGTGCTGAAGGTAAGGGTTATTCCAGTCAAGCACTGAAGTCACTTAGGGGCTTGTACATGTCGGTTCTTGTCGGACGCGGCAGATTTTCTCTTTCTCTCTCCCCCTCTCCCTTTCTTCCCCTATTCTTCCTGCCGGCCCGCTTTTCTTTTCTTTCTGTCTTTGTCTCTTTCCATCTTTCCTCTCCCTTTGAGTCCTGCTCCAGTAGACCTGCAGGTTTTAATGGCTCTATGAAACAGTATAAAAGCAGCGGGTGCATTGAGTCATTTTAGCCTGAGGACTCAGACTGACTCTGTTTGTTTTTCTATTTCAGCCGTCACTCTGCAGGCCTCCACATTCAAAGCTCCACATAAAAGCCAAAATACAGAAATAAAATGGTCATGGTCATTTTATTGTGCGCGGAATAACCTTCGCCTGCATCCTCATATCAATCAGTTTAATGAGGAGCTGAGACAGGAGCATGGCACGGCAGTAATAATGGAGTAGATTCTGGATTTGATGGTCAGAAGACAAGCTAAGACTGCACTGTGCTATGGTCAGCTACATCATTAAACACATGCATACACTCAGTTCTTAACGCAGCTAATTTAACAAAATTGCAAGAATAATAATGATGTTTTCTAGACACATATTATCCTTCTAGGTACAGAATCTTGCATGGTCGGTGGGGTCAGTAGGCTATTAGAGCAGTGTCCCATATTATGTACTAAACTTTGTGCACTTATCCACCTTATTTTTCAACATGATTCATTAGCCGCTATAGTTAAATAACTAAGATTAACAAAGTGCTAGTAATAATACTATTTGTGCTACAAACCAATGTGTTTATGATTACAAGTTTAAATAATATGATAACAAATACACGTTCCCAGTAACACGCAGCATAATGGATTGTTTTATACAGCTAAAATAACTAGTGGCCAAATCTGCAGTTTTCGAAAAAAAAGGGTATGTAAAGTACCCCGATGACCTACTACTTCGGGCAGGATTCTGAAGTCAGAGGCTGCATCTGAAATTGCATACTTCAATACTATATAGTAGGCGAAAAACAGTATGTGATAAAAAAGAAGCATGTCCGAATTCACAGTACTCATTATACCAAAAAAATTGATAAGGCAAAAAGTACCCAGATGACCTACTTCTTCCGGCGAGATTCTGAAGTGTGCATACGATGGGCGGTTTATTATCCCATGAGGCTACAAAGAGTATTTATGAATGGCAGTGAAATGACACAACTGATGCTGGTCACGTGATAATGACAACATGGCAAATGTAGTATGTCTAGATTACATTCATACTACACAATTCATACTATATAGAACATACTTTTTTAGCGGCCGTGAAGTGATTACTTATTTAAAATAAGTATCTACTCAAGAGAGTATGCTATTTCGGACGCAGCCAGAGATTGCCTTAGTATAGGGAGATGAGAGAGGGTCTGTAGCTCTTACCATTGGAAAAAGCGTAATGGCTAGGATTACGTGAGGCACCTCATCCAATCATATAATGGCAGTGACGTCAGTGGCCAGCATTCAGAATCAGAGTTTTATTAAAGTCAGTTACAGTTTACATTACACACAGTTTCTTGTGGATAAGCGCTTTCATCTTGTGAATAATATTCTATACTTTGTGTTATATTGCTAGTAAACATATGGGACTGCAATGTTTGTGGGATGTGCATTACTGAGCGGTAAAAAGAGTGTGAATTGCTCTGTTAGCTGCAGATAACTGGTCACTAGTGCAAAAAAAACACATTTAAGATTAGATTTGAATTTGTTCATTAAAGACAGCTTTATGGGGCATACATAGCAGCGACACTATTCACTAAAAATGTAATTGTAATTAATTTTTTTTTAAATTAATTCACACTACCCGTATTCATACTATCCATATTCATACTATATAGAACTAGTAAGTTCAAATTCAAATGTAGTAGCCTACCTAAAGTAGCCTCGTCTAAAATAGAACACTTAAAGGAGTAGTTCATTTTAAAATGAAATTTACATGATTTACTCACCCTCAAGCCATCCTAGGTGTATATGACATTCTTGTTTCAGACGAACACAATCAGAGTTATATTAAAAATGTCCTGGCTCTTCCAAGCTTTATAATGGCAGTGACTGTTGGGTCATTTTTGAAGTCCATAAAAGTGCATATGTCCATCATAAAACTGTTCCACACTGCTCCAGGGGGTTAATAAAGGCCTTCTGAAGCGAATCAATGGGGTTTTGTAAGAAAAATATCAATTTTTAAAACTTTGTAAAGTAAAATATCTAGCTTCCGGCAGACCGCCTGAGGGATGGATGCAGTTTTTTTGAGCTTCAAACTCAATGGACCACGACACTGCCATTATAAAGTTTAGAAGCGTCAGGATATTTAATAAATATTTAAAAATATTTAAAAATTGATATTTTTCTTACAAAACCCCATTGATTCGCTTCAGAAGGCCTTTATTAACCCCCTGGAGCAGTGTGGAGTATGTTTATTATGAATCTAGTACTATTTTTTTTGAGCTTCAAACTGCCATTTGTTGGCGTTTAAGTGATCAGTGTAAATGCAAGCACGCTAAACATGGTTCTGTGTTTGATATGGCCACTGTGATAAATCCATGATTAGTCTTCGTAATGGTCTCATCGTTCTGGCGAAAGATATTTGGCTACACTCGTTGTATAAAGACAAAACTAACGGTGCTATACAGTCAGCAGCGATCACTATAGATCCAGTCTATAATCAAATAATCCCTTCGAGAACTGTAGTATCATTTGTTAGAACAATTATATGAAAAAAAAGGCTAAAAGGCAATCATGTATTCTGCTGTACTAAAGCTTTAATAAGGCTAAAACCGTATATCAAAAGCTAACATAAACAGCAGTAGCATTTACAAATAACAGTGTATTTACAAAGTATGAGACAACTACAAATAATTAAAAAAAATATACCATTCTGAAACGTCCTGTAACACAGCTGGTCTTGCGCAGGTTCTGCTCGATTCTCTTCTCTAATATTCTCTGGGTCTGATTCGGGCTCAAATTGATAAGGCAATATTGACACCATTTTTTAATACAGTACACCTGAGCATTTGCAACTAACCATAATGATAAGGGGCGTGACATTTCCAGACAACGTGCACTAGGCGGTTAGCGAATCACAACTCACTGGGCCAGCTAACCAATCTGAGCCCATTGCGTATTTCTGAGGGAGGGGCTTCATAGAACCAGGAACTCAACAGACTGTTTTTACAAGAAGGGACACAGCGGTGTAGAATAAAGGTCAAATATGTGAAAAAATAATGAGTTTTTTTTTTTTAAACGAAGCATGAACCCATGTTACAGTGCACCCCATAAACACAATCAAGCCTTCGAAAAAAGCTGATCAACAAATATGGAGTAAATTTTGTGCCATAATTGAACAAACAAATCCAGTATTTTCAAACAAACACGATCTGCTTTGCAAAGGAAAACTCGACTCGCAAACGAACAGAAAGCGATGTGCAAATACAAAGGTCAGTTTGAGCGAAAACGCAGAGGATTAACAAATATATGTATTGTGTTTTGCAAATAAATGAGTGAGCGTACTTCATATTTCACAAATAAATACAAACCATTCTACAAATTGCATGTAAACAACATTTGTGTTGGACCACCAACATCACGTCACTCTCCAAGAAGGCACAACAGCGCCTACACTTTCTCCGTCGGCTGAAAAGAGCAAGTCTCCCTCGACCAATCCTCACCACATTCTATAGGGGAACAATTGAGAGCCTGCTGACCAGCTGCATCACTGTCTGGTATGGGAACTGTAGCGCAGCAGACAGCAAAACTCTCCAAAGGACAGTGAACACGGCTGCAAAGATCATCGGTGCCCCTCTCCCCTCTATCCTGGACATTTTCCGCACATGATGCCTCAGCAAAGTCACCCGCATCGTAAAGGACCCCACCCATCCCTCCCACAGTCTCTTCCAGCTCCTGCCATCAGGAAAACAGTACCGGAGCATCAAAGCTCACTCCGCCAGAATGCTCAACAGCTTTGTCCCCCAGGCTGAGAGCCCTGAACTCAAATCACCCCCATCCACTTCTGAAAACCCCTTGAAAACATGGACTGTCTCAACTCCGCCCAACCCTGCCACAAAAAAAAAAAAAATGTCTGAAACTTTTTGTGCAATTATGAGTGCTACACTTAGGTGAGTGGGCCTTACAAACCACCTGTAGTAACACACTCTATCTATGTGCACTAGACACGTTCTACAATCATACAAAAATGTTTGTTTACATGCTCATGCACTGAAAATCATATTGCACTATTCCCCAGCCAGCTGCTTGCCTTACAATGTTTCCTTTTGAACATGTACAGTGTTTATGTGAAAGTATTTGTATATTTTTTATGTATAGGTAAATATTTGTATAAAGTATATTATAGTTAGACTCTCTCAGTAGATTAGTTGTGTATAGGTTTATACTGTCTGTATTTACGTAGCACCGTAGTCTCCCCCGAGAAGCCCTGAAACGCATTTTCAGCTGACGAAAATGAGCGGTGAAAAGGTTGCAGTATTTCTGTCTTACTGTATCTATTATTAATCTTTTTGAGATTTTCACTATGCCAACCCTATTTCAATATATAAAAAATAATAATAATTTAAAGATATTTTTGTGACCGATCAGTGCAAAATCAGTAGTGACAAACATTTAATCTAGGACTAGTTTTTTTCTCATTAAAATGCATGCATCCAACCTCCATACCATTTATCCACTGTAGTGTAATACACTACAATACATACAATACGTTAATCCTGGGATATAAAAAAGTACAATACAATATATATTATTATCAATGTTGAAAACAGTAAAACATTTTTTCAGGATTCTTTGATGAATAGAAAGTTCAAAAGAACAGAATTTATTTTAAATAGAATATTTCACAATATTACTGTTTCACAATATATTGCGATACAAAAATGCAACATTAGGTTTTATGGATTAAAGTTTGGACAGATTTAGTTTTGTATGAGATATGTTAATGTCACATCAAATATCCTGAAGGGCACACATTTGAGCTTCCATTTTTATTAAATATTTTTAATAAATGAAAAAATAAAATATATTTTAAGCAGAGTAGGCTATATATTATAAGCAGAATGATGAATATTTATTTTCTGCTGTCACCATTTCCCTGTGCATGGAGGAGAAGGACCAAGCCCAGCCTTATGCTGCGTTCCAGGCAGGTTTTTGAGGCAGTAAGTTACGACTTCAAACCACAACTCACAACTCTGTAGCATTCCAGGCAAAGTCACGCCAAACTGCCTGAGCGCAAGGAATTATGGTAGCTAGATGTAAACCCAGCATGGCGGACCGTACGGGGCTTATGCTCATTTACAATCATTTCTATCGCCAAAGGTGCTTACTCCTTGCTTGCTTGAGGGAAACGAAGGAGAAAAAACAGTGCATAAAGCAAGATAAGCTGTTATACCTTTTATTTTACATTATTATTTTATATTTGGAAATGTATTCGGTATCATTATTATATTATTAATTTGATTCCAACTTTATATTGTCCTATAGTCTATTTCTCACCGTGCACGACTTTCCTAAACACCGCATCCATAGGGTATTGTTTTGCGGGCTTTGTAACGTCAGATGTGCACTTTCACAAAAACACGGGTTACGGGGTTGCCTGGAACGCAGCATAAGTTTACCTCTGATGCAATATCAAATTTAGCACTTTAATGAACAGTGTTAAAAGTGTTAAAAGTAATAATTAAAAACGATACCATTTGAACTATTTTGGATTTGTTCAAAATATTGTGGGTGTATTGTACTGTATTGCAAGATCAGTATCGTGTATCAAACTCAATTGTGAGATGAGTGAATTATTACATGCCTGAAATCTGCTGTTTTGAAAGAGGAAGTTGCTCAACAGCATTTGTGAGAAAATTAAGCTGAGAAATCGTAACAGACAGGTATGCATTTGTATGGACTAGATTTGTTATTTGTTCAAAGGTTGCATGCAATTTGTAGGATGGTTTGTATTTATTTGTGAAACATGATGTACGCTCACTCATTTATTTGCAAATAACAATACATATATTTTGTTACTGCGTTTTCGCTCAATTGACCTTTGTATTTGCACATCTCTTTCTGTTTGTTTGCGTCGAGTTTTCCTTTGCAAATCAGATCGTGTGTGTTTGCAAAATGCTGGATTTGTTTGTTTAATAATGGCACACAATTCAGCATCATTCAATATGTTGACGTAATTTCCACTGAAACAGGAAGACAAAATTAAAATAGCCAATAGCGTTAGTTTATATATCACAGCTCGGCCAGAGCCGCTGAGCTCGGTAAAGCAACTATTTCTTCCTAATGCCGTTTCTCCTCCTAATCACCTCCATATCGTTATAAATATAGCATACTGTGCAGAGTACAAATAGGTCCGCGTCCGAATCGATTCGATACGGTTTCTGGTATGCGCCGGCTGGCACACATGATCCACTGTGTGTCCCCGGACCAGACTGTGTACGCGCCAATGTGCGCGCTGCGGCGGTTCGCGGGACACTAACATGAAACCAGACTTCATTCGCCCCAATGGAAAGCATATTTACACTGTCTGAATAGTTCCCAATCCCCTATATAGTGCACTATATGCCATTCACCATTATCTCAGTATGTATGAACAAGCGATTTGGCAGCATAGCATCTATTTATAATTTAGGGGTTGGCAGGACGCTTTTGATTCTAGAGAGCATTTGATTGGACAGACAATCTGATGAGAAGTGCAGCGTGATGTCATCAAAATCATCGATTGGCGGAAGTGAGAGACTAAGTTTTGAATGGTTATATCTTCTAAATGTAAATGATCATTGTTTTGGAGCACACTAGCTTATAGATAACAGTAATACTAACATATTCGTACTAAAAGCCAAAACATTTTGACCTCATGGCGACTTTAAACATGTTTTTACCACATGGTTTAAAGGGAATGGCATTTCAAATGCACAGATGTGTCTTGCCACTAGCTTTAGCATGCTAGCAACTTTTTTGGTTGTTTCATTAAAATGATTAGAAACAAAATAAAATTTTACCCAGTTATCAGCATTTAAAAGCTATTTTGGGTGATGGTCAACAAATAGTCGTCAAGCCTTTAGCCATAATCGTCTGTAACCATAGTGACAGTGATTAAAGTAAATTAAAAGATGGCTACGTCCATAATATCAGAAAGTCTTATCATGGTTGATAAGAGTAAGTTAAATGGACTCCAATCCAGGCTCTTCAGTCAAATATTAATTAACTGACTTTTTTTTTTTATTATTGTTTTTGAGCGCAGAATTTGGGTTGTGCACAGGCTACAAAACTGACAGGAGCAGCTCTGGTGGTAGACAGCTGGATCTAAAACCTTCGGGTGACACACAGCATTTATCTTCATCTCTGTGAGTTACCAAAACCACCAAACACGAAACATTCATGAGACACTGACAGCTAGTTGTCCAGTACAGTTCTTTTCACACACTGCAGGTTGACCGAAAATGCATTTGTGAATTTTGAAAATTTAAGGGAGTCAGTTCGGTTATAAACTGCGGTTGTTACTCTCGTTAATAACCAAATAGTTTGTGAATGGAATCGTGTAGGAGAAAAGCGCAAGTTATCAAGACATATTTTTTTAAACGTGGGACATAACTTTTAACTTTTTACGGACTATGTTTTTAGAACACAGTTTCATGTGCTGCAAAAGATTGTCCAATTTTATTGGAACTTCCAATCAGAAAATACATTTTAAACCACTGTTAATTCTTTAACTGATCTCATGCAAAATCACAAATGATTAGAGGCTCTCTCTCTTAAGATCAACAAGCATTGATTTCCCAACTCAAAAGCGATCCACCAGAGCATGGCAGCAGAGAGAGAGAGAGAGAGAGAGAGAGATGAACTGCTGTCCTCATTCATTCTACTCTGTTGCTGCAATAGCCCGTGTCATGTTTGACTGGATCAGTTTGGGCCAAAGCAGACTGCAGTGATTTGAATTGAGCTGTGTGTGTCAGCCAGAAAGACCAGGGAACGCTTCCCTGCATAACAGACGGATTGTGCATTTGCGGAGAAGAAACAACCATATTTTGGGTAGAGATATCATAAGAGACATTATATTGTTACAAGACATCTGTCAAGATGTGTTCTTGGAAACATTTGGTGGTACAATTTGCATTTGGTTGTATCGCCCTATTGTATTAACATTTTAATGTAGAGTTGAATGTAATGTAAGTCTTTTCTCTGTCGCTTGTAAACCGTAATGATATATCAAGTTTTTTTTTTATTGTGCTTGGCCTATTCATAGCCTAAATTACTCGTGTTAGTGCATCTATCTATGTGTGTCACTGAAATGAAAGCTTCTCTCTCTGTCCTGAACTAGAGGACACTTTTGATGAACGTTGGGAGTCTTACCACAAACCCATTAGAAATTCTCCTGCTGGTTTAAATCCAATAATTTGTGCTCATCTTCTACAGATCAGCAGTGGGTTTTCCTGCAGCTGCCTGCTGTTTCAGAGGCAGATTCATTATCTGTTGTTTGGACATGGATTATGCTGATCAGGGCAGCTTAAGGCCCCAGATATAAAGACTCTTAATAAAATTTGTCAGTCGAGCTGAAATGCCATGTTATTTCATGCCACACAAGCACGTTTTCATAAAAACTCACTGCACACCATTGAAGCTGCTAGAAAATGAGATTCCAATCTCTCTCTCTCTCTCTCTCTCTCTCTCTCTCTCTCTCTCTCTCTCTCTCTCTATATATATATATATATATATATATATATATATATATATATATATATATCTTTATGTGCTATGTGTATAGAAGAGACAATAATTTGTCAGTATGGAAACAGATTCTGCTAGTGTACCCTAGAGGGGCGTTGTGTTTTAGTCACTGAGAGAATGAACTGCTCAAATTTTGCTGATTATTAATGTCTTTAAATACAAACGTGCTATTGTTGGCAATGGTTCTATGATATACTTAGGCTTACACAATGTGTTTGAGAAATGCAGCCCTGGACAACAAATGCTCTGTTGAAAATAAATACAAGTAAGAGTTTTGTAATGAAATTAAGACTTTTATACAGCAAGGATGCATTGAATTAATCAAAAGTGACAGTTAATATAGTGTTACAAAAGATTTCTATTTCAAATAAATGCTGTTGCTTTTGAACTTTATATCCATCAAAGAATTCTGGGAAAAAATGCATTGTGGATTCCACAAAATGATTAAGCAACACAGCTGTTTTCAATATTCAACAAACTATTCTTGAGCACCAAATCAGTATATTAGAATGATTACTGAAGGATTATGTGATACTGAAGACTGGAGGAATGATGGCTGAAAATACAGCTTTGCCAATTAGAATAGAGGGTATGCATGTGACGTCACCATCGACCAGAGTGACTGTGGTTACGCCCACTAAGTGGCAAAAAGACAGCTGCATTGGTTTACACCGTGAATACCGTGAAAATCACACAAAACAGCTAAAATGGGAAAGAGCTTTGAGATTGACTGTACAAATCGATTTGATAAGAAATCTGAGGTATATTTTTACAGACTGCTGAAAGCTACAGAAGAGAAGAAAATGGATCGCAGCAATTCACAGAAACAACTGGACTCCAGGCAATGAAACGTGGATTTGCAGTTATTATTTAGTGTCAGTATGTTGAAATTTGGGGTAAAGCATTCACAGGCAAATTTGCTTTATGTATTTCCCCGGTGTTGAAATCAGGCTCATATAAATGTCAGGAAACACGATTCCTGGCTGCATGTCAATATCAATGGATCACTGAATCTTTGGTAAGTTGTAAGTAATACTATATGGAGTCCAAGCTTTTGTTTAAACTGATAATCGTTTGTTTTACACGTGTTTTCGCAGTTTCCCCAATTAAATCCATTCATGCAGCAGCTCTTTTGCCACTAAGTGTGTTCTGGCGGGAAAGTGACGTCAATGCATACCCTCTATACAGTTCATTTTAAAATATTATTTTTGTATTTAAAAAGTAGAATTTTGAATTGTAATAACATTTCAAAATAAAATGTATGCTGAGTGGGTGAGCATGTGAGTGATGTACTTTAAAAGAAAACCTTCTGGAACATTTTGTAGGAATATCATTTAAAATAAGTAAGATTCTCTTTAACACGATGCAATAGATATCATGAACTAACTTTAAAATTGCTGTTCAATGTTGATTCAGTTCCATTGTAAAGATCGCCAATTATCAAATGAGTTAATTTCATCTTTAAAACAATTTTTTTTGTTCTTTTCAGTTCTCATACAACAGTGTCAGTACAGTCAGATGAATAACATTGTTGAATATTAAGTGTCCCCAACTAAGCAAGCCAGAGGCGACAGTGGCAAGAAACCCAAACTCCATCAGGTGACAGAATGGAGAAAAAAAAACTGTTGGTGGGCCAGTTCTCCTCTGACCAACGAACGAACATGATGTGATTATGATTCAGGCTGCATCACAAATCAGAATTCAGATCGGGATTGGTAGCATAATATTCATTCACTTCCTTTTTCTTGAAGATTGGATTCATCACGCTGGTATGGAGACGAAGCTGTCCATAAGGGTCTATGCGGAGGACCTGTCTGGTTCTTGTGGTCTTTACTGAGGATCTGTGCCGATGGCTGTCATGTCGATTTTTTTTTTAAATGAACTAGTCAATAGTAAAAAAATGTATATCAAATATTACTAATAATTTTGTGAATGGTATGTTTTGTCAGGGCGCGAAGAAATATAGAGCTGAGTATCGTCAGCGTAACAGTGAAAACTAACGCCATACTTCCTATTGCTTCCTAATTTGTGAATGTTTTACTGTTCTTAAATATATATCTTTATTTTAATCGATTGCATCCTCTAGGAACTGTCTATAGTTAGCTGCTAGTTTCCTGATTGTAACCAAAAACAAAGAAAGAGAGACAGTATTTCTCATCTAACAGCCTTTCTTCCCTGGCTTCCAGTTCAATATAAAATTTAGTTGAAGATTTTATTTGTTTCCTAAGGGTTACACAGTTTGGCACTTCATTGCATTACTAACTTTCTCACTCTGTTCATGTTGTGGCCACGCACCTCACACCATGCATGCCACTCCAAATTATATCATCTGCTACTATTGATGTTTTTATATTCCATTTCAAGGCATCCCATCTCTTTTTTTCCCCTGGCCTGAGACTATATGCCAAGTACAGTAGTATTATTTTTGTTCACATTTTGTGATCTATTCATAATATGTTGTGCTTTGCATCCCATGTTCCCCTTCTGCTTTGATTCATCTACATCATCTTACTGTAATGTGCTTTAGTCAACATTACTTACTTTTAAGTGTACTATATAAGTGATTTGTAGTTTTTCTGTGAATTTTGGGGATTTCTGTGAATTTGGGGATTTCTGTGAATTTTGATCTGAGTTGCAATCTGGTTGGTTGACATGGCGTTAAAATAAGTTCAGCTAAGTTCAAGTACAATATAAGTTCAACGCCTCTCGAGACCTTGCGGTTTTTCCCCGTCTTACGTTTTCAAAGCAAAAACACATTCTGTGTGAACCGGCCCTTTCTGTAACGTCGGTGCACAGTGAGAAATTTTGCACCATTCTTCTTTCGTTGCTGTCAATATTCTGGGGATGTCTGACATGAATTGCTTTCTCAAGGTCATGCCAAAGCATCTGAATCTATTTGAAGGCGTTCTGTTATTGAATTACTTCTGTTCTTTGTTCGTTGTCCTGTTGCATCACTCAACTTCAGTTGAGCTTCACTTGGCATTCATTGAGCATTCTGTGCTGTGCTCTTGCAGTCATGTTTGCAGGACGCCCACTCTTAGGGACAGCAGCAACAGTGCTGAACTTTAATATTTACAGACAATTTGTCTTACAGTGGACCAATGGACATCAAGAATTTCAGAGATACTTTCATAACACTGTCCCTTTTGTTTAAGGAATCAGGCAATGCTTCTTGTGAATAGCGAAATTGTATAATTGCTTATGTTATTTGTTTAAGCTGACTTTATTTATCTATCTTGTGATCTAGTTTAAGAACAGATCAAATATTACAACAAATTTATGCAGAAATCCAGGTAAATCTAAGGGTTCACATACACTACCATTCAAAAGTTTGGGGTCAGGAAGATTTTTTTGGTAACACATTTTCAATAAGGTCTCATTTGTTTAAATGAGTTATTACATTAACTAACATATTTTTTTTTAAACAGCATTTAAAGCCCCAATGTTGGGGGAAGTTTCTATGAAACTGATGGGACTAGGTTGTTTATACCTGTTGCCAAATAAGCCATTACAGGATGACACAAGTTTTTATTATGAGAAGATCAACCTACATGTTCTTTCTGTCCGAAGCCTTTATCCCTGAAGAATGTTTAATTAGATTGTGCTTTTAACCCTGTGAGAAACCTTTTGAAGACATTTTTAACAAAATTAAATCAAATATAGTTTTAGAGTTTTTGGCAAAAATAAATAGATAGTTATAGTAAAAACCTGATATAGTTATACTGTATATATACACTCACCTAAAGGATTATTAGGAACACCATACTAATACTGTGTTTGACCCCCTTTCGCCTTCAGAACTGCCTTAATTCTACATGGCATTGATTCAACAAGGTGCTGAAAGCATTCTTTAGAAATGTTGGCCCATATTGATAGGATAGCATCTTGCAGTTGATGGAGATTTGTGGGATGCACATCCAGGACACGAAGCTCCCGTTCCACCACATCCCAAAGGTCCTCTATTGGGTTGAGATCTGGTGACTGTGGGGGCCATTTTAGTACAGTGAACTCATTATGTTCAAGAAACCAATTTGAAATGATTCGAGCTTTGTGACATGGTGCATTATCCTGCTGGAAGTAGCCATCAGAGGATGGGTACATGGTGGTCATAAAGGGATGGACATGGTCAGAAACAATGCTCAGGTAGGCCGTGGCATTTAAACAATGCCCAATTGGCACTAAGGGGCCTAAAGTGTGCCAAGAAAACATCCCCCACACCATTACACCACCACCACCAGCCTGCACAGTGGTAACAAGGCATGATGGATCCATGTTCTCATTCTGTTTACGCCAAATTCTGACTCTACCATCTGAATGTCTCAACAGAAATCGAGACTCATCAGACCAGGCAACATTTTTCCAGTCTTCAACTGTCCAATTTTGGTGAGCTCGTGCAAATTGTAGCCTCTTTTTCCTATTTGTAGTGGAGATGAGTGGTACCCGGTGGGGTCTTCTGCTGTTGTAGCCCATCCGCCTCAAGGTTGTGCGTGTTGTGGCTTCACAAATGCTTTGCTGCATACCTCGGTTGTAACGAGTGTTTTTTTCAGTCAAAGTTGCTCTTCTATCAGCTTGAATCAGTCGGCCCATTCTCCTCTGACCTCTAGCATCAACAAGGCATTTTCGCCCACAGGACTGCCGCATACTGGATGTTTTTCCCTTTTCACACCATTCTTTGTAAACTCTAGAAATGGTTGTGCGTGAAAATCCCAGTAACTGAGCAGATTGTGAAATACTCAGACCGGCCCGTCTGGCACCAACAACCATGCCACGCTCAAAATTGCTTAAATTACCTTTCTTTCCCATTCTGACATTCAGTTTGGAGTTCAGGAGATTGTCTTGACCAGGACCACACCCCTAAATGCATTGAAGCAACTGCCATGTGATTGGTTGATTAGATAATTGCATTAATGAGAAATTGAACAGGTGTTCCTAATAATCCTTTAGGTGAGTGTATATATACAATATTATTTTAATATAATTAATTTATTTATTTATTCATTTGTATTTATTTATTTTTTGCCATGAATGAATTGGCATGGCGTTAAAAAACAAACAAACAAACACATTTACAGCATTTATTAATCTTTGTTAATATTATTTAAGAAAAATGCAACTGTTCAAAATGAATGGAATGTTGTAATTAACATTAACTAGATTAACAAATGCTGTAGAAGTATTGGTCATTCTTTGTTCATGCTAATGCAGTTAACTAACTTTAAGTAATGAAACCTTATTGTAAAGTGTTAACGATTTTTTTTTATTTTAAGAAAATGATTCAGCAAGGGCATATTAAATTGATCAAAAGCTTCTATTTCAAATAAATGCTGTTCTTTTGAACTGTCTATTCATCAAAGAAACCTGGACAAAATGTATCATGGTTTCCACAAAAATATCAAGCAGCTCAACTGTTAATAATACATTCAAAATTGATGATAATAAGAAATGTTTCTTAAGCACAAAATCAGTGTGCTATAGGATCATGTGACACTGAAGACTTAATGGCTGCTGAAAATACAGCTTTGCCATATATATTACATTAAATTACTTTATTAAAATGTAATTTTTTTGTAAAATGTATTTATTTTTACTTTTTTACTTTTTTATTTTAAATTATAATAATATTTAACAATAATTTTACTGTGTTTTTGGTCAAATAAATGTAGCCTTGGTGAGTATAACAAAATCTTACTGATACCAAACGTTTAAACAGCCGTATACTTTTTCCTACAACTGTACTAGATTTCATAATGACATTCATTGGCAAATGACTGTTCTCTATGATCGAAATTAAAAAAACATTTCCCCTGCCCACTGCCAGCACGTTATCCATAGTACTACCATTCATACTGCTGACTGTTGTTGACACTGAGATTGTTAAAGTGATACTGGAATTCAACACTGGTTTCCTGCCAGTACAGCACCAAAGGGGAATCTCATTTTTCGTGGTATATCCATTTTTTTTTTTTTTACATTTTTTACTTCACAGAGTTGAAGCATCTAGATCCAAGATGCACTCAGTGATGACTGTAGTCTCAAACACACATACACTCATGCACTTAGACAGCCATCATCAACCATACATTATGTAGCGTATTTCCATCTGTGAGTGCTGGTGTGTTTTTCCACTTTGGCTTTTTTTTTCATTTTCTGGTGTCTTGAGAAAATCTGTTTGCCTGTGAGGGCAGCTTTCACCCAGAACAACAGAACTCTAGCTAATTGCTGCCAGTGCCCTCAGGCTCCAGGAAAGGGAGAGAACGAAGAAAAAGAAAACCGTATCAGTGAGAAATATCAATGGAACAGGTGAAGAGAGCGAGAGGGAGAAAAGTGAGAAGAAAAGAAACAGATTGTTTCTGCAAAAATATTAATGAAAAGTGGGAATAGAAAAGCAGAGTGGGTGGAACATGATCAATACAGTGTCATGACACCAGTCTGGAGGAAAGAGTCAGTGACGCTCACTCTGAGGGGGAGGAAATGAGTTCTGGGCTCTGCTGAAAGAAAAACAACCAGCGCTCCTGTGTTGTGTGTACTAAAATATACCCGGTCTTCTCTAAATAAGTTCTGATTCATCTTAATAATTAAGTAGAGTTATGGACTTGCAAAGTAAAGATTGAAATATGCTTAATTAAATATTGATAGGCAAACAGTCTCTGATGCAGTCATAAGGCTGAAATAGAAGTTGTGCTTGTTATTTAAAGGAATAGAACATTAATATTCTGTTGTGGTTATTATTATTCTGTTGTAACAAAGAAGCAAATTACAAACAATAGGACAAATACAATATAACAAAAATATGAATTAGATTTAGGGGTAAATTCATTAATAGATGAATAGATTTAGGGGTAAATTCAGGGTGATTGAGACACTTTTTTCCATTGAGATGATTTGGAAAAAGTGTCCCAATCAACCTGAATTCACCCCTATTTAACATGTAGTTAGAAATAGTACAGAAATTGCACCATCAAATAATGCATATCTTCACTGTGTCACAAACTGCCTGTTTCGGTTTCGTTTTAATTTGTTTCTATCTATTACCTGTTTTCTTTTGTTCCAGTTTCCCACTCGTTTTTTACTATGGTTTCTGATTAAACAAGTCATCACCTGTTCATCATTTGAGTTCAATCACCTTGTGTATTTAAGTTCCTTCTTTTTCATTACTGGTATTGTTTGTGTGTAGACACTGTTATGTTGCCTTCTCGCGTTTGGATAACCTAAGTTTGTCTTATTAAAGAACCTTTTGTTTGTAGAAACCTGTTTTTTCATCATCTTCATCTGAACCAGATCATGAACCAGATTCCTGATATTTTGCTTCGTTAACATTTTACAACACAAACAGCAGCAGGTATATTAGGGTGCTACCAGTTTAAGACCAAATGTACAGATCCATTATACTGGTACACATCTGGTTCAGACTGAGACGTAACCATTTGTATTTACATGAATGCTCCACACAATTGACATTCGGGCATATTTGTGTGCGTATTTGACTATTCAAGCGCAATAATACATGAAAGAACTGATTCTGAGAGCGCTTCAGCTTCACCGTGCACAAATTTGTGCAAATTCTGCACTCCAAGTGAAACTTGAAACAATTAATCGGTGTTGATTGGATGGAAGAATATCTGAATGTGAGCTTTTAGTTGATTGTGAGAAAGGGTTGACTTATGACAATTTGATTGAAAATTAATAGAGGTAAAAATAAATTGAATAAATGAAACACTCATGGATGAATCGTTCAAATGTAGACAGGGTGAATTCCCCCTGACTTTAAGGTGAAGATAATCAGTGAATAAACATTTCCTCCAATTTATGAACATTACATTTCATGCCACAATTTTCCCATGTGTGTTTATCACACTATTAAAAGCAGCAGTGCTTGATGGAGCTGATTGAGTTTTTATCCTCAGGTTCCCGTTTTGAACTGATCATAAAAGATATTGTAATTAATTAAATGTTTTAGGAAAGTCTGCCCTCTCTCATTCCCACTTCTGAGGCTCAAAAATCCACATGGTGTGACCGTGAGTGTGTTTGTCTGCATGTCAGACTCAGCAGGAGGACATGACAGGTTCCTGACAGCACTGGGACACAACTACCATTTTGAATTCATATTTATTTCAAGCTTTGTTGGTATGAAAGACAAAGGCACACCAACAAAATCAAACATGGTGAAGGTCTGGCCCTAGCACCTTGGCGGGAAGGGAGCGTCTGTGTGTGTGTGTGTGTCAGGCTGCTTACAGAGTCTGACACGAGGACCACTGCTGACGCCACTCTCTGTCAGCCAAGTAGGTGCTGAGGCGTGCAGTAGTGTTTCTGTGTGTGTGTGCACATCTATTTATGTATTTCTTCTCCCACTTCCTGCCTGTCAGAAATGTGTGTCTCCTATTACCTGTCTGTCAGACATTACTGTGGAGTGTGGAAATGCCCACCTGACTCACTGTCTGAGACGGTCATCTCAAGGTGTGTGTGTGTGTGTGTGTGTGTTTACTCCTCTCACTCGTTCTGAGTCAGCTATGCCATCTGCACCGGGCACACAAAATTATCCAGCTCCTCAGGACCTCCTCTGCTAGGTCTGGTGACAGCGTGCGAGTGCAGTTAAGAATGAATCATGGCCTTGTCCTGTTTAAAAATGATTTATGTCAGCGAAGGATAGCAACTCTCAGAGCTGTTGATTTCACATTCAAGAGGGAAAACTTTGTCCTCAATCAATAGTCAATTAATAATCTGCTCATCACATTTTCCAACTTGCCGACATCCATCATCAAAACCTCAGACAAGTCAAGTTGATGACATGATGAAATGTCTTTGGTAAACACCTCTTCATTGTGCAAGAGAGCAGAGGGAGTGAAAGCACAGGAGATGAATGGAGAGCTCCCCTCTTTCCCACAGACGTTTGACCTTGCCGACTGTTTAACTCATTTCTGTTTTGTGTTTGCTTACAGGATGAGGCTTAATACTTCTTACATAGTTGTTTACTTTCCTTTTAAGCATTTATAGTGCTTTCATTGATGTGAAGTTTAGATGCTTGTTATCATTATTATTATTTTATTATAGTATTTGAATGAACTTTTTAAACATTAAAGCGTTTTAGCCTGGTCGTTCACACCCCTTACAACATACTCATTATACAGACACATGGATATTAAAATATGACCACGGAGAGAAATAAAACAGTTGAGGGCACCTTGATGCATTTTAAAAATATAACCCTGTATCAAGTCGTCACCTTTATTTATATAGCGCTTTTTACAATGCAGATTGTTTCAAAGCAGCTTCACAGTGTTAACAGGAAAATAATGCAACAGATTTTGATTCGGCTGTACAGGCGCTCTGGAGAAAACGGTGATGTCATCCAGCTCATTTCAATTATCATGTCAATGCGGGCAGATCAGTAATATAGTTGAATATTTATATAACAACAAACTGCCAAAACGAGGGAGAAATGTGATAGAACATTTAAATGTCTAATAATATTGGACCCACTTTATATTAGGTGGCCTTAACTACAATGTACTAACATTTTAATTAATCATATGATACAATGCACTTATTGTGTACATGCATGTTTTTACATTGTACTAACATTAAAAAAATTACCTGCATGTAATTACATCTGTAATTAATTTTTGTAGTTACATTTATAATTACACTGTTGACACTTCCCTTACACCTAACCCTACCCTTAAACTTACCCATACCACCACACCTGTCCCTAACTTTACCCGTATCCCACCTCAATATCAGCAAACGTTTTGCAATACAATATGAACATAATAAGTACATTGCACTTATTTTTTGATGTAAGTACATAGTAGTTAAGGCCACCTAATATAAAGTGGGACCATAATATTTTTTAGGCAATTTAAGACCACCACAGTCTCTGAACAAACAACACACGTCAGTTTAACACCGAAAGAATAAAGGCATAGTTTTTTGCCCATTTTTCTTTGAATTCAGTCTACATAATTGCCTTTCATGGCGTTCATGATCAGACATAGCTACGGCTGTATCAATGTCCTTAATTGCACATATATTTCATTTAATGATGCCGTAATTAAATATGTGCGCATACATGGTGCTGGTCCATGTTTAGAGCACTAGAGTTTATGAAATATGTCCATTAAAAAACTTGAAACACGCTCTCTACGGTCTGTATCTGATCTATATGATCCACGTGGTGAGCGTTGTTAAACTCATCATGGCATTCCACGCAGAAACCGCTGTCATGCGCGCGCCACGTTTGAATTCTCCTCGTGTGATCTCATGTGTAACAGTGATTGGGTTAAAAGAGTTCATACCCATGAATAAAGGCACCAAGTTTTTGGCTTGTCAAAGTAAAATTTTTGCATAACAGATGTAATGACTGTTGCATCAAAGCAAATTTGTCCAGGTCTAAAATATTTATGATCCATATTGGTGATTTAGCAATGTATAAAACCATGCAAATCATTTAGCTAAATACCTCACCTGGGGTAAATTGAGCCACAGGAACACTTTTTTATAAGAAGCCATATTTTTAGAACCCTTTGTCATATATGTATTCTGATCATTTAAAACGATAGCAAACATCCTGAAATTACTTTAGATACTTTCATTGTACTTCTGCCTTATGTGATCTTATCTTGAGGACCACATAAGTAAAATGGCTCATCTTACCCCACTCTCCCCTACATATCTGTTCACGTTTAAAAAATGTGTTTTGGGGATTCATGACCCTTAAACTTTGTTATTTTTGTTCGTTTTGACGCATAGAAACGTATGGATTATGGATTTATTGATGGCATCTAAAATGTAAAAAAGTATTTATGTAAGATCTGTGCGAGTTACGCTGTCTTCACGTGCTAGCGGAATTTAAAAATTGGACATGAACGTCCTCTCAAGTCAAAATTTGAATGCGATGAGCTTGTGATCACGACTTCAGAAGTGGGAAGTAGGAAATTTCTGATAGCACATGAAGGCAGCATTAACCTCACTCCCCTGGCCTCAAGAGCCACGCTAGTGACTAACACTAGAGGCTGCAGTCTTTAAAATCCTTGTTAGCGCGCCCACATCCTATTAAAAGAAACGCTGGTTTGAATCCCGCTCGGAGCAGTGCGAGTAGACCCGGAGGGGTTACATTTACATAGACAAAGCTTTATTTATTTTTTTATTTTACATATTATATTTGTATAACTACATTTGACTAATATATCTATTTTTTTGACAAAATTGTATGCAATAAAAATTTTAAATTAGTAATTATTTAATTGAAATAGAATTTTCAGTTTAGGCATGTAAAATGATTGAATCCTTCCAAATGTGTCAAATACGGCAAGAGGAATCTTACAAAACAACCATCATATGTCAAATTATGAAAATAAATTAGATGTTAACATTTGATTAACTGTATTTATGAAATAGCAATGAAATCAATCAATTTAATGAATTCCCTCTAAAATGCTGGGTATTTTCAATGTTTGGGTCAAATATGGACAAACCCAACCGTTGGGTAAAACATGCGTTTTAAATTCTGTTTAATTCTGTCAATACAATCATGTGTTTTAGTCAAGTCAAGTCACCTTTATTTATAAGGGTGTTTTAGTGTATAGCACTTACAAAAAATGTGCATGCTAGAACTACACTTACATACAAATACCTACAACTACTTATATAAATACCAGCGTTCAAATTGTGCCAAAGCTCTTAGGTTTTTGATAAACATTTGTGTAAAATTTAATAAAATAATACATTTTGCTTCAGTGAAGTGTATTAAAGGGGTGGTTGATTGCCCCTTTTAACAAGATGTGAAATAAGTCTCTGATGTCCCCAGAGTGTGTATGTGAAGTTTTAGCTCAAAATACCCCACAGATAATTTTTTATAGCATGTTAAAATTGTCACTTTTTGAGGGTGAGCAAAAACGTGCCGTTTTTGTGTGTCCCTTTAAATGCAAATGAGCTGCTGCTAATGGGGCGGAGCTTGAAGAACTCCAGTTAGCAGCTCTGATAACCTCATGCAGACAGGCAATGAAACTGTTCAGCCTTTTATGTTCAAACCGGAGTCGGACAATGATGGAGAGACTCAAGAAGAAGGAACAACATGTAGAATGCAACAAGATGCTCCTGAATGGTTAGTTGATGAATTTATGTAGCTGATGTGGAGTTAACTATCTTCAAGTCATTGATTAGCATATTCTGTTAGTGATGTCACTAACCCCGGAGGAAGCTTGTGTAGTCCCTACCAGCCGTTTGTTGTAGTCCTTAAAAAGCAATTTCTTCAAAATAAAATATCTCCCTTTGCTTTGAACTTTGAGCGTTGTAACTTTGCAGATATTGTTTATGCTCAAACAGCAACATTATACACTAACTAAAGTTTAAAAAGTCATAAATCATAATCAACCACCCCTTTAAGTCCAATAAACTCATCTACCAGAGGAAGAATTCTTACTCCTGATAGAAAACTGCCTGGGTTTAAATTTCACAGTAGTATAATTTATTTATCCTTTTGTAATCAACAAAAATTGCAGTTTTGGGTAGTGAGGGTAAAACAGCAGCATATTTAATTTGGTTCAATTTGACCTCAAAGCAGTGGTGAACTAACCTTTGATGTGGCAACTTCATGTAAACATAATCATGCACTAACTACTTAATACTACTGTAGTGATTTTACTTTCGTCCATCCAAGGACGCTAAGTAAGTTAGTGATTGGTACTCACGTCACCGCTGACGTTGTGATTTTTGGATCACCTGCCACTTAAGGTGTGGTTATGAGTACATCAGATGACCACCTTCCCCCTCTCTTAGTTTGGGACACTAGTCAAGGTCTTTTACCTTAGCTGTATGAGAACACTTCAAACAGGAGGCTGTCCAATTATTTAGAATGAATGTAAAGTGGGGAGAGTTGGTCAGCTGATTTATCTGAAAGATTGGTGAGATTTCTAGAACAGCACAAGGAAGACACAATTGTAATAAAATAAATGTTATTAACAAAAGATGAACAAGAATAACTAACACAACTACTAAATTAATACAATGAATGATAAAGTATTTTATGCACAAGATGCATAAAATACATGTGATTAAGAGTGTGGCTATGAAAGAGTTGCGTTATCTTATGGAAAGATAAACTGTTGTTTCTCTGAAACTAAGGTGAAGAACCTTATTATGCATCAAACAAATAAACGAAGGATTATTTGTTATTAACTAGCATCAGTTATATTAACTCTAATGTAAATTAGAAAATTATATACTAATAATATACAACAATGCCAAGGTCTCTGGAAAGAGGTTTGGTTAAGTGATATTTACGTTCCACGTGGTTGAGTAAGCAGTCCGATGGCAGTGAATTCTTCCACTGGTTGTGCTGGGTGACAATGCAGTGGGGAAAGGAGCTGGAATCCGTTTCAATAGCCGTGAACACGAAGATCTGTGGGATGCTGATCTCCTGGAGCACCAAAGGGTCCTAAAATCTGGAACACGCAGATGAGGCCCTGAAGTAGGTGCAGAAGGTCCTTAATCTGGAACACGCAGACGAAGGAACCTTGAAGTGAAGGTTTGCTCTCCTGAGCTTAACCTCGTTGCAAATGTCTCTGTGTGTCTTCTGCCTCTCTGGGCCAGACACTCAGGACTTCAATCCGCTTTTGTCTCCTCGGCATGGAGACTCGGGACGTGCTGTAGTCGTCTCGCTGGAATAAAACTCTGAGCGTAGTGTTTGTTAATGTCTCTTTCCTCACAGGCTGGAGGCTCAGAACGTGGTCGTATCTGTTGCTGCCTCACAAGCTGTAGACTCAGATCCTCAGATCTTTTGTTGTCTCTCTGGATAAACCAGAGGCTCAGAATGTTACGGTGTATCTGTTATGTCTCTTTAAAGGGGAGACTCAGAACTTGGTTGCTCTGTCACAGTCTCATCCTCGCCGGACAGACTCAGAACATGGTGGTAAACTTTGTCTCTCCCGAGGGGAGACTCAGAACTTGGTGAACTGTTTGTCTCTCTCGAGGAGAGGCCCAGAACAAGGAGTGTCTGTTGAAAGGGTACCTTTATCCTTTTCTGAATAGGAGGAGATTGCAGTTTGGCGCTTCTCCATTCCAGTGTTGCGATTGGCTGCTGGCATCAGAGGGGGCACACAGAGTGGCCCACACTTCTTTCCCCTGTGGAACTCATTTGCATACTGTACACAGTTAGAAGTCTTTAAAGGGTCTGTAAAGTTTACCAATGCATTTATCACTTTACAAACCACCACCAGATTACCCTTGGCAATATTCTAAACAAATAGACACCAAACATGATGGAAAAAGATTGAACTGTCAGGCGTTCATTCATTTGTTCATTAACAGCTGAATCTGTGTAAGATGTTGCATTACAAATAGCTGTCACTGAGAATACTTATTTCCCTGAATAAGTATGAAATGGATGTGTGTAGTTTACACATCAGTCTTAAGGTTTCCAAACATAGTTATGAATGGATTTGGATGGATCATTGTGGCCTTTTTTTGTTTTACCCACAACTGCTGAGGTCCTGAGGAATTTGTATGGCAGTCACACACCAGGGCATTAGGGATCAGTTTCTAGATGGGTGAAGGGCAGAAACTGAGAAGTCCTGTCCTTCCTGGGCTTGGTACCAGAGGTCTTCTTCTTGCCCTCCAAGAGGTGTCTGGCTGTTGTCCTAGCATCTTTATCTGATGGCGTTGGACAGTTTGTTTGTGTTAGTCCACCAAGATCCAATCAAAATGTAGCAAACCTTTGTCCACTGTTATGGGCAGAGAGGAGCCTGGCCATAAACTGGGCCCTGGGATGTGCTGTCCACTACTGAGATCACCAAGTTCTGGGTCTCTCCTCGAGAGAGATGAACAGTTCACCAAGTTCTGAGTCTGTCCTGCGAGGATGACACTGTGACAGAGCAACCAAGTTCTGAGTCTCCCCTTTAGAGAGACATAACAGATACACCGTAACATTCTGAGCCTCTGGTTTATCCAGAGAGACAACAAAAGATCTGAGTCTACAGCTTGTGAGGCAGCAACAGATACGACCACGTTCTGAGCCTCCAGCCTGTGAGGAAAGAGACATTAACAAACACTACGTTCAGAGTTTTACTCCAGCGAGACGACTACAGCACGTCCCAAGTCTCCATGCCAGAGAGACAAAAGCGGATTGAAGTCCTGAGTGTCTGGCCCAGAGAGGCAGAAGACACAGAGACATTTGCAACGAGGTTAAGCTCAGGAGAGCAAACCTTCACTTCAAGGTTCCTTCGTCTGCGCGTTCCAGATTAAGGACCTTCTGCACCTACTTCAGGGCCTCATCTGCATGTTCCAGATTTTAGGACCCTTTTGTGCTCCAGGAGATCAGCATCCCACAGATCTTCGTGTTCACAGCTGTTGAAATGGATTCCAGCTCCTTTCCCCACTGCATTGTCACCCAGCACAACCAGTGGAAGAATTCACCGCCATCGGACTGCTTACTCAACCACGTGGAACGTAAATATCACTTAACCAAACCTCTTTCCAGAGACCTTGACATTGTTGTATATTATTAGTATATGATTTTCTAATTTACATTGGAGGTAATATAACTGATGCTAGTTAATAACAAATAATCTTTCGTTTATTTGTTTGATGCATAATAAGGTTCTTCACCTTAGTTTCAGAGAAACAACAGTTTATCTTTCCATAAGATAACGCAACTCTTCCATTTGCATCTCATGCACTTTATTCCTTTATCATTCATTGTATTAATTTAGTAGTTGTGTTAGTTATTCTTGTTTATCTTTTGTTAATAACATTTATTTTATTACAATTGTGTCTTCCTTGTGCTGATAATACAGAAGAGGCTCTACAAGTTAGAAATCTCACCAATCTTTCAGATAAATCAGCTGACCAACTCTCCCCACTTTACATTCATTCTAAATGATTGGACAGCCTCCTGTTTGGAGTGTTCTCATACAGCTAAGGTAAAAGACCTTGACTAGTGTCCCAAACTAAGAGAGGGGGAAGGTGGTCATCTGATGTACTCATAACCACACCTTAAGTGACGGGTGGTCCAAAAATCACAATGTCAGTGGTGACATGAGTACCAATCACTACCTTACTTAGCGTCCTTGGATGGACGACTGTAAAATCACTACACTACCTATAAAACTCCTGCTTATAAACATGGCTGTTCAACAAAAAGATAAACACAAGGATACTTATAGTAACTAAAGTATAGCACTTAAGTAGTGTTTCACAAAACTGCACATGGTCCATTTAGTGTGTGTCAAACTGTCAATTTCAGATCAATGATTAAACAAATAACAATCACATTACGTCAGGCCAATAATTCACACATTTTGTCTAAATTTTCAGGTACATCTGTAGTAACATCTACATTAACTATATCTGTAAAAGTGCACCTCTTGACCAAAGAGATTTGAATGGTCATGTTTAAGTGTGTGTGAATTCTTTATCCCTATTCTTCTTCACAATTAGCTCCTTTTAATGTCACTGAATGGAAACTGAAGTGAAGGAAACAAATAGTATTTTGAATTAGAGTGGACACGATGTGCTCGGACAAGTAGAGGACGACAGAGAAACGGTCTATTCAACAGCTATACAATACAGCTTTCATTCAGTGCACACACTTTGACAGACATTCTTCACAGTCCAAGAGTCTCAGAGCTTTCTTGTGAGGTTACCGCATGAAAAGCCTCTCTAGCCTCTCTAAAACACACTCTTTTTGTGAGAAATAAAGGAATTTTGGACCAGTGTGCAGACAGGCAAATTGGCAAATTGATATGACTAGAGCACTTTTGTCTTGTTTGAAAAGATTCTGTCAGTAAGATGAAGGAAAGGTAGCTCCCAGCTCTTTAGCTTTGGCATACTCTAATGGAGAAACTTTTTTTTGTGTGGATTTTACTAATTGGCCGTTGGCGGATTATTTTATCATTAATGACTGTAATCAGACCGCAATCACAACACAAGAAACATTACGTTTTTACATTGTATCTTTTATCTTTTATCTTAATGCTTTTAGCATTTTGAAGTAACATAAAATAATCAGAAAGTTTAAACATGTTTAATTGCCAAAAATGAATTCGATTTAAATCTGTAAATAGGCAGAAATAAGGCTGCATATTCTTGTTTTTCCTCATTTCTGCCTTCTGACAAATATGATGACTGTAAAAACACCTTCAGCTCTGCAGAATAAAACTGCTTACATCTGCTGGTGTCTTCAATCCTTTCCCTCAAAAACGTCCACACTGACACAAAACATGAAAATAAATGTTGTCCTATTCACAGCTGTCAAATCCACATAGGATTGTAATCTCGTTTCTATTGTCTGTCTGGCTGATGTGTGTCTTGTCCCCGTTCTCACCCGATGCTGCTTTTGTTGTGAGTTCATTTCACATTAGAGGCATTTTAACTGTCTTTTGCTGGAATTTCTGAGGCCCACCTCCTTGAAAATCTCTTACCATCACCATCGCTGCAACAAGAAATGCGCTTTAAATAGCACATGAACCATTTTCAGTCAACCCTTTTCTAATCTGCGAATTGAGAGGGAGAGGTGGGGAAAAACAAATACCTCGTCACGCACTGTAGTGATCTGAACAAATGCAGTAAATGGCAGCAATCACAGCAGCCTCATCAGAACAGACTTTTTTTATTTTCCTCTTGCAATGAAAGCGGCACTCTGTAATTACCAGGACAGCAGATGCACAGATAGGAACCTATGCTGTAATTTTACCCAATTTAGACAGCAGCCTGCCAGAGACCTGCAATTTCTTTCTCCTTTACCTTTATGTTAATGCATCAGAGCAGCACACGCTTAAAGAGCAAACTGTTCAGCTTTACACACACGCACACACCTACGCCCTTCACATGTGATCGATGAAATTTTACTTTTTCATTTCTCCAGCTCAACTGCTGGATTAGAGAGAACATAACTTCTACAAAAATGCAAAGGTCAGTGGGGTTTATGGCAGAATGTGAGGACAATCAGAAGTGAATAGCATTGATGCTGGCTTGTGTCTTATGAAGAATTACACCGTGTCTACACCAGACGCAAGCAGCGTGACGCATCATGACAAAAGCAAATAGAACCCATTATAATCAGGGATGCTGTCTACACTGGATGTGGCGCGACACAAAGCTACATGACAAATTTACTACAGTACACTGATGCCTTGTTCTATTTCTGACATACTCCAAGCACCTTCACTACTTTGAAACGATTTGCAATGGTCACTTTGTCACGTCCAGTGTATATGTGCATATGTGAGAGAACTGAAAGCTACTCTCAAGGCTGGATTATGGACCGGGTGGGTGGGGTGTCACACTGTGGCAGGTCTTGACCCTATGTGACCCCCAGACACATTATTGGGAAACTGAAACAATGGGTTGCATAGAGAGAAATTTGGCATGTTGTTTGCTGTCAAATGTTATTTTATAGCCTGAATAATTATATGTATGAACATTGAATGTTAGTCTTTCCACATGAAAAAAGAGGGGAAAAAACTCACAATTGTCAAATAAGACAAGGTAATAAATAGTTTCCTATTGAAGTCATGCTCCATTTCATGTGGTCTTCAATTTACAGTTACAAAGGTTTGGGGAGCAAATTATTTTTTTTAATCTCTTATGCTCACCAAGGCTGCATTTGTTTGATCAAAAATAGTAAAAGCAGTAATATTACAATTTAAAGTCTGTATTCTTTTCTTTTTTTATATTAATTTTAAAATGTACTTTATTCATGTGATACCAAATATGAATTTTCAGCAGCCACTACTCAAGTCTTCAGTGTAACATGATCCTTCAGAAATAATTTTAATATGCTAATTTGGTGCTCAAGAAACATTTCTTATTATTCTTATCAATGTTGAAAATTGTTTGTGCTGCTTAATATTTCTTTGTGGAAACCATGATGTATGTTTTTCAGGATTGTTTGATGAATAAAATGTTTTTAAAAAAACAGCATTTAATTTAAATGGATATTTTTGTAACATTGTAATAGTCTTTACTGTTACCTTTGGTCAATTGAATGCGTCCCTGCAGAATAAAACTATTATATTAATGTGTTGTTAATCTTTTAACAGATGCAAACATTATGACAGAATTTTCATTTTTTTGTGGCTGAACTATCCCTTTAAACCTGTGCTCAGTTTGCTCAGTACTGAAAAAATTAGAAGGAAGATTGGTGGTACTTCAAAGGTGGTATATGTCCCGTTTGAGAATGTTTGAGAACCACTGCTGTAGAGGACTGCATAATCTGTTATAGGTGGCGATGAGAATGGTGTTCTCCCTCATCTGTGCACCTCTTCTGCGTTCTCACTACCTGAACACAGAAACCGCAACAGCGAGTGTGCAGACACGTAGTTAAGAAAATGCGTCATATTTTCGAACACGGTGGCCTGCTCATTATTAGAACATAATTAATCGGCATTCACTTTTAATAAATTGGACAGGCAGCTCGCATTGATCCCTGGAGCCTCTAAGTCTCGACTTGGGAAAATTTAATACCCCCAATTGAGAGCGAGAGAGGGAGAAAGACAATGTTCATGATTTGTTATACAAGGTTGCGGATAGAACCTGATCTAACCCCATTTAAAGACATTCTCATTAATCAGAGCATAAATCCGGCATGCTCAGGCTGCAGACAGTGTTAGCGGTGTCACATTTTAAAGGACAACATTCCCCTCTGAGCAGAATTATAGTTATTTTAGGTTCAAGCATGAATCGAAGGCTTAGAGATTACAGCTCATTAAAGCAACCAAACTGGGCCTGGGATGCGTGACGTACTGAAGGGGTTTTGCTCGATTCTGGAGAACATTTGTGGTGGTGGATAAATCAGAGCATGGCTTGAGAGACTCATTTGATACCACATTAAGAAGGGAAATTGTTCTGTGGCACATCGCATGTAGCGTAAATCCATACATCTGCTAACAGATGCCTGGATCTGTTTCATAAAGACAGCTACATTTATTCAGTGGAGAAGTTGAGTCTCGAACACACACACACACACAGGCACGCCAAGAGGATTTTTTTTCCCCTCGAAATTTGGCAAATCTTGAAAATACTTCCCTACTTCGTCCCAGGGCTTCTGATGTATTCGGTGGGATTATAGATGCAGGATGTATGTATTTGTGAGTGAGTGTGTGTCTGCATGAAGCTCTCTCTGCCTGCATGGTTGGCTGTATTGAAGATAAGCTGCTTTTCTTGATAGCGTTCTATCCTGCTTTAATTACCGAACTCCTGAGGCTGTGGACGGCTGGTCTGCAGTCTGTAAAAACAGGAGTGGCTCTGCACCCTAATCTCAAGACTAAAGAGACACTGAACTGCACTGGCCAACTGTACTGAACTGCCCGACACACTACTATGAACCAAACTTGATTCCTCAAACAACTGACTCTTCGCTAAGCCCCATCTTACAAATGTTATGTGTCTTAGCACCACAATTTTCTCATCATTCCTAATGATTTTTCATTTTCATCATTCTTAAAATGAACATGTGTAACATTTGTTCCAATGTAAATTAATGTTACTAATATAGCGACATTTAATTAACATACTGATTCAGGTCAATGTAGTGAACTGGCAATTAAAATGCATTGTGATGTAATTCATTCCCTTCCATATAAATTGAATCAATGTTTACCACATTTTGTTTACATCTTATTGATAATCACACTGTTTATGGGAATAGAAATAAAGCTGAAATAATTATATTTAGGCCTAAGGAAAACTGTGTGGTTGATGTTGACTTTCCCCATGAAACTCATTGCGCTAGAAATCTGGGCGTTCTGTTTGATCACAACCTAAAATTTGACAAACAGTGTTGTAAAATTATGTTTTTTTCATCTTCACCAACTCTCTAAAGTGAAACCCTTTAAATCCGAGTGTAACTTCCAAACTGTGATTCATGCATTTGACATCTCGTCTAGATTGTTGTAATTCATTTTATTATGGTGTCTCTCAGTCTTCCCTCTCCCATCTACAGCTAGTGCGAAACGCAGCTGCTAGACTCCTCACTGGGACTCGTAAGTTTGAGTCGGTCACTCCTATTTTATCTGCACTGCACTAGCTACCCGTCAAATATAAGATCGATTTTAAAATTCTACTATACATTTATAAAGCCATCAATAATTTGCCCCTCAGTACCTGACTAATCTGCTCCATCCGTATACACTCCTTCTAGAACTCTGAGATCCAGTGATCTTTGTTTACTCATCTTCCCTAGATCCAGACTTAAAAAACTAGGTGATCACGCTTTTGCGTTCGCAGGTCCGAAAACTGTGGAACAGTCTACCTCTCCATATCAGATTAGCTCCCTCCATTTTCACCTTTAAATCTGCTCTGAAGACATATTTATTCTCTCTGGTTTTCAATACTCCTTGACCATAGGTTTGATTATTGTTTTACTATTGTTGTGTACTTTTTAATTTTGGTAGTTTTGTTTTTCTATTTTCTTTTTTCTATTCTTCTTTTCTTTTATTCTTTTCTGTACAGCACATTTGTCAGCCTTGGTTGTTTTTAAATGTGCTTTATAAATAAATATTGTATTGTATTGTGTGTGTGTGTGTGAACATGGACTTTACATGCTACAGCTCGAGCTGGAGGTGAGTCTTCTTTCAGCTCGCTTTCTGATTGGGTACTGTTTTTTTTTACGTGATAATCTCCAGAGCATGTGCGCGTTTGTCCTTGGGGTTCCCCCCACACAACAGGATTTCGATTTGAGATCGGGGCAGCTCTGACATTCATCTGAGCAGATTCAGTCACTCACTTCACACTACAGGAAAATCTGATAAAATAATATATAGAACCATCAAGATAACCGGGACCTAGAATTGTCAGAATGGGAGAAATCGGCCCAAAATCGCCCCAATTAGTGTGTACCCAGCATTACCAGTGTGAAAGAGACTCAAAATACGTTTTACGTCATTCAAAACTGTGAAATGTCTTCTTTTATTTGTGTACACTCACAGTAAAAAAATGTTTGTGCTTTTTGTAAAATAAAGAAAACTAACATGATGTGTGATCTCCCATCTCTCTCTCAATGAAGTCCATTCTGATACTCGTCAGACAATTTTGCCAATATGTTTATAAGCTACTGAAAACAGTACAAATGTCAGGGCATGTCAAAACTTCTCCAGGACCCCAAAAACCCCTCAGACCCCAGAGGGTTAACATAGTTCAGGAGGAGTACATTCAAACGATCTATACCCAATCAGCATGAGAGAAGGCCTATATAGCCGATTGTTCCTTGACAGTTTTTTCTGCATCCCTCCACCACCCTGACTCCTTATTCTCGACTGGTTATTATCCCAGCCAGGGATACAGGGGAGTACTCTGGGTTCGGGCCACATTCCGAGCTCGGAACCCTCCTCCATGGACAGCACACGAAATACACATACTCTTTACTCTATCTGATTATTAGTAAGTGTGAACTTGTGAACATTACTTTGTTTGCACTCCCATGAAATGGCTTGACAAATGCAGTTTCCTGTCCTGTGGAGACCTGAAAAATTCCTGTTGAAACAGGATTTTGGACTTAAAAATAACCAGGAGGCTTTTGTTATTTTACACCCATGCTCCTTGCTAATTGGGGGATTTGATTGTTAAAAATCAGGTGTGTCATCAATGGTTTTGCTCAATGTTCAATGTTTTTGTTCCATTTAAGAGGATGATCGTACATTTTTAATGTGTATATCTCCTAAAAGTGAATTTAGTGCATACTTTTTAAAGAAGTTTTGATGTGCTTTTTTCCGAGGAATGTGGTGTAAAAACTTCCTTCAAGCAAAGATTCTTTAGGGATATTTTAAGGAAGAGGAAGAGCACTTAGATCTCTCTGTCTGTCTGTCTCTGTGTGTGTGTGTGTGTGTGTGCGTGTGTGTGTGGTCATGCTTGAGACTACATTGTGGTTGCCTCATGGTTGTCATATGACATGAGGGGCTGCAATTTCTACCCCTGGGAGAATTTCTCTCAATTCAGTTTTTCTCTCAGCTAGTCTTTTATTCATTGTACCTCTGACTCCTTTATACATTTACACTTTCTCTCTCTAACTCACACACACTAAAACTCTTTGTCTCACTTACTTTTCTGTCAAGAATTTTGACATTTTCATTTCTGCAGACTTTCTCTTTGACTATCATCCTCCTCCATTCAGCCTCCTCATTCTAGTGGCCTGTAACGCCTCAGGCTCACAGAAGACTTTCATCTTTGCTCAACTAAAATCCTTATTTTCAATCATGTTTGTATTCGTATTTCAGCTTTTTTGTCACTGACAGCGCTCATGCATAAACAAACTTCCTTTGTGCACATAAGGCTGTTTTGACTTCGGTTACAATCATAACCCAAAGGACCTAAGGTCACAAGGTTGTGTGTGTTTTGTGCCCTCAGTGATTTGCCCCAATTACCCACTGCCAAACAGGATGACACCCATATGACCTCTGTCTGCTTTAGAACTGCCACTAGATTGGTTGTTGCCCAGCAACCATTAATAAAGTGGTTCTCAGTTTGTGTCTGTGAAAGGTGCAAAATGAATTTTTAGTGTGACTAAAAATGTTGGGATATACAGCAGCTCATTGATTGGCATTTTTTTTCTGGCATGTTCTCTGAAATTAATATTTTACATTTAACAGCACCTTTTTACCAAAGTGACTTACAGTGCATTAAACATATACAAGTTTAAATTGTATTTAATTTGAATGATTTTTGAGAAATCTAACTGAAGTTTGAAGCTATTATATCGCTAATTATGTTTTTTTTTTCAAATTCATTTTTCCTCACAGCACAACAGCTCAGAATTAATCCATGAAGAGCTCAACTAAAAGTCTGTATCAATAATTCTCATCTTATATTAGTATTATTTATATGATATTATAGCATATAACTTATGATACAATATTTATTAATATTTTAAGGTTTCTTTGTTCAGTTTAGTTTCAGTAGTTATTTGTATTAGTTTGTGTTGTTTTAGCTAAATTATTTTTATTTTAGTTTTAGATATGTTTTTTTTTTAACTTAAACTTATTTTATTTCAGTCTAGTTTTCATCTAATATTTGTACAATATTTTTATTTCAGCTTTCAATTAATCAAAACAATTTTAATAGTTTTAGCTTTAGTTAACAATAACAACACTGGTTCACAAAAAACAGTCAATTGAAAATGCATCCTGTATTTTTTTGGTGTAGACGTTTCCAATGAAACACAACAGTATTTTTGCACAAATTCATCTGAAGACAGTTTGCATGCACGCTCTCATACTCCAAACCCATGAACAAAACTGTGTTAAGTATTAAAAAAACTTGACCCAGACTACATTAAATACTGGTTCACTAGCAACAAGGATAAACATGGTTTGTGGTGACTGCAATGTTGAGTCCAATGTAAAATCTGGGCTCTGAAGCAAAACTTGTTGAAAACCACTGCTCTATTTGATATGACATTCTTTTCTGATTTATTTTTATTCACACATGATTTTTTCTTTGCACATTAATAATCATGGCAATAAACAGAACAGGTTTGTACGCATGAAGCTGTGCTGCGGAGAACTGAACTTGTACTTTCTCATCTTTGTTCTCAGCAGCAGTAGTTGAACGTCTGGACTCCAGACATTGTGTGGACACGAAGGGGGGTTAACATTAGGAGCGCCCTGGTAAACTGTAGCCCAGGGTAACAGGATGAGTGTTTAATCCAGTACTGGAGCTGCGGTCGCAGCAGACATAATGTCATGATGCTCTGCTCTGTGGTCGATTTGGTTCAACCATCAGCATCAGAAGCCTGTCAGACAGCAGGAAATTACTAACATTGTTGAGGAAGGTTTCCATGTGACCCTCACAGTGACATTCCTGGATATTGATAACATCTGTGGGAGGAGAAAGAGATTCTGTAGGACATGTCATATCAAATGACAGTTATGAAATCTGATGTGTGTGTGTTGGCAGTCATTGTTATCGCATATGTAAGACATGTGTGCCATGTCTACTGCTATTGTAAAAGAGACTCACTGTGCATGTTTTTCTTGCTTGTGCTTAACTTTCGTTTCGAGTGAGTGTGATGTATTTATGACCAGCTGCATCTATGAAGCCGAACATGCAGATTAATCACCTTCCAGTTGTAAACATCTGCACAAAGCAGCAGTCCTTCCTATGACCACTAAAGTGAATAACACTGATTATCTCTTGTGGGGTGTTCCCGGTCTGCAGTGGTCAATATCTATCAAAAGTGGTCCAAGGAAGGAACAGTGGTGAACCGGCGACAGGGTCATTGGTGGCCAAGGCTCATTGATGCACGTGGGGAGCGAAGGCCGATCAAACAGAAGAGCTACTGTAGCTCAAATTGCTCAAGAAGTTAATGCTAGTTCTGATAGAAAGGTTCAGAATACACAGTGCATCGCAGTTTGTTGCTTATGGGGCTGCATAGCCGCAGACCAGTCAGGGTGCCCATGCTGACCCCTGTCCACCATCGAAAGCGCCAACAGTGGGCACGTGAGCATCAGAACTGGACCACGGAGCAGTGGAAGAAGGTGGCCTGGTCTGATGAATCCTGTTTTCTTTTACATCACGTGGATGGCTGGGTGCGTGTGCGTCACTTTCCTGAGGAACACATGGCACCAGGATGCACTATGGGAAGAAGGCAAGCCGGCGGAGGCATTGTGATGCTTTGGGCAATGTTCTGCTGGGAAACCTTGGGTCCTGCCATCCATGTGGATGTTACTTTGACACGTACCAAGTACCTAAGCATTGTTGCAGACCATGTACACCCTTTCATGGAAACGGTATTCCCTGGTGGCTGTGGCCTCTTTCAGCAGGATAATGCCATCTAAACCAAAAATTATTCCGAAATGGTTTAAGGAGCACAACGACGAGTTTGAGGTGTTGACTTGGCCTCCAAATTCCCTCCAAATCCAATCGAGCATCTGTGGGATTTGCTGAACAAACAAGTCCCCTCCATGGAGGCCCTACCTCGCAACTTACAGGACTTAAAGGATCTGCTGCTAACATCTTGGTGCCAGATACCACAGCACACCTTCAGGGGTCTAGTGGAGTCCATGCCTCGACGGGTCAGGGCTGTTTTGGCAGCAAAAGGGGGACCAACACAATATTAGGTCATAATGTTATGCCTGATCTGTGTATATGTGTGTGTGTGTGTGTGTGTGTGTGTATATATATATATATATATATATATATATATATATATATATATATACACACTCACCTAAAGGATTATTAGGAACACCTGTTCAATTTCTCATTAATGCAATTATCTAATCAACCAATCACATGGCAGTTGCTTCAATGCATTTAGGGGTGTGGTCCTGGTCAAGACAATCTCCTGAACTACAAACTGAATGTCAGAATGGGAAAGAAAGGTGATTTAAGCAATTTTGAGCGTGGCATGGTTGTTGGTGCCAGACGGGCCGGTCTGAGTATTTCACAATCTTCTCAGTTACTGGGATTTTCACACACAACCATTTCTAGAGTTTACAAAGAATGGTGTGAAAAGGGAAAAACATCCAGTATACGGCAGTCCTGTGGGCGAAAATGCCTTGTTGATGCTAGAGGTCAGAGGAGAATGGGCCGACTGATTCAAGCTGATAGAAGAGCAACTTTGACTGAAATAACCACTCGTTACAACCGAGGTATGCAGCAAAGCATTTGTGAAGCCACAACACGCACAACCTTGAGGCGGATGGGCTACAACAGCAGAAGACCCCACCGGGTACCACTCATCTCCACTACAAATAGGAAAAAGAGGCTACAATTTGCACGAGCTCACCAAAATTGGACAGTTGAAGATTTCTGTTGAGACATTCAGATGGTAGAGTCAGAATTTGGCGTAAACAGAATGAGAACATGGATCCATCATGCCTTGTTACCACTGTGCAGGCTGCTGGTGGTGGTGTAATGGTGTGGGGGGTGTTTTCTTGGCACACTTTAGGCCCCTTAGTGCCAATTGGGCATCGTTTAAATGCCACGGCCTACCTGAGCATTGTTTCTGACCATGTCCATCGCTTTATGACCACCATGTACCCATCCTCTGATGGCTACTTCCAGCAGGATAATGAGTGTATATATATATATATATACACTCACCTAAAGGATTATTAGGAACACCATACTAATACTGTGTTTGACCCCCTTTCGCCTTCAGAACTGCCTTAATCCTACGTGGCATTGATTCAACAAGGTGCTGAAAGCATTCTTTAGAAATGTTGGCCCATATTGATAGGATAGCATCTTGCAGTTGATGGAGATTTGTGGGATGCACGTCCAGGGCACGAAGCTCCCGTTCCACCACATCCCAAAGATGCTCTATTGGGTTGAGATCTGGTGACTGTGGGGGCCATTTTAGTACAGTGAACTCATTGTCATCTTCAAGAAACCAGTTTGAAGTGATTGTAGCTTTGTGACATGGTGCATTATCCTGCTGGAAGTAGCCATCAGAGGATGGGTACATGGTGGTCATAAAGGGATGGACATGGTCAGAAACAATGCTCAGGTAGGCCGTGGCATTTAAACGATGCCCAATTGGCACTAAGGGGCCTAAAGTGTGCCAAGAAAACATCCCCCACACCATTACACCACCACCACCAGCCTGCACAGTGGTAACAAGGCATGATGGATCCATGTTCTCATTCTGTTTACGCCCAATTCTGACTCTACCATCTGAATGTCTCAACAGAAATCGAGACTCATCAGACCAGGCAACATTTTTCCAGTCTTCAACTGTCCAATTTTGGTGAGCTCGTGCAAATTGTACCTTCTTTTTCCTATTTGTAGTGGAGATGAGTGGTACCCGGTGGGGTCTTCTGCTGTTGTTGCCCATCCGCCTCAAGGTTGTGCGTGTTGTGGCTTCACAAATGCTTTGCTGCATACCTCGGTTGTAACGAGTGGTTATTTCAGTCAAAGTTGCTCTTCTATCAGCTTGAATCAGTCGGCCCATTCTCCTCTGACCTCTAGCATCAACAAGGCATTTTCGCCCACAGGACTGCCGCATACTGGATGTTTTTCCCTTTTCACACCATTCTTTGTAAACTCTAGAAATGGTTGTGCATGAAAATCCCAGTAACTGAGCAGATTGTGAAATACTCAGACCGGCCCATCTGGCACCAACAACCATGCCACGCTCAAAATTGCTTAAATCACCTTTCTTTCCCATTCTGAGATTCAGTTTGGAGTTCAGGAGATTGTCTTGACAAGGACCACACCCCTAAATGCATTGAAGCAACTGCCATGTGATTGGTTGATTAGATAATTGTACAGCCGAATCAAATTCTGTTGCATTATTTTCCTGTTAACACTGTGAAGCTGCTTTGAAACAATCGGCATTGTAAAAAGCTCTATATAAATAAAGGTGACTTGACTTGACTTGAAAGTAATGGGATTTATTCAATTTGAGCTGAACTAAACAAAAAATTCTGAATAGTCTTAATATAGAATTTTGCTGATATTTTGAGAGAAAACTTTTCATAATTTTTGGGGTCTTATGTGTTGCTGTGTAACATTTAAAATGACATGTTCATAATTAAATTTTCAAATTCCTAAGTAAATTAATTTACCTCATAATTTTGCAGTGCATAGCGATAGGTATCTAGGAAGGTTCTGTGCTGGTTCAATGTTTTGGTGAAGACTTTTCCCTTAGGCATCCTTTAGCCCTGTTGTACACTATACAAACATGTACACCTAATTCTACTTAGCATGGAATGTTGTAGTGCTGCTTTATTAAAAGCCCTGACTGGGTGAGATGGGAAAGAGGCTGTCCAAGGCAGATTTTATTTTTATTAATCTATATTTCCTCTGTCAGAGCTGTAACTGCAGGTCTGGGCTGTTATCAGAGCATAGAGCAGCTGACACTTCTGGTATTGTGTTCCTCTCAATAGAGCGAAATCAGTCAATAGCACTTGCCGAATATTACCCAGTAAAACCCCTATAGACAACCATTTATTATGGATTCTCTCTCTCTCATTTTCCCTTCAACCTTCTCTATTGTCTCTATTGTATGTAGGTCTCTAAGATATTGACTGTGATGTCAGGAGTAGAGTCACTTAACGTCATTATTGTCCACAATAATCACAGTGAACTAAAGTCTTCGTCTCACCATTTGGAAGTTAAATCAGGACACAGTGTGACATATTACCATAAAGATATCCCATGGCTTCAGAAAACTTTGGATGTAGTTTGCTTTTAAGTTGATTATCATCCTTTTTAGAGCTTGACAGCACCTGGTTGCTATATTATTTTGTTGTATCAAAAAGAGCAGCAAGAACATTATTCAAAACTTCTCCTTTTGTGTTTCACAGATTAAATAAAGTCAACATGATTGCTGAATGCTGTGATTGACAAAACATAAAGTATTACAGATATCGGTGTAATAAAACGAATGAATCTCATCTAACTGATTTTAATTTTTATCTGGATGTGAAAGTTTTCTGAGAAGAAAGTGAGAAGCTTTTGAACTTTGCCTGACGACTGGTGCTAAATTAGCTGATAGATTTTCCTAAAGGCGCCGCAGTCTAAATAATACAAATTCCACAAGAGTGCTGAACAAAATGTGGAAACAGTACAAGATAAAGTTTATGATCCGTGAACAGTGGGCTGGATGGGGTCGCCATAGCAATGCTGATTGCTCCTGACAACTTGAAACGTAAACATATAAAAATGTATAGGAGGCTTGTTTCTCGGTTACAGATAATTTTTTGGAAACCTGAAACGGATTTAACAGACTCAGTGTTTCTCAACTCTATTCATGCTATACCTGTTGTCACAGTTCCATGTTTTAAAGGCAGCTCTCAAATGTGAATGTCTCCAAAGCACGTTTTGGCCAGAGCTCTGGAGGGCCATTCTGTGAATCAGGCTCTCCAGAGCGCCATGAACGATACATTCTGTCTGGACTCACATGATGAGAAAACAAGACATCTAAAATGAGTATTTTTTATTCAGAACTACCCACAATCCCCCCCCCCTGCCTTAACCGCACAGCTAAAACAAGAGTTTTATGTGGTTCATTGTGTCATAAATTGAAAGTCACACAGGACAGAAGGGTCACACCCACATAATGGGACAGTTTGAAAATCCCCAGTCTCTGTTACTGTTACTATAGACAAAAACAGATTTTTTTTACTAGGCCACATTAGAAGAAGAGAGTTAAAAAGATGTGTTTTCCAAACCTGTTTGACACAAAAGGAATAGATTTTGAAGGATTATATGTCACTCTTTTCCATGCAATTACAACAAATGAGGACTGTCAAGATAAAAGGATGCAAAGCAACAGAAACGTATCATTATTTTTACTGTCACTTTTGACCAATTTAATGTCTCCCTGCAGAATAAATAATAATAATAAAAAAAAAAAAATCACACTTACCCTAAACTTTTAAATGCTTGTGTATGTGTATGGAACCTATCTAAATTGAGTTATCTTGTTAAATATAGCTTTACTCTGCATATTTGAGTTTATGAGAAACAGTAAAGTACAAATCAGTCTTTTGAGAGAGATCTATTCAAAGAACTGAGTGATCAATTTGATAAAACTGATCTGAATGTTCATTTGTAAATGTGTTCTGTTCTTCACACCAGTGTTGGGTGTAACTAGTTACTAAGTAATTAGTTACTGTAATTTAATAACTTTTTCCTTAAAAAAGTTAAGGGATTACTCTTATTTCTTCTGTAATTTAATTACAGTTACTTTTGATGTAATTGAACTAAATACTGTATAGACTGTAGAACAATTATATATAATACAAAAGTGGAATTAACATCAAAATTTAAAGTCTAATTTTAAAATGTGTGTTTTTATGTATCCTTTTCACATTTGTAATACTTTGGTCAGTTAATAAGAATAATTTATGTAGTAATAAGTAATTAAATACTTTTTGGTGAGAGTAATTTGTACAGTAATCTAATTACACTATTGAAGATGTAATTAGTAACTAGTAATTAATTACTTTTTAATTTTTTGAGTAACTTACACAATAGTGCTTCACACAAAGCTATTGTAAGATTTCTGAAAACAGGTATTTAGATATTTTGTATGCGCTTCATTAAAGGTGCTGTATGTAAGTTTTTGACTGTATGAAAGCATAAAAATATCATAATATGTTTGCAGATATTTAGGAAACATGCTGAGTTCACATACTCATACGTCTCTCTGAAAAACAATGCTACAGCCAGTTATTTTACTTTGAAATGTGTGTTCCGTGTTTGAGCAACCCTCTACAATGCGAGTAAATCACTCGCATTTGCGAGTAAATCTTCACTCTGGGCGACTAAACAATATCTATCATTAGCCATTGGCTAATAAATGCTTTTATTTTACTCGCCAATGTGTGTCTAAGAGGCTAAGAATAAATTTAGCATTGATATATTTTCACTTGCTGAACATTCAGAGAAACAGAGATCGCTCTACATCAAGCGATCTGTCTAGTTCAGTTCAGCTCAACAGATGTGCAGCTGCAGCGTGCCTGTATCTGACGTACTGTAAATTCTAGTGTGAAGGCGAACAATTTGTCGTCGCTTTGAGAGAGCACTGTGTTTCTCTCTCTCACACACACGCGCAAACACATCAGAGTCTTACATGCCACGCAGAATCGACGCGCTACATGTAAACCATATTTTTTGTTGAACATAGGAGTTCATTTGGAATTATTCAGCTTTTAGGAAGAAGCAGAAGATATGTGGTAGTGGGCGGGACTAATGCTCAAACGGCAATCTCATTGGCTGGCGCTCATGTATTACCTTCACTGCTTTGATTTCAGAAAATCAGTTTGAGCAACGCTGACAATGTGATTAATATTCATGGCCCCAGCAGTTCATCAGTTTTTAGTAAGTTGTACATTGTTATTAATAGTAGAATTAGTAGTAGTAGTATTAAATTATTAATAATTAATATGATCTATTACTATTCTATTTTTTTTTTACAGAAACACTGAATGACCAACAATATCTTAAGCACCACCACCAGTCCTAATGTGTGTGTGTATATGTATATGTGTGTAGGGCTGTATGTGTGTGTATAATTATTATGTATATATAAATTATAAATACACACACATTAATGTATATATTTAAGAAATATTTGCATGTATATACTGTATATATATTTATATAATTTATATTATATATATAAATATAAATATTTTATATATAAATATAAAAAAGATTTGTTAAATATATAAATGTGTGTGTATTTATATACACATAATAATTATACACAGTACACACACATATGTTATGTAAACACAAACTTTGTATGCGGTTAATTGTGATTAATCGATTTGACAGCACTAATATAAATAAACCAGTATATCAGTCTGGCGAGTAAACTTAAAAAATGTACTAGCCAATGGCGATTATATTGCCAAGGTGTGCGTAGAGGGTTTGGAATGTCTGTTTTTGTTTTTGTCTGTGTTATAACGCAGTTGCCAGTTTGCCCAATAGTATTTCGACACCACAGGTTGCCAGTTGGCGGAAAAAACAGCATATTGCTGCTATGGAAGCCAGCAAACAAACTGGGTCAGAGATTGCAGATTCTACCCTACCTAAAAAGCCTCGGCATCCATCTAAAAATGGATCATCAACTTACAGTGTGTATGTCTCCTCGCCTACCATTGTCACTTGTACCATTGGCGCTTGTTCTTGTTGCATGTCCTCAAACTGGCAACCCGCGTGAGCGTCGAGTCTGAGGAGAAGGGGGCAGGGGAAACAATATTTTGAATTTGGACTGCAGTACCCATTTCAACCACTAGTTGTCAATCTTACATACAGCACCTTTAAATATAGAGTCGTTTTATAAAACCTCCTTCAGAGGAGCTACTAAAGATGAGTAAAAACAGTGTCCATATATGCAGACTGATATCTAAAAGATTTTTATTTTTCTTCTTATCACTAACATGAGAATAGATATTTCAATAGAATAAAACGGCAACAATAAAAATAACTAGAATGTACATTTCCTGAAGAAAATGTGAGTGGTGCTTGCAGTGGCACCCTTGCGGGTGGTTGCTAAGCGGTTGCTAGGGCATTCTGGGTGGTTGCTAGGGCGTTACTAGGCAGTTGCTAAGGTATTCTGGGTGGTTGCTAAGCGGTTGCTAAGGTATTCTGGGTGGTTGCTAGGGCGTTGCTAGGCAGTTGGTAATTTTCACAGATGGTTACTATGGAGTTTTTATAGAGTTCTTAGCATGTTCTTAGTCTGATTTAGCACTTAGCTAATCACTATTAGCATGTAGATATTCACTGCTAGCATGTGTAGCATGTTGGAAGTGCTGTTTGTTGGCATGAGTCAAAAGGCCCAACCCCCATGTCTCTATGATGTTCTGATGCAGAGATATAGGTCTTGCTAAATGGTTGCTAGGGTACTCTGTTTGGTTGCTATGGAGTGGCTTGGCAGCTGCCAATGATGATACTGCAAAGGCTGCTTGTCAGTATGAATGATATAAACCAACCCCCATGCCTCTATAACATTCAGATGTGAAGATATCCCTCTGTGAATTTGAGTTGCTAGGGTGCTTGATAATGGTTGCTAGGGCGTGGCTAGGAAGTAGTGAAGGTGATTTGTGATTGGCTGTTGATGCCCTGAGTCAAACAAACCCACTCTCATGTTTTTTATGACACTTCTATCTAAAGATATCTCTTTGATGTTTTTTAATGGAAGTCAATGGGATCAGTTGCTAGGGGGCTCTAAATGGTTGCTAAGCCCACCCCCTTGTCTCTGTGACACTGTGATCCAGAGTTATGTTCAATACAATATCCCTATTCAAGTTACTATAGTAGGAAAAACACATGCGTTTCATGGGCCGTCTCACACCATAGTAAGTCTATGGGGCAAATTTGGGCAGCTCTTGCACCCCAGGGGTAAAACTTACACTCCATTTGTGAGGTATGTTCTTACAGGGCCTGTCAGCCTCTTCAAATGTGGTAAAGCACTTCTTCTTGCTTTACTCCTTCCTCTACAAAATTGCTTTTTATTTTTTGTTTTTTATACAGTGGTTTACTGAAAAAGTTGTGTCTGTCCTTAAATTAATTCAATTATAAATAAAAGTTTCTTAAAGATAATGCTGTACTATATAGGGAGCCCTTACTTGCACATTACTATAATTTAGGTTAACAACAGAGCACAAATTAGCCTAAATTCAGTTGCTATTTAATTTTAGATATAATAATCAGCACTCAATTAACATATTGTATGCAAACATGTAAACTTCACACATAAGGCAGTTTTTGCATTAACTTCTAAATAAAATTATAAAATAGTTTTTTCTCCAATTCGTTGTTGAAATATAATTTATACACAGTGTCACAGAATATATAGGCTAATATAGTGCATCCACCAGCTGTGGACATGACTTCTGAGGAAAATGTAATGCTACGCGACATTGTTTTATTGTGATGTCTTTCCGCGGTTGAAACACTGTTTGAGCGATTACACAACATATGATGCGTTTCAGTAAGTTGTAATGTATCCTCAACATACCTTCATTCATGTTTATTCTTTAGGAAGAGATGATCACGTTCACAAATGATCACATTCACTCGCGCGCCACCGCTTGATTTGACGCACCTATACAGTGATCAGTCACATCACATTAAAGAGCATCAAAACGGCATTTATCGTTTGAATTTCGTGATAAAATGGTCTGAATACCTAATATGTGTGGGAACTCGGAGTGAAGTGTGATCCGCACTTAGAAGGCGCAGCGCTGAACTCCGGTCTCAGGGAGAAATTTGTTGCAGTCAGTGGCAGAGTAAAAGATACGCAGCAAGAAGAAACACTAGGGGTTCACGCTTGCATGCATACTGCTGTTTTGGCGCGCAGTGTTCTGATTTGCTTATTTCCTGTTTACTTGTTTGGTGGAGGCAATCCAGAATTACTGTTGGTGAAATTATAATCAGATCTTCTCAGACACCCCCAAAAAATTATCTTCGGATCTGCACGATTCACACAAGTCACCCAAACTGACGTGAAAAAAGCGGGAGGTGCCGAAAAGCGCGCTGTTTGCATCCCTGCATTAACACTTTCTCTGACAAGTGGATGTGATGAGACCTGTTTTCCTGTTTGTTCATGTGCCGTCCGGCATAATGCCTATGACAATTGATTCATTCTTAAAAATATTCCGTTTGTGTTCTACATAAGAAAAAGTCATGCAACATGAGGGTGAGTTTTCATTTTTGGATGAACTAACCCCTTTAAATAAAACCTGAATAGTTTCCAAACCAGCTTCGCTACATGCTGGTTTATACCAAACGCGTAGTGCGTTAGTTCAAGACATAAATCCTTTTTGCACAGACTATCACAATGGTGCTGGTCATGAACAGATGACCCCGCTGTGTGTTACTGAAAGAGAACAGAACACACACTACACACCATGTGTCTCTCTCTGCACGCCACCTCTCATCTCGCTCCCTTCTGTCCATTCCCTCACTCCTTTCATCTCTCCCTCTCTCCTCTCACACCTAGACGTTTCCTTCGCTCGGCATTCCTCCGCTCTCCACTCGGAGATTACTCTGCTCTCGCATATGCGAGCACTGGGAGGGGATCTGCCTCTCTTCAACTCTCCTATCCTCTAATCTCCTTTCCCTCCCTCGCATTCATCCTGCGTTTTCCACTTCCCTCCTCTCCCATCCTCCTGGTGCGAGAGGCTTGGGCTGGCTGCAATGTGTCAGTGTTACCCAGCATGCCTTTGGCAGTACTGACAGTACTCACTTCGGCCAACAAACAGGAACAGGAAGGAATCCTGGGATGCAGCCAGACCGTCCACTCAGAGGGGGCACATCCGTCACATCCCGTGCACTTACCCCATGCTTCTTCCCTTCTGTCTGCCTCTCTCTTTCTCTCTTTAATGTGCTTTTCACATAAAAGTGCCACATGTCTTTTTACTTTTATCTGATCCCAGTTGGGTTTTTCGATCAAAAAGAAAGTAAATTCTTATCTTGTGATTGGGTGTGTGCCCCCGAAAGTGAGAGTGAGAGAAAAATTGAAAATCCATGTCTGAGAGAACAATAACAATATCAAGAGCTTACATGGTGTCTGGACATGTCTGACAGGCACACACAATGCCACTCACTAAGAGGCAATATCACAGCCCCTGAGATTAGCAGTATCAACTGCGGGGAAAATATGTGTTGCGATCAATAGAAATATCATCTTCTGCAATCCTTTATTTCTTTCTTTGGTATGATTCAATTGGTCATTTCTACCCCTCTTCTTTATCTTACCCCATTTGTCTGTACGTATAGAGAAATTAGACAAAGAACAGCCTGAGGAACATGGGAGAAGAATCACTCTGGTGAGTTTGATTTGTTTGTAATGAATTTCTCTGTTTTAAAGGCTTGTGTACAGACCATATGACATTTACACGCTCACTCTCAAACTCAAAACCAGGTGAACCTTTATTCTGTATTCAAAATTAAAATTATAAACCTATGTCTATTTTTTTAAATTGCTGTAAATCAGAATGCATTATGCAACTTTTCAAACTGCCGTATGTTACATCGTTCACCTCATTATATGTATAGTTTAAGTCATGTCTATTTATTTCTGAAATTGTCCTCAATTCTTGGTTGCCTCATCAAATAATAATAATAAAAAAGACATGACAAAAATTGTGGCTGATATTACTTCTGGTTCATTTGTCACGTCATGTTGAGTGCATGCATTGTGGGATACATTATGTAGGTCAATGTAATAGATCATCTTTGTATGCCATGCATACAGAAAATTAACATATAATGGAGAACGCTGTTTGATATTACAAAATGGTATTTTTTGTTATGTTACATTAATTTATTTATCATAATCTTAAACACTGTTTTGTAGTGCAAATAATTTACTGTTACTGCACTTTATTATTCCAGCTATTCACTATATCTGCCAATGAAGTCGAAAGTCTCACACATTCACAGGAAATAGTTTATTTCTGTGTTAAAAAAGGGTGGATATACTGAAATTGTAGGAATATTTTTCACTATATACTAAATACTGTCTATAATTTGTTTACTGTGTAATTTTCTTAAAGGCATCATTTCAGGACAATCCTTTGAAACATATGATCATGTTGGACGTGAGTGACATTCAATTGTCATCTTAACTATTGGCAGTCTGATCACTTTTAAAAAAAAAGTATAAAAAAAGAGATGTGAAAAATCAACTATGATTTCGTCACTCTGGAAATAGAAGGTCAAGTTGAGCACACTGCAATGTGGGACAGAGCATTAAACTGTGCTCTGCTGTATACTGCACATTTTGACAACCTTACTGATTGAGTCGCTCTCTGTTTAACCCCCTTTCCACTTTTGCCCTCCCTCTTTCTATTTATCTCTTTTGTTTTTCTCTCTCAGGTGGTAGTCTTCTGTCCAAATGCTGTTCTATTTCATGCATGACTGTTTCGCCAATCATTCTCACATATCTAACACGGATGGATCTCAACCTGTCACGATAATATAAAACTCTCCTGATATTAGAGTATTCCTTGTGGAATAAAGGTGAATTGCACTTATTCCGTCATTAAAGATTCAATTATTGCTGTGCAGAAAAAAATATACGTACACACTTTAATTTTTTGTAAAAATTGTATATGAAAAAAAAACAAATATTTTATAATTTTATGATTTTTATACATACTAAACAATGTTCAGTCTTAGCTCTTTATTTATAAAGGAAAAAAACAAATCGGAAACTGGTCCGAGGTGGTTCTTAGCTGGTTTAGCTGGTTGGAAAGCTGGTTAAGTGTCCAAAACCCCTCTAAAACCAGCAAACCAGACCAGCTAGCTCCAGTAAATGAGTTTAAGTTGTTTAAGATGCTTTTTTTCCTGCAGTGAAAGCAGAGACACTGCATTATTCTTTTCCAGGCTGAGATTCTACAGAAATGTGTTTGCTAAAATAATTCTCTACGAATAATTAACCTCAAGTTCAGAAGAATCAAGTTTTATCCTGTCTGACATCAGAGATGTATTTATTTTGAGTAGGATCGTGTGTTCAGGCTGCCATGAAGTAATGAATCTAGCATCGCTGTGGCCTCTTAGCTGTGTAGGGAATCATGCCACCTGCTGTCTGTCCAATCTGGCCTCTCTTCTGCAGAAAGAACACATGAAATATTAATAAAGCGGTTAAATTATAGGAGAAGATAATCAAAGAATCAGTCAAATCTAAACATACAGAGAACTGTGACTGTGTCACGCTGACGCAAAACCTGGCTAAAATTAAAAAGTCTGTTAATGTGAACTTTTTTCAAGAAAAAAGAAAAATAATAATAATGTGCATTTAATCCCATTTATTTTAAGGGAAAATCTCCTCTTCTTTTGAGAGTGGCTTTTTCATGCAGCAAGCTGTTCTTAAGCTCACAGTTCACCAAAATAAATGCCGGTTGAGGTTAAATCATTGGGAAAATTGCTCTCATAGCGGGAAGCGCTTTGCAGAATGTCATTTCCAGTCTATTTCAGAGGCGTATGCGTCACGATGCTTTTTCTCTCTTTTTTGAATCTCCATTTCAAACTCTCTCTTTCACTTTTTCTTCAAATGCTTTATAGGAGTTTTTTACTTTTTGTTAATATGTGTAGTGTTTGTTTAACGTGTTGGTTTGTGGTTATTAGCATGCATGCACTTGTGTTGTCTTCATGGCCCTGACCTCTGGTTAGTCATGAATTGTGTAATGTGTATCCGTCTCCTGTTGGCACACTGATGCTGGGTTGCCAAACACAACACATACACACACACACACACACACACACACACACACACACACACACACACACACACACACACACACACACACACACACACACACACACACACACACACAGACAGATGCAGGGGATGGGCATTAACATTAAGTCACTTGTTCCTCTTTCTTTGCAGAATTGCTTAGTGGGAGTCATGACACTGAGTGTCTTTTTTTGGCTCGGCATCCCACTGAGTAGCAGTTCTGCCCAAGGGGAACATTACACCTCCATAGAGACCAAGCACACAGAGCCATGTCTATAGCTCTGTTCCAAAACCTAGTGAGCAACCTTGCCGCATAATGTCTATTTAGGCAGCTGCCTAATGTTCATGGAACCCCATAAGTGACAGATGTTATAGTAGGCAGCAATGTTGCTCTGTACATAAAGTTTGATGTTAGCATGTTGCTAAGCTAAAGTAGCTATTGAATCTGCAGAAAGTTGTCGACTTCTGCTCACTGTGCACCTCAGCATGCGCTGACCCCACTCTCTGATTTTATGTGGCCTACCACTTCGTGGCTGAGTTGCTGTTGTTTCCAATTGCTTCCACTTATAATACCACTAACGGTTGACCGTGGAATATATAGTATTTAGTATTTTAGTGAGAAAATTTCACGAATGGACTTATTGCACAGATGGCAACCTATCACAGTACCACACTTAAATTCACTGAGCTCCTGAGAGCGACCCATTCTTTCACAAATGTTTTGTAGAAGCAGTCTGCATGCCTAGGTGCCTGATTTTATACACCTGTGGCCATGGAAGGGAATGTAACACCTAAATTCAATGATTTGGAGGGGTGTCCCAATACTTTTGCCAATATGTTATTATGTTTAAAGGGATAGTTCACTTGACCCAAAAATTAAAACTCTGTCATAAATTACGTACCCTCATGTTGTTCCAGACCCATCAGACTTTAGTTCATCTTTGGAACACAAATAAAACATTTTACTTTTTGATGAAATCTGAGAGCTCTATCCCGCTATTGACAGCTATGCAACTACCACTTTGACTATTGAAAAAGTTCATAAAGAGATTGTAAAACTAATCCATATAAATTGAGCAGTTTAGTCCAAATTTTCTGAAGAGACACAATCACTTTATATGATGAACAGATTGAATTTAGGCTTTTATTAGGGCCAGAGCACCAATGGTGTGAGGACCCTATTGGAATTGCTCAGCCTATTATTATTCTTCTCCCAAATGAATTGCATTTTTGATGGCCTAAACATGCTCGAAAACTCACAAAACTTTGCACACGCGTCAAAAGTGGTGAAAATTTACGTCTGATCAGAATTAGGCGTGGCAAAATGGCTCGATAGCGCCACCTACAACATTTCAATGAAGTGCCCTTCCCGCTACGTTTCATGTACAGGTATGAAATGCGGTAGACACATGTAACAGCCCAATACCTACAAAAAAGTCTCCTGGTACGAAATCTGAAAACCAACAGGAAGTGAGATATTTTAAATTTTCTTTGCAAAATTGTTGCAAATTTTGCCATTTCCAGACGTTGTACTTTAACAAACTTCTCCTAGAGATTTAATCAGATCAACATCATATTTGCACAGTCTAATCTTAAGGCCTTTGCAACGTTAAATTGTGAAGATCTTGAGTTTCCGCTGAAGAGGGTGTCCCTGGCGGGCTGACAAAGTCTGATGTTTCGCCATGACACAGAAAGCTGTTGTAAGTCAGGCATAAAATGTCCGATCTGGCCCAAACTTCACATGTTTGATAAGAGTCCTGGCCTGAAGACATCTACATATGAGTTTCAGAATTAGGCGTGGCAAAATTGCTCGATAGCGCCACCTACAACATTTCAACGAAGTGCCCCTCCCGCTACGTTTCATGTACAGGTATGAAATGCGGTAGGCACATGTAACAGCCCAATACCAACAAAAAAAGTCTCCTGGCACGAAATCTGAAAACCAACAAGAAGTGAGATATTTTGAAATGTCTTTGCAAAATTGTTGAAAATTTTGCCTTTTCTAGACATTGTACTTTAACAAACTCCTCTTAAAGATTTAATTAGATCAACATCATATTTGGTCAGTCTAATCTAAAGGCCTTTGTGATGTTAAATTGTGAAGATCTTGAGTTTTCCCCGAAGCGCGTGGCCGTGGCAGCCTGACAAATTACGATGTTTCGCCATGAAACAGGAAGCTGTTCTAAGTCAGGCATACAATGTCCGATCTGGCCCAAACTTCACGTGTTTGATAAGAGTCCTGGCCTGAAGACATCTACATGCCAATATTAGTCATATATTAGTCATGCTTTACACTGTAATTTCCTCCCAGAAACACATTTAAATATGCCCTCAAGTCCCAAACATACTAGAAACACATTAAATCAAGCAAAACATGGCTAAGTGCTAATGTATGCGATTTATGCCACGAAACAGGAAGTTGTTGTAACCCCAGGGCATACAAGATATAGGTGTCTTTGTTTCTTCAGTAGAACACAAATTAAGATTTTTAACTCCAACCGTTGCAGTGTGCCAGTCGTGTAATGCATGTCAATGGTAACATTTTAGAGTATGAGAGCTACGAAAGTAAAAAAAACATACACATATACGAATCCATATTAAACCCTGCGGCTCGTGACGACACATTGATGTCTTAAGACACGAAACGATTGGTTTGTGTGAGAAACTGAACAGTATTTATATAATTTTTTACCTCGAATGCGATCTATGTACAACAGCCTTCTCTGCGCGATCACTTCCGGCAAGTGAGGTCAAAATACATGATATGGCGTATCTCAATGGGATACAAGCAGCGGAAGTGATCTCTCGCACGTATCTCTACGCCATATTGTGTATTTTGACCTCACTTGCCAGCTCAAATGTGCTGCGTAACACACGAGAATGAACCTCATTGGTTCTTGTGGAAGCTCATACATGCTGCACAACACGAGAATGAACCTTATTGGTTCTTGTGGAAGCTTAAATGTGCTGCGCCACATGAGATTTAATCTTATTGGTTTTCGCATTTCATGTTTATATGTAAATAAAAGCCTAAATTAAATTTGCTCATCATATACAGCGATGGAGTCTCTTCAGAAAATTTGGACTAAATTGCTCAATTCATATGGATTAGTTTTACAATCTCTTTATGAACTTTTTCACACATCAAAAGCCACTTTTTTACAGTTGGACCGAACGGTTCTCATTGTGTAACCGCTCCATTCCATGACAACCGCTATGGCTATAGTTTCATTTTCCACTGTGGGGCTGATAACTGCCGCTCTTTGGAGTGTAATTCAAACACATCAGATGTTGCCTTGGCAAGTTTGTTTAACGAAGTCGCTATTTACATATTGGGTCTCATTCACTAATTTGTGCGCAAAATGTGCGTACAAACGATTTTAAAAACAAATCACGATTCACTAAAAAGTTCTTAATAAATATTTTTCTAAATGTACAAAAAAATATAGCAACAACTGAAACCACACGTACGCAAAAAGCATGGCCTTATAATCATGTTAAGAAGTTATATTTCATCCTAACATGACTATAATTACATTGAAGTACATTGCATTAATTGTATTTTATAATCCATACATAAAATTATATAGTAAAATGATTAAATAATACAATTTAATTTAATCTTAAATGCATATTATCATATACCTTAAAAGTAAGAAAAGCTGTGTTATAGCTTCAGCTGCGAGGTTTCTCTGAATAACGCAGATATGTGCAAATGTAGAGATTTTTTGTGAGAAGTTCTCTCACGGGCAAATACGAAAGAATCCATGCAATTATTAGTGAATGTCTTTATGGAGGGTGATCAGGTATTCCTTCAATTTTATTATTAATCTGCATTTATGTCACTCAAATAGCGTGCTTAGCCAGCTACAGAGAAACTGGTAGCCAGGTAACAGACAAGTTACAAATCCCTGTGGCGATATCACTACACGCATTCTACCAGTAGGGTTTTCGGGCCGAGAACGGTTTGTAATTGTGCCATGCTGAATCAAGCTCAAGTGAAAACATAACTGGAACCATTCCTTATCATTCTAAGAACCATTCGGCCCGACAATGGAAAAGTGGCTAAAGTGTCAGTTGCGTAGCTGCCAATGGAGGGACAGAAAGCTCTCAGATTTCATCAAAAAGATCTTAATTTGTGCTTCGAATATGTACGAAAGTCTTATGGGTTTGGAACAACACTAGGGTGAATAATTAATGACAGGTGAACTATTCCTTTAAAATCCACCATTTTGGATTTTCTGGCATTATGGGATTAGCTTCTCCATTGATTTTGCTTCTGAATCATTCCCTCTGCATTCTGACAATTAAAGTTGATGCTTATGAGCATCACATGGTTCCTCATTCCCCTCACGCTGCTGAGAGATCCACCCAGTCAGTCAACCTCAACAGGGTTCCTACGCATTTATGGAGGCAAACAAACTCTCCAGAAGAGAAAACTAGAGAGGGTGGCATTTTATTTCCTTGAGACAAACTGCAAATAAAAACTACTCATTCATTTCAAAATGGGTGTAAAACCAGTTAAAACCAGCCATGTGTTGACTGAGTTTCTGCAGCCTTCGGGCCTGGCTGGGCTTCATATTTTAGACTGGTTTCACTTGTCACGACTTAGAGAGGCATTTTGAAATGCATCACCCTCCATTATAAATGATGAAGTCGAATCTGAATAATGAATTGCAGTGCCTTTGCCATCTGCAATGACAGAGACAGAGAGAGAGAGAGAGAGAGAGCAGCAAAAGAAAGTCTGAAGTCAGTGGTTGGTGAAGTTGATGAAAGAGGAAAAAACTGTGTGTGAAAAGCACAAAAGACCTCAATCTGAAGAGCAGATGGGGATACATTTTCTTCCTCACACTGTTTTTCATAAGCCCAATGGAAATGATATAAACAAGAACCAAACTAAATCAAGTGAAAATGAGCTGCAAAAAATACAAGACACACCTTATCTGCACACCTTTATGAAAATTTATTCTCATTCGCTAGGTGGGAGTAATAACTCTCAGGAAGTATTTTGACAATATTTTTATGTATTGCTTGAGTGTCTGGATTGTAAGCTTTTATACCCTGTTATACATACTATTACATTGCAGGTGTGACCAAAGAGAAAAAAAAGAATATGAACTTCTCTACATTGTTATACAGTATCAGCACTACATTTGTTCTACAACTTGTTCTCTGGGTATATATGGTGTAAACTCAATGCACTGCACCAGACTTTTTTTTATCAATGGAAACTGGTTACCTTCTAAAAAGCTACACTCTGTAACTTTTGGCTCTTTAGCAATTAAAAATAAAAATGTGTCCTTCAAAAGAAACCTGTTTTGGTTGTGCTTTTGCTCTGCACGGATGTTGAGCATATAGGACTTGATAGTACAATCCCTTAGAATAATTGGCCATTTCTTAACATCTTGAGTGGGTAGGGGTAATCACTTCATGGGGGTCATCAGATGGGCACCCTCCTTCCTTGGTGTTTTATTGATAGGCCCACGACATCTCCAAAGGGCTCAACAGCAACACCTAGCATCCTAGGTGCGCTCCCCTCTGATTTGACTCCTCCCTCTAGCCTCTGACAGTGACCTCGGCTTGTCGGAAGACCTGTCCTCTGACTCCCAACCCCTTCAGTAGTCTGGTTGTTGCTGTGGCTACAAAACCTCTGCAACCAACCTCAACTGGGTTCGCCAGCCCCATTGTACTACTTCGGCTGCTAGGTCTGAGTACTTCAGGCTTTTACGTTCATTCGCTTCACCAATTGTAGCCTTGGCACAGTTAGTTCCACAATGAACAGGAACTTTTGCGAGGTTGACCACAGGATCAGGTCTGGCCTGAGGTTAGTTGTAATTATCTCAGGCGGAAAGCTGAGCTTCCGGTCTAGATCAACTTGCATTTTCCTCAGCATCCAGCAGGGTCGATTCCATTTTTGTAGTTGGCTTCATTGGAAGTTGTACTACTCTTATAAAGGCGGTGGATTTTGAGAATCCATGCTTTGGAGGAGGGAGGGCATTGGTGATGGTTCTTTTTTCTTCCAGGATAATTGGCAGTTGTCTCAGGACCTGATTGTGCCTCCAGGTGTAACGGCCTTGGGAAGACTCGTTTGGCAGCCGAAAAGGATGTGCCTTAACGTTGCTGGGGTTTGACAGAGAGGACATGATGGAACGCTTTTCCCTGCTGCATCTGTCCTACAATGTCTCCATGCCTGAGAGCGGATTTTTCTTGCTGTATGGCCTGAGACGTGGTCCACTTCCTCCCAGTTGCCTGTCTGGGAGCAGCCGCTTGTATTACAGCATCTTGAGACTCGGTCAGGGTCATGTCCAGTCTCACTTTGTACTCTTCAGTGAGACTAGCCGGGTGCTGTGGTGAGTTTCTCTATGATCGTGTCAAAAGCCTGTTGACAACACTTGCTCTTGCCTTTACAGTTCTTATGGAGAGGTGGGTATCCGACAGTCAAGTCGTTCAGTGGCTTCGCGATCTTAGCGTAATCTCAGATGAAACGGCGATAATAGCCGGAAAACCCTTTTAGGATTTGGCCAGGTTTTGATGGTCTCTATTTCCTGAGGATCGGTTTTCACGCCATTCTGCGACACTCTAGCTGTGTCCCAATGGCTGCGCGCTTCACATTGGAGGGACAGGGTTGCCAGGTCTGCACAACAAAACCCCTCCAATTGCTAATCAAAAGTAGCAAAATCACTGCCAAAATGCGCCAAATGCGGGGGGCAGGCTGTACAAATATTGCTAAAGTAAAGACAACTTAAACCTGTGGACTATAGGCTACAAACAACCCACAGCAACAGTGTAAAAGTAGCCTAATTCCAGACTTGGCAACACTGAACCGAGCGTTGTTAAATGGCCTATAACAGGTGTTTGCCAACTGACAGCGGATGTTTGTGAGGTGATTTTAAAAAGAGAAATGGAGCAGAAAAGTAGTTTTTTATTGGATTTTGTCATGCTTCAAAGCCTGCGACGATGGGAGACCAGACCATAACCAGGTAGGCTAAATATGAAGCCTATGGTTAAATATTTAATCGTTATCAACTATTAGTTAACAGTTTATTTCGTGCACAGTTCAGGGAGCCAGGACGGTGCACACAGTTCAGGGGGACAGGGCGGCGCACACAGTTCAGGGGGACAGGGCGGCGCACACAGTTCAGAGGCCCACCTCTCTGGACTAGAAATAGGAAGCAGAGTCCTCTCTGGATTTGAGACAGGAAGCAGAGTCCCCTCTGGACTTGAAACAGGAAGCAGAGTCCTCTCTGGATTTGAGACAGGAAGCAGAGTCCTCTCTGGACTTGAAACAGGAAGCAGAGTCCTCTCTGGACTTGAGATGGGAAGCAGAGTCCTCTCTGGGCTCGAGACAGGAGGCAGAGTCCTCTCTGGATGCTGGTCAGTGGCTGGAGCCATCTCTGGCTCTCTAAAACATACAAGGAACCGGGAGAACAAAACGCCAGGCAGGAAACGACCAACAGGAACAAAAGACAACGAACCAGCACAGTACAGCAAACACAAGGAGACTAAATAGGGAACAAACAAGGCAGGTGATGAGGGAGAACAGGTGGGGCAAATTAATCAATAATCAAAAAAAAAGATGGGCAGGGTTGACATTAAACCGGAGACATGACATCATACCAAACATGACAAACACATGGCCAGAAATGACAAAATACAAGACTATAAGTATAAGAATGTGCTTATACAAGACAAGAAAGACATGACATACACACATGTAGCAGGAGTAGTTGTTTTTATTCAAGACTTAGATCAAATACAGAATGGTTGACTTTAGCTTTGTGAAATTATTACATAAGACACACCTGCACAAAATAAATGGACTGAATAAAAATGCAAATTCATCTCTGGCAGTAGGAGGTGCTTATGGAAAAGAAGCGTTTCTTTGGGTACCATCAAAACTATTCTGAAGACTTCTTTGTTCAGAGATACATTCATGTAACTCCCTGTGGCAGAGGGTGTGTGGTTTAGCCTTTCAACAGAGCTCTTTTCCCCTGCAGCCAACCCCAGAGGTCCCAGTTCAGCTTCCCCCACCTGCACCACCGCACTCCTTCCGCGCTCTCTGTTTTCCCAAAACACATCCGCACATAACGTTCCCAATAATAAACCAAACCCTGGCCAATTTGTCCCCAAAATTAGCGGATGTCGGAGGTGCGGGCTAACTGCCACCTCCACTCTATGCTTTTGTCCCTGAAACTGAATAGTGACCGTCAATGGATATTTTAATACATCCCTGTGCACACACTGTACCGGAACCATGCAGCCACTATCCAATGCCCCTGGTTGCATCAAGCTTTGGTGAATGGAGGTTTGGTTACAACCTGAATCCACCAAAGCTTGATAAGTACCCCCCTCAATACTCACAGGTATTTGGTACAACCCAGCTTGATCGAGGGCAGCCCACGGGGCATCCGGGATCCGGACCAGTGTTCGAACCTCCATCACCAGACATCTATCGATAAAGTGGCCCGGATCCCCGCAACGGCAGCAGGGCCCGGACCTTGCTGCTGCTCTATGGGCAGGAAGCGGGTCAAGGTATTGGCGCGGAGAGGGGTCGGCCCCGCCTCCCGGGGCGGAGCAGCAGCAGCAGCACTCGGTGCCTCTCTGTTCCCACCGCTCCTCCATCTGGGTGGGCCTCCCGGTGGTAGGCTCCACCGGGTACGTGGCATCGAGACCGGCCTAAAGGAGAGAGAGAGAGAGACAGGGGAAGGGGTGGAGAGAGAAACTGTTGGGAGGGGTCTGCCAACCCCAGGGCACGCCACCCCCAGGGCACGCCACCAGCTGATCCTCCGCCAGTTGGATGGCTGAGTCCAGCGGCGACGGACGGTGGCACTGGACCCACTGCGCTGTCTACGTGGGCAGTCGGGCTATGAACTGTTCCAGCACCACCAGGTCGATAATCTTGTCCGCGTCACTTCCCTCAGCCATCAGCCATTTGCGGCATGCGTCCCGGAGCTGTTGTGCCAATACAAAGGGCCGGCCACTTTCCCCCAGATTCAGCGACCTGAATCGCTGGTGATGTTGTTCGGGGGAGAGGCCGACCCGCAGGAGGATGGCCTTCTTCAAGTCTTTATACACCAGGAGGTTCTGGACCGGCAGTTGCTGAGCAGCTATTTGCGCCTCCCCCGTTAGGAGAGGGATTAGGCGCAGCAGCCAATGCTCTTCGTCCCACCCACTGGCCTCCGCCATCCTCTCAAATAAGTCCAGGAATGCCTCTGGGTCATCCTGGGCGCCCATTTTAGTGAGAGGCATAACTTATAAACATAAAGTCGTGCTCACAGCGCTCTCAACAACTCAGTATTCTATAACTTGTTCACAGCAATCTTTCTCCCTATTCTGTCTACAGTCCACGAGTCCCAAGTCTGTCTCTTTCCCTGGTGTCTGTTCTCCTCTGGCTTTTATGCCATCTCTCCGCGCCAATCACTGCAATCAGACACAGGTGTTTATCATCATGCACTTGACCTACTTACTCACCGTCACTCTCCCGACTCTCTCTCTTCGTGCAGACCTCGCTAAACCACGCCCCCTCTGCCACACTCCCCTCCCCAATTCAAATTTGTATTTTTCTTCCTATATTCAAGCATTGTGAACAGTGATCTTGCTGGGCCTATTTATACCTGGTCTACTTCATGTGTTTTTACAGATCAGATATCTATCTGATTTATCAGAACGATTCCATTTACACTTGGTCACATAAATGTGTCTTCGTAAAACGGATATAAATCTGATCCGATCATTTGCGGCAGTAACATGACATATAGCCTATAAAACACTCTTACACATTTATTTATTAGCATTGTTGGAAGGAGTAAAATTGACATATGTGGTTTCAACAACCAGATGCATTTACACTTGTCTAGTTTAGTCTGGAATGCGTCCCAGACCACCTCCTGTAGTGGTTTGAGTGATCAGATTTAATGCGTGTCAGAGGGCATTTACACCTGGTCTTTTCACAATTGGATCCAGCTATCTGATCAGAGAAAACGCAAGTGACCATGTTTAAACAGGCCCACTATGTCTGGTATTTTCTCTGCTGCATGTCTGCACTCTCCTCTTTACATCCGTCTTCAGCGTGTCCCATCTCTGGCCTGTGTTAACGTCTGTTAACAGACTTCGAAATATTTTCACACAAATGACATTCGGAAAATGATTGTAATGCAGTTCATGTGTAAGTCTGGAATAGAGATTAGCCAAAATTAAACAAAATACCTTCCGGTTGCTAATTGTGTGTTTGGAGCACAAAACCGCCTGTTTCTGATTTATGGCCGGTCGATTTGTGCGGTGCGAATTTTGAGGTTGCAGAGAATACATTTTGGGAGCATATGGAGCAATTTCGAGCCTTGATAAAGTGTTGTTACTTATTTTTCGGTTATTTATCGGGAGCTACTGGGACAGTGATAAAGATCGTGATTGACGGGTTGGCGACCACTGGGTTATATGGTAGATGTTAACATAATTTAAGGAATCTTGAATGAGTTGATCATGTTAAACCTGCATATGGTGGCCATGCTGGAGCATCTGAGCGTCAGTCCAGTGAGTAAATGGCCTTATGATCAAAACTTCATGAGACTAATAATAGATAACAGAGAGAGAATTCAGCGATTTTATTTTCAACATGCTCTCATTCATGGCAGTTTTATTTAACTCATGTAAAGTTGAATCTTTATTTGCACATGACTTGATGAATTACGTGAAACTGCGAGTTCATCTCTATTTTTAGCGCCAAGCTTAAACTACAAGCATTTATGTAACATATCTTATTTGTGCATATATCTCACTTGTGCATTAATGGCTGTTATGTTAAATAAAGTTTATTAATTAAGAGAGGCAAGTTATTTTGCCTTTGAACATCGCTGTTGACTCATTTCCCCTCAGACGCAGTGCTTTAATTGCGGTCTTGTGTGCAATTTTCAAAACAGTCACAAGATGGCATCATTTATCGGTGAAACAGATATTACAAAACTGATACCCAATTATGAGCAAATGCTTAAACATCGGGAAAAATATCGGGAAAACAATATCTCGATCGATCTCTACTGTTTATATGCAGAATAGGGGTGGGTGATATGACCAAAATCTTATATCATGATAAGAGTCATTTTATTTCACGATAATGATATACATCAGGATATAGTTATTTTTGCTTTAAATAAGGTTTTTATAAAAAATTTAGATATCATACCATTTAAAAAACGAATACTAGCCTAAAAAACTCTCAAGCTTACTGAAGACAAGTATTATGATAAAGAAAGAGCAAAGAAAACAAACTACAATAGAACAAATAAATAGACCTACCTGAAAAACTTCAAGCACTAGAAATACTACTTAAATGTAAAAAGTAATCAAACGTATAAAAAATGCATAGTCTTATTGTGTAAATTAAATATATATTTATTAAAAGTTACTAAAGATATTGAGTCAAGAGCAGTGAGAGATTCTCTTTTTTGTTGTTTGATTAGCATTACATGTCAGCAGGTAAATTTGGATGCTGTCACTTTAAGAGCAACTGCACGGATCCAGTATACTTATATATTCATTCACTTAAACTCTGCTTATGTTCACTAACTCTTTCCCCGCCAGCGTTTAAAAAAAAAAGTTGCCAGCCACTGCCAGGTTTTTTGATAATTTTCACAAAAATGTAATGGCCCATAGAATATTTTGTTGTATGAATATCTGAGCATGCAATATATCAAAAGAAAGAACAGACCCTCTGCTTTTAAACAAAACAAAAAAAATGTATTTGTTCGTTTTATTCTAGCTTCATACATTCCTTTTTTATCAACCCTTAAATATGGGTAAGTTTCATTAAAAAGAAAGCAACATTTTGAACAAAAAATCACTGAGAAAATCATGACTACATCCAGATTAGTTTCAGAGCGATGATCAAACACAGGTGGAGTAGACTCATCAACACCCCTACTGCTTGCACAGTCCTATAGCTTGTTCTGGGTCGACATTTCATTCAGTAACATTAAGCAGTTTTGATTTATATGATGTTTAATGTTGATTATCACGTTATTTTACATATGCATCTGCTTACATACGATCGCTTGTTTTTTTGCGTCCTCTTCGCGTGTGTTTTGATCAGGAGATTCAGTACTCATTCAGAAGATGCATAACCGTGCCCCCTAGCGTATAACAGTGAAAACACGGAAAATTCCGTGTTTGGCGGGGAAACGTTTTCTCACAAATAACGGAAAATTCTGTGTTTGGCGGCGAAAGAGCAAAAAGCCATAACTTGCAAATGTATAGTAACTTAGGTAATGTGTATATAACCGTTCAAGCCCAATTAGGCAGCAAAAAGCAACTCAGAGCAGCAGCTTCATGTCTTCATGCTTCAAATAACCTGTTTAAGCTTTCGTGACCGTGCAGCACAGCAATGTCACATGAGCGTAACCACAATAGAGACGATAGTCCAAAAAACGAGTCTACTGATTGACACATTTTTACCGGTTAATCGTGTCTGCCAGTATATTGCCCACCCCTAATTCAGAGTATGATTTTGTTTTGGTATGTTTATATATCCACAGTAAGATTTTTTTTTTTAAACAAGCATAAGCAAGAATGCATTTATTTCAAATAAATGCTGTTCTTTTGAATTTTGTTCAAAATATCCTAAAAAAATATATCATATTTCCGCAAAAATATTAAGCAGCACAACAGTTTTCAACATTGAAAAAATCAGCATGTTAGAATGAAGGATCATGCGACACTGAAGACTAATGCATCATAAGAATAAATTACATTATAAAATATTTTAAAATAGAAAACAGTTAATTTAAAATGTAATAACATTTCACAATATTATTGTTTTTTTTAATCAAATAAATGCAGTTTTGGTGAGCATAAGAGGCTTCTTTCAGCAACATAACACCTTAACCAACTTTTCATATATATATTTATATGTATGTACCTATATATTTAATGCATTTGACAGCCGAGACAATTCTATCTATGAATATAATTGCATTTAGATAAACCCATGAACATGGTGTTGCTTAGATATTTGTATATCCTCTGTTCATTCCAGTGTTTCTAATTCAATGGGACAGTCTCAATCTGTGCTGACACATCGATTATGCAGCAGAATATTGATTGAGCTGCAGCCAAACCACTGCAGACCCCCCTATGTATTCATATTTGGTCACGTAGTTGTCTCAAATTAAAACAAAACAGTAAATCTGCACCGATTTGAATTATCGACCATGTGTTTGTACTTTGACACTGGAGGTTTACATTCAATGTACACAGCTAGTTGTACTTTTTAATTTGTTTTTACAATCTGCCCGAGGTGTAATTTCATCCATGTTCCAACATTTGGTTTTACATGTCTCTCCTTCCCTGTGTATCTGTTATTGGGTTTGCACTCTTATTTTAGCACAGGAAATCAGATCCTTGTGGTTAAGACTGAATTATGGAACTGCCCAAGTCTTTTAAAGTCCTGGTACTATAGTTTCTACTGTCTAACTGAGGAATATCACTTCCATTTAACAGACACTCAGGCCTTTTAACTGGGTCTGCGGTGATCTTGGGATTCAGTGTTTGCTCACCCGCACTTGATCAGTGTTGGAGAAGAAACGTTTTAACCGTATTTTTTAACACTATACACTGGACGCTAACAGCGTCATTATAAGTCATTATGGTCATTATAAGTCATTATAGTCATTATAATCAGTATCGCTGTCTACACTTTTCACAAATACACAAAACCCCAATATAAAGCTTAGATAAAGATAAATCCAAGTTAAATTAAACCTAGTAAACATAACCACTGATGAATAGCAACGTTTATTTTGCTGTGAAAGAGGTCCCAAATGCCTTACAGGGACTCAATTGATGAATCATTTATTTTTTAGTAATTTGATAAAAAAGAATTAGAATTGTCGATTCTGTATGAGAGAGTGAAAGCATTTAAAGCCCTTTTTGAATAAGACAGAACAGGTGTCATAATGGTCATCTCTTCTCCTCTATATGTGTCAAAGAGCTCAGAGGTCAAAGGTTGTGCAGATTAACAGGGTGTGTTCCCTTCAATGCTCTAACATTAGAGAGGAGACACTAGATGTGTGTGTGTGTTTGTGAAATAAGTGTCCTCTCCACCCTACACAGACAGATGTCTCTATTCTTCCGTCTCTGTGCTCCTCAGTGCTGTGTGAGGAATTCAGATATGAGCCGAGAGATGGGAAAAATGAAATATGCTTTGAGCTTGCTTGTGTGCGTGTGTGTGTCTGTTTTCACATGTGGGTGTGCAGGGTCCAAATGTAATACCTGCCAAAACTTCAAATATGTAAATGTGTTAAAATTGGCTTTGGTGAGAAACTAAAAGCTATTTGGCTGGTAATTTTATTAGGAACTGCAACATAATGCATGGATTAAGACCGGATGGTTGTGTGTGTATGTGAAATTATTTTGTTTTATTATTTTATTTTCTATTTATGTTCTTTATATTAAAGAATAATGCACAATTAAAAAAAATCTAATTTGGCTTTTTTATAGATACAATTGTATTTGTTAATATTAATATTTTAACACTGCTATTCATCAGTGAAAATTTTTTACAGAAAGAATAATGTAAAGAAAAAATCTTAGCTGGTCAGAAATAATCTAATCATTCAATTTATTTGCCATTTGTATTCATTTTATGTCTGATGTAGAGAATTAAGGGCCATCATTTGAATCAAGAATCTTCCACTTCTGCATCTGCATTTCTGACTTCACTGAGCACAGCAAGATTGTGTAAAAAGCCAGTTTTCACGAGTTTGATGCCCATATAATCTTAGCGTACATGGTAAACTGTTTTGGCTTGCTGTTTGCTATAAAGGGGTTTGGAGAGAATATTCTCATAGCTCTGATTTGCTCCCATATTACATAGGCCAAATACATAAAGGATGAGAAGGGGAAAAGGAGGGATGCCAGAAGAACCGACAATGGGAAGAAGAGTCTGTTTTTATACCCTGGTATTAATTAGAAGATTAGATGGGCATAGTCCTCCCGAAATTATGTTTAATAACTTCACTTAGTATGTTCAAAAATATGATATACATATCCACATACACACACGTAAATGCTTGGTAATGCTTAATCAAATATAAACATTTACAAAAACCTTACAAAATTTCCCCTCTTTGCTTTATGCACAGGAAGGCAAGGAAGGTGTGTGTGTGGTTTTCACACACACACACACACACACACACACAGACACACACACACACACACACTCACACGCGCACACACACACACACACACATGCAGGCACACCTCACTTGTTTCTCTCTGTGGTCCCCCTGACAACAGATTCAGCACCCTATACCAGATGCTTCACAATTACCCACAATTCCCCTGGAATTTTCCTGCCTCATTGAGTCTTCAGCCAAAGTCAGGCAGCTGCAACTCGTCAAAAAAACACACATACACACACACACACACACACACACACACACACACACACACACACACATACAAGCATACACATAAACTACATGGCACAGACTGATGGACCCCCAGCCCCACCCCATCTGTTATGGTCGACATGACGTCACCTGTCTCCCAACTGATTAGACACACTTAAATGCTTTATTTCATAACCTTCAAGGGATAGTTCACCCAAAAATGAAAACTCTGTGATAATTTACTCAACCTTATGTCATTCCAAACAGTATGAGCTTCCGTAAGAACCACTGAGGTTCATTCTCGTGTTTTACGCAGCACATATGAGCTTACACAGGAACCAATGAAGTTCATTCTCGTTTTACGCAGCACATATGAGCAACCGCAAGAACAAATGAGGTTCATGCTCGTGTTTTACACAGCACGTATGAGCTTCCACAAGAACCAATGAGGTTCATTCTTGTGTTACGCAGCATGTATGAGCTTTCGCAAGAACCAATGAGGTTCATTCTCGTGTTACGCAGCACGTTTGAGTTTCCACAAGAACCAATGAGTTTCATTCTCGTGTTACGTACCACATATGAGCTTCCGTGTTATGCAGCACGTTTGAGCTTCCACAAGAACCAGTGAGGTTCATTCTCGTGTTACACAGCACGTATTAGCTTCAGCAAGAACCACTGAGGTTCATTCTTGTGTGTTGTGCAGCACGTTTGAGCTTCCACAGGAACAAATGAGGTTCATGCTCGTGTTTTACACAGCACGTATGAGCTTCCACAAGAACCAATGAGGTTCATTCTCGTGTTACGCAGCACGTTTGAGTTTCCACAAGAACCAGTGAGGTTCATTCTCGCGTTACGTACCACATATGAGCTTCCGTGTTATGCAGCATGTTTGAGCTTCCGCAAGAACCAGTGAGGTTCATTCTCGTGTTACACAGCACGTATGAGCTTCCACATGAACCACTGAGGTTCATTCTTGTGTGTTACGCAGCACGTTTGAGCTTCCGCAGGAACCAATGAGGTTCATTCTCGTGTGTTACGCAGCACATATGAGCTACCGCAAGAACAAATGAGGTTCTTTTTTTGTGTTTTACAAAGCACGTATGAGCTTCCGCAAGAACCAATGAGGTTAATTCTCGTGTTACGCAGCATGTTTGAGCTTCCACAAGAACCAATGAGGTTCATTCTCGTGTTATGTACCACATACGAGTTTCCATGTTAAGCAGCACGTTTGATTTTCCGCAAGAACCAGTGAGGTTCATTCTCTTGTTATGCAGTACGTTTGAGCTTCCTCACAAACCTGTGAAGTTCATTCTTGTGTGTTATACAGCACATTTGAGCTTCCACCTTCCGCAATAACCAATGAGGTTTGTCAAGCAGGTTCGGTTGAGCTTCTGTTTATGTTTGCTGATCACTGTTTATATGTGAATAAAAGCCTAAATTCAATGGTCACCATATAAAGTGAACGCAAATTTTGGAATAAACCGCACAATTCATATGGATTCGTTTTATGATCCCTTTATATGAACATATTGAAGTGTCAAAGTGGTAGTTGCATGAAAAGTGGTAGATGCAGTCAAATGGAGGGACAAATATTTCTCAGATTTCATTTAAAAATTTTCATTTGTGTTTCTAAGATGAACCAAAGTCTTACGGGTTTGGAACGACATAAGGGTAAATGATGACATTTTTCATTTTTGAGTGAACTAAACCCTTTTATTCAGCAAAACTGTATTTTTTATGAGCTTAAAGTCTTAAATATTAGCCAAAACTTGATCCATGCAAAAAAAAATTAAGGTGATAGGATAAATCTTAATATCACACTTCAGTCAGTTGAACGTTTGAGAGAGAAAGAACGAATGAAAGAAAGACAGTATTGTGTTCTGTCAGTGTTATTTTAGGTATACAGATGTGGATGTCAGAGAACTGCCCTTTCACCAATACGACTCATTTATTTACTGCAACAAAAGTGCCTTCATTCTAGTCTAGTTAAAAAGGACAAGGGGCCAACAAAATGCACAAAACCTGACAGCTGGTATGATGATAGAGAGAGAGAGAGAGAGAGAGAGAGTAGAATAAAGAATGTGACAGAGGCAGGAAAAGGACTGAGGTAACTTAATTACATACTCAATAATGAAGGAGAGAGGGATGGGTGTGGAGGAGAGAAGGAAAGGAGTAGACAAACTGTTCTCCTCAGAAAGGCCTTGGACTTCAGCAAAATGTTTTCAGTAATAGTTTTGTGCCTTGGAGCATTGTGCATTTTAATGAATGATAAAAAACCAATTATCAGTAGTCACATTTTAATACATGAACCAACCATCTGACCTTTTCATAGGGAGCCAAGAAAATGGCCCTCCAGCAAAATTGTTTTTCCCCCTTCTGTCTTTGCTTCTCATATTTTTATGCTTTAAAGGGATAGTTCACACAAAAATGAAAACTGTCATTAATTACTCACGTCATGTTGTTCCAAACCCCTAAGACTTTCGTTCATCTTTGAAACACAAATGAAGATATGTTTTAATGAAATCTGAGAGCTTTCTGTCCCTCCATTGGCAGCTACACAACTACCACTTTGACGCTTCAAAAAGTTCATTAGTTAGTCCAAATTTAGTCCAAATCGGTTTAGTCCAATAAAGAGACAATCGCTTTATATGATGCACATATTTAATTTAGGATTTTATTCACATACAGACGTTCATCAACGCACACATCTGTTATGATAAACGGAAGCTCAAGCATGTTCACTTGATCAGCAAGAACCAATAAGGTTCATTCTTGTGTATTACGCAGCATGTTTGAGCTTCCGCGTGAACCAATGATGTTCTTTCATGAGTGTTACGCAGCACGTTTGAGTTTCAGCAAGAGGGTCATTCTCGGGCATCAAGCAGGTTCAATTGAACGAAAGTCTTACAGGTTTGGAATAACACAAGGGTGAGTAAATGAAGACAGAATTTTCATTTTTGGGTGAATTAGCCCTTTAAATTCTTAAATGTTTAATTGGAAAAACAACTTTTTGAGGTTTTTGCAAGCCAGCTATTTTCATTGACTTTGCTGTAGATCTTAGTTTTGTGTTAAAACGCCACACTCCCTACATTATATTTAACCATAAAGGCTACACAAGTTTGTTTTCATGCATCCAGTAACTTCATTGTGACTGATATGGCTGAGCGCTATTGCTGTTTGCACTTTAAATCAGCATGTGGAAACTAGAATTTCCTCTTCATTACACAAAGAGTGTAAGATTCAATGTTTCTTAACCCTTAGAAGGTTTCAGTTCCATATTTGTCTCTAAAGTTTTACATAGTTTCATATTTAACATGAAGGCCACATCTTTGAAAATCCTCTTCCATGCAGCTCTTTCTACTCACAAAGGATTACTGAGATCTGAAACATGCTGGGATTGCTTCAGGTGTGGCTCTATTCTGCTCTGTTTCAGTGAGACAAACAAGAAGTGAGACAGGTGAAAGGATTCAGAAGACACAGACAGGTTTGAAAATAATCACTTTTTATGGATTCTGAAGGACAATCTTTTTCCTATCTGGGAACAAGTGAAAAAACAGAAAAGCTTCATAAATCCTTTTGCTTTAAAGAAAGAGACTTGTTTGCAATGCATGAATCCTGTTGCATGGGCTTCTAACATCTAAAATGTGATGGTAGTATGAGATTAAGAACTCGGTAAATTACTACTATATTTCAGCACAATTGCACAGTCCTGTGAAGTTAGCACAGTCAAAACCGGCAAAACAAAAGACTCCAACATTCCCATAAAACTCAATGAAGTCTAGATTGTTCAGATAAATGTCTTATTAAAAGCCAAGGAGATAAGCATGCTGCCTGCCAAATATGGCAACTTCCTGTCCATCTCCTAATGAGCTGTCATAAAGATGACTGATTGCACAGAGAACAATGAAATCGTTCATATCTGAGCTGAGAGGTCTTTTGTTCAACCCCAGTTGCATTTGGGAGACCTCCAGAATGACAGCCTTTTGTCAGCATAAAAGAGGAAAAGGACTGATTAGACACGCCAGGGATGTGAAATTTCTCTAATGAAAGGACTATTGTAGGATATTGTCTCGATACAACAGCAGGGCGGATATTGCAGTCGTTTTTCTCACAAAAGCTCAATGGCTAAAGTCAGGCCAGAACCTTTTATCAATGTGCAAAATATTCCAGTTCAATAATGACAAGACCCCATCCACTCTGTGCTCTGACATATTAGGCAAGCACCCCATAACAGCAAGGGATATCTACTTCTGCAAACATCTGATTATAGGGCTGGTGGTGTTTCTGTTGATAATTGTAAAGTTTAAAGTGTTGGCCTGAAGGGGCTACATCTAATTTTCTGTTACACTGCGTTTGTGACAATTATACTTATTTCTTTGTTTTTTTATTATTTTTTTTGTTTTTGGGGTTACGTTTTAAATTGTGCAATTTTTTTTTTGAGAATTAACCACATGGGTTTCTTATCCTGGTCTAAATGACACTTATTTAAAGTGTTTTAAAATTCCTTGTCTAGTTTAACTAGTTTCTGTCATTAATATTTAACATCTGCTGTTGATTCTTCTTTTCAACTCATTCAAAAACTAGCTTCCACGTTTATGTCAGACACACACACACATACACACCTTGCTGTCATCTCTGATCCCCTCTAAACCTCGGCCGTGTCCAACGGTGTATGAGTAAGAAACTAAAAATGACTAATGACTCTTATACCGTCTGTTGCCTGCTGGATCAAGGCAGGAATTATTGGCGCGAGAGGAAGCGATGTGAGGCAGGGAAAGGCTTTATCCTTGAGAAAGCTCGTTCTCTGACATTGACAGCATCTTGCTGTTGGTGCAGCTTTAGGGCACTTTTACGTTGGCCATAAAATATGACTTTGTCTGAGCCCCATTTGTTTTGCAATCGTTTCCCCCGTGAGGGAGGTAAGGCTAAACTACGGTGATATAGTGACTCCTGCACCCCAGAACTCTACTTTATGGAGCCATTAAGAAGTTCCAACCTACCACAATTTCTTAAAGTGCTCAATAACTTTGTATGCTGACTGTGTCACTCTGTTGAAGTTGTAGCTTTTAAAGTTTTGAGGATGACATTTTGCCAATACATAATGAAAATGAAGGCCGATGTGTGCGCACACAAACACCCACAGAGAATAAGAGATGGGAGGAGATGGCACCTGTCACCTCACATTACACAGCAAAGGTAGACATTTGATTGAAATGGTTGACTGCATCCCATAACTCCAGTTCTTCCTTGTGCTTTTTTTCTCTTTCTCTCTCTGCTCTGAAAATGATGGATGGAAAAACAGTTAGATGGTTAACCAGGAAGCCATATTTGATAATCAAGAAAGGACAACCAAGAAGCCATATTTGATAATCAAAAAATTGCGCTACCTAATGTGGTCTTCACAATAAGTGAAGTTAATCAGTTGCAAGTATATTGACCTCAGATTTGTGATAAAAATTAAAAGTGTAGTTTTCACATAATTCCATTTGAGTTGGCTAAAAACAACAATATTATGTACTGCAGTCACGGATCAAAAAATAATAAGCATGATTTGAAAATGTAAAAATATATTGCAAAAAATAAAAAAATAAAAATTATGCACATATTATTATTATTATAAGCGTGAATCAAAAAATTAAAAGCGCATTTAAAAAAATAACGAGCATAAATCAAAACTTTAAACAAAAAATATTGCACAAAACTTTAACTTATGTAATGTGTTCTTAAAATTTTTATTTTTCCTTGGTTTTATTACTCTATATTTTGTGCTCTCTTACATATTCTGCTAATATTTTATTTTTTTGTTTACTTGTGCTGTTTTTCTCTTCGCTCTTCTTTCCACATTCTGCACTTGTTTTTCCATATCTTGCAGTTCGAAATTAGGGCGGGCTTAAGCGTCACTATTGGTCCACTAGTTCTAGATTGACAGCTCGTCCTCCAGCCAATCAATCGAAGAGGGGTGTTGACGTCACTCGAATGTAACTCATGGCTATTCCCTACTGAATACTGATGCTCACTAGTACAGGGGAAGATAACTGTTTAATTTGAAACTTTACACTGACTTTCAAGCTGTAAATCTATCTGAACTATGGACATATACAAATAAATTCCTCTTTTTTGAGATACTTCTCTTTTTAATATGCACTCTTGTTATGATTGTTAAGCTTTATGTTCATAATATATGGTATTTGGTTAAAATCTGCCAATGTACCCATCTGAAGACTTTAGGACTTTGACCTGTCACTGCTGAGTCCAGCCTACCTGGCAATCCGTAAATGCACCATCCTCAAATATTTTCTTAATGTTTTTGTTAAACAATCATAGGTAACCTGGTAAATTAGTTGCAAGCACATATACAGTATAACGGTGTCCTACCACAGAAAGATTTTACCCCAGCTCGAAAATTGCCAGCTGACAGTTATCTTCCCTTGTACGAGTGAGCAGTATTCAGTTTGGAATAGCCATGAGTCGCATTGTAGTGACGTCAACTCCCCTCTTTGATTAATTGGCTAGAGGAGGAGCTGTCAATCTAGAACTAGTGCACCAATATTATATGTTGGATTAAGCCTGCCCTAATTGACATGAAACTCCAACTCCAACAGATTTGGAAAAACAGGCGCAGAATGTGGAAAGAAGAGTGAAGAGAAAAACAGCACAAGCGTACAAAAAAATTAAATATGACAGAAAATGTAAGAGAGCACAAAACACAGACTAATAAAACCAAGGAAAACATAATTTTTAAGAACACATTACATACATTTAAGTTTTGTGCAATATAATTTTGAATGTGTTTAAAGTTTTTATGCTCGTTATTTTTTTTTATGCACTTTGCACTTGCACTTGTGGTGACGCAAGAATTTTACAGCGTCAAACACCATTGATTGCTTCTGTCTGCTCCTGATCGTTTGGTCCGCCTCCTGTCTGCCTGCTGCTGTGTTTGCATCTCAATTTGATATCATTCCCTGTTGTTTAAACTGCTAAATATAACTTACTCATCACCATAAATTGTCTAATATTGCCTATCACATTAAATCTGACATCGCTAGCTTTTAATCTAAATCACTATCACGTGTTAGCATTTCGCTAGCCTGTTAGCCTGCCATCTGTGCATCCGGGTCTCCTGTCTCCTGTTTTCAGTTCATCAAGCAACTGTGGTGAGTTGGATTAGTCAACAAACACGGTAAGCCATACCATCTTCTCCTGTTATTGTCACTTGCACTGTTACATGTTCAGTATTACCTTCTCTGTTGGCGAACAGAGCTTCACATGTGATAAGTGCAGGGAGATAGTCAGGCTGACGGAGAAGATTTCAGAATTAGAGACACGTATCCAGACTTTATTTGAGAGTAGTGAGAATGTAAAAGCTTTAGACACTGCTTTGGATGCGACTAGTTTAGTGAACTCTGTCCATTGTTCAGTTCCGGCTGTAGAGCCCGTGCAGCAGGGCAACAGGGTGACTGTGAGATGGCATAGTCGCGGATAAAAAAACGCTCTTCCGTTCTGATTAGAACATCAAACAGGTTCTCCCCACTCAGTGACGCACCCACTGAGAATCCTGTTGAAAGTGCCCTAGTTATTGGCGATTCTATTACACGGAACGTAAAAATAGAGACACCAGCCACCATATTCACATGTTTACCGGGAGCCAGAGGGCTGGCTAATGCTAATTGTAAATTCTCTAAAATTATCATTCACATCGGCACTAATGATGTTCGACTTCGCCAGTTGGAGATCACCAAAGTTAACATTAAAAAGGTTTGTGAACTTGCAAGTACGATGGCAGCTAAACATTTTTGCTCTGGTCTCTTCACCGTTAGGAGTTATGAGATACTTAGTAGACTATCCTCACTCAATGGCTGATTGTCTAAGTGGTGTCCACAAAATAACCTTCCTGTGATTCTCTCTAGTAATTTGGCACATAGTCTTAGAGTTGAACCTTGACTAACTGGGGCCCAGGTCAGGAAGCAGACGTCTGCTAGCTGTCTCACGTCACAGAAGTCAGATAAATCCCAACACATAGAGACTCTTTCACCTAGATATTATCACATAGAGAATGTGTCGTAATTAGTAAATACAAAAAAACATCAAAACCATTTAACGGTAAAAATGTAATTGATGTCCAACAAATAAAAAACAGATATAATACAGATGAACAAATGATATATGATATACTGCTGAATATTCGATCCCTTCCCCCAAAAGCGCTTATTGTTAATGATATGATTACAGATCATATTCTAGTCCACCCCTCAAGATTATTGTTATAAACACGAGCCGCATCTGAAAGGCAAAGGGGGAGGGGTTGCTATAATTTATAATAATATCTTCAATATTACTCAGAAGTCTAGTTTCAAATATAATTCTTTTGAAGTTTTGGTGCTTTACGTAACGTTATGTAGTGTAAATGATAAATCCTGTTTGACATTTGTGTTGGCTACTGCATACAGGCCACCAGGGCACCATACAGACTTTACCAAAGAATTTGCTGATTTTCTATCAGAGTTAGTACTGGCTACAGATAAAGTCCTAATTGTTGGTGGTTTTAATATCCATGTAGACAATGAAAAAGACGCATTGGGATTGGCATTTAGATACATTCTAAACTCTATTGGAGTTAGGCAACACATCAGGACCCACTCATCGCCGTAATCATACTTTAGACCTAATACTGTCACATGGAATAAATGTTGATACCGTTGAAATTCTGCAGCAGAGCGATGACATCTCAGATCATTACCTAGTATCGTGTATACTTAATTTAGCAAAAGCTGCAAAGCCGTCCCCTCGTTTCAAATATGGCAGGACTATTACCACTTCCACTAAAGATTGCTTTGTAAATAATCTTCCTCATCAGTTTCATCTCCTCAGCATCCCAGATAGCCTAGAGGAACCGATGTTGCAACAGAAACTATTGACTCTCTCTTTTCCAGCACTTTAGACACAGTTGCTCCTCTGCGCTTAAAGAAGATTAAAGAAAATAGTCCAACAAGCACACCCGGGCCCTTAACACAGCAGCCAGAAAAATGGAGCGCAGCTGGAAGAAAACAAAACTGGAGGTTTTTCGCATTTCGTGGAAAGAGAGCATGATTGCATATAGAAAGGCAGTAAAAACAGTTGATACAGTGGCTAAATTAACAAGAAATAAAGCTTCAACTTCTGACGTTTGCAAACAGCACAGCAGTAATGACTTTATGAACTTCTTTACGTTCAAGATTGATAATATTAGGAAAAAAATGTAACAGTACATTTACTGTACTTTCACGGACAATCCGTATGCAGAAATTTCTATAAAATTATAGCATATGCTTGGTAGCAAATAAATCAAGAACAATGTATACTCATTAAAATGGTTTATTTTTATATTATGTATACATTCTTAAATGTATTCAATGGGTAAAGTATATATTTTTTCATTTTATTTCATTTTCAAATGCAATACAATACAAAAAGAAAGCAGCAAACAAACAGAATGCAAAGACAGGTTTGCTGCTTGTATCATTAACAATATCATTAACAAACAACAAAACGTATAGTCAATAGTAGAGTGAAATGTTCCAGTGAGCAAAGTCAAGAAAGTACAGACAGAAGGCTGTTCTAATTTTACATCATCTTACCTGAGTGTGAATATTTTAATATTAACATGAGCGAAGTGGAATAAAGAAAGTGATCAGCATGATTGTTATTCAAAACGGTAAGCAGGTGCTACTTTGTTTATGGTTTGTGTATCTGCAGCCTTTCTGAATGACGAATATAGACGAATATCTATGAAGCAATAGACAACTGTCTCCTTACACACAGGCGCAGAACGTGTTTGCAAGTTGACAGTTGGCTGTAGTCCGTTCAGAGTGTACAAGCGCAGCTTTTTTGCCCCCACACGGTCGGCTCTCATCAGCGCTAGTTCTTTGCTGTCGGTTTGGTGTGTCCTTACCCTAAGAGAACGCAATAGGAAAATGGTTAGTTCACTCAAAAATGAAAATTTCTCACCCTCATGTCATCTTCAGAACACAAATGTAGATATTTCTGATGAAATCCAAGAGCTCTCTGACCCCTCCATAGACAGCAATTTAACACTTTCAATGTCCAGAAAGGTAGTAAAAACATTGTTAAAATAGTCCATGTGACCCCAGTGGTTCAACCTTAATTTTATGAAGCAAAAGGGAATACTTTTTGTGCTCAAAAAAACAAAACAAAAATTCTCGTCTGTGTCAGTCTCCTACTCTGTTGACATTGGTCAGCTCCTGCGTCAGCATCACGCATGCGTTGTGGTGCTCACGTGAACAGCATCAGCCAATGGTAAGCCAGCATGCTGGCGTATCTCTGACGTAACTCGGAAGCACTGGACTGTATTTACGTCAACAACATTCCTTTTATGTACTCTAAATGTTTAAATGGATACGTACATAATCATAAATATATTACACCATTTCATTGTCTGCTGTGCGCTTGCAAAGAGAGCCAGCCCACCAGTTCTTCTGATTGGCTGTGGTTATTGATTGACTATCGCATCACATGGTCACACTGCATTTGGTGTGGACAGAAAAACTGTTTGTTGCTAGAATCTTATTGCATTTGGTTAGGGCATGGTGTTACTTTTATGATGTCTATACTACTTTTTTGGACCTTGAAAGTGGTAGTTGTGTAGGCTGTTAACAGAGGGAGAGAAAGCTTCATTCTTGTTCCAAAATTCTTACAGGTTTGGAACATCATAAGGGTGAGTAATTAATGACAGAATTTTCATTTTTGGGTGAACTAAAGGGTTAGTTCACCCAAAAATAAAAATTAGCCCATGATCTACTCACCCTGAAGCCATTCTAGGTTTATATGACATTTCAGACGAATACAATCAGAGTTATATTAAAAAATATCCTGGCTCTTCCAAGCTTTATAATGGCAGTGAATGGTAGCGCAAAATGTTAAGCCCAAAAAGTGCATCCATCCATTATAAGAGTAATCCACATGGCTCTGGGGGGTTAATAATGGCCTTCTGAAGTGAATTGATGTTTGTGTAAGAAAAATATCCATATTTAACACGTTACAAAGTAAAATATCTAGCTTCCGGTGGACAGCCTTCCGTATTCAACTTACGAAGAAAGTGTAACGCCTCTCACAGTTCAAAACGAAAACCCCCAAAAAAATCTTTGGTTTTAAATAAACAGCAACACAACAAAATTATATATACACAATTTCATAAAAAATGTGTTGCTTACCTTTGTATGAACTCCAGGATAAGTGCCATCTTCTTCAGGTATTTTGTAGCTCACTGCCACAATGGGGGAGGAGATGTGGTCACTAATAACTTCTTTAATGACAGCAATCTTGAATGCCCATCACCTTAAACAAATAAGATATTACAAAATGAAAAACATTACATGATCACTTCAGAAAACCGCTCCAAACATAGGTGTTTAAATCTTCCCTACAATTTGACAATTTGACAAAAACAATTTGTTTTTCTATGGTCCATATAACAACCATCTTTTTCTATCAACATTTCGACATTTAATACTCATAATGATTAATAAAAACTGTTAATAAAATACAAACCCATAATGAGAATGCAGGGGAAGCACAGTACAGCAGCAGCTAACCTGTCAGCAGAAAGAAACAAAAAACAGAAACACTATGAATTAAACTACTGAGGGATCTGGTAAAGAATGACTACAGGCAGAATTATACATGTCTGTGTGTTTAAAACAAGACAATAAAAAGTCTAAACATACCTCATCTGACAGAAAAGGTGATGGTGTTTTCCTTTCGCAAAGCTAGAAATCCGTTGTACTGGATCTTCACGTACAGTATCTTCACTTCACGTTGTATCTCCAACCCTTTCAAATCAAACAAGTCTGAAAATGGCCTTTCCTTTTCTTGACAATTCCTCTGGTAGCTTTTGTACTTTGTACTAAGGCATTAAACTGCTCTAAACACAATATAGGCCTAACATTACGGCACTTTGCCACAACTGGTTAATATTTGAAACGTTGGATGCTACACCTGGATGCTTGAAACGATACGCTCAGCACGAAATAAACCGCATCACCAACAAATAAAAGTTAATAAACATTTACAAGTGAAGACACTATAACACGTATACAATCAGGGAACCTCCACTAGTATGAACTAAATCTTTCATTTTGTGACGATATGCATATAATGATAAACGCGATGGTTCACGCATTCATTTGCCAAATAAGCCAGATGACAACTAAATAACGTTACGTAAACGGCGTATTTGACATTTAACAAAATATAATTCTCACTTTTTACCACAGAAGTGTTAGAACTGCTTCCTCAAATCCGAAATCCGGCTTTAAATGTAATGGCGCTTGCGTCTCGCTTTTTTCGCTCCGACCAGTTCTTGTGCCCACAATGCAATGCGTAATTTAAAATACATAAATTACGCATTGCAAAGACCTGTAAAACACAAATACGGAAAATTCCTTCAGATTATTATGTTACATTGTACTGTATTTTTACGGAATTTTTTTACAGTGTATCGGAGAGGAAAAATTTGCTAAACTCATTCAATCATCTAAATCGACAACATGTATGCTCGACCCTATACCGACTAAGCTACTAAAAGAGATGCTTCCAGAGGTCATAGATCCTCTTCTTAATATCATTAATTCATCCTTGTCATTAGGATATGTACCGAAAACTTTTAAGTTGGCTATTATTAAACCACTTATTAAAAAAACACAACTTGATCCTACAGAATTAGTCAATTACAGGCCAATCTGAAATCTACCCTTTCTGTCAAAAAAAGAGGCAGTGTCCTCACAACTATGATCCTTTTTTAGAAAGAAATGTTATCTGTGGGGATTTCCAGCCAGGATTTCCTGCAACTTAATTCAGAAAAACAGAATTTTTAATTATTGGACAAAAAAACCCACAAGTAGTAACCTAGAATACTGTCTAACTCTTGATGGCTGCTCTGTCAAGTCCACGTCGTCAGTTAGGAACCTGGGTGTGCTCTTTGATACCAATCTCTCATTTGAAAGCCACGTTTCTAGCATCTGTAAAACTGCATTCTACCATCTTAAAAATATATCTAAATTACGGCACATGCTTTCAATGCAAAATTCTGAACAGTTAGTTAATGCGTTCATGACCTCAAGGTTAGATTATTGTAATGCTCTACTGGGTGGGTGCCCTGCTCACTTAATAAATAAACTGCAGCTGGTCCAAAACGCAGCAGCTCGAGTTTTTACTACAACCAGGAAGTATGACCATATTTGCCCGGTTCTGTCAACACTGCACTGGCTCCCTATTAAACATTGTATACATTTTAAAATCTCGCTAATTACTTACCAAGCACTAAATGGTTTAGCTCCCCAGTACTTGAGCGAGCTCTTAACGCATTATACATTATACATTATACATTATACATCACGTCTATTGCGGTCTCAAAATTCTGGCCAGTTGATAATACCTAGAATATCAAAATCAACTGCAGGCGGTCGATCCTTTTCCTATTTAGCACCTAAACTCTGGAACAGTCTTCCTAGCATTGTTCGGGAAGTAGACACACTCTGTCAGTTTAAATCTAGACTAAAAACACATTTCTTTACTATGGGATACACATAGAACATTATCAATTTATATTATTCAAATCATTTAAATGATTGTTAGGCTGCATTAACTAGGTCAGCCGGAACCGGGAACACTTCCCATAACACCTGATGTACTCGTTACATCATAAGAAGAATAACATCTACGCTAATGTTAGTCTCTCTGTTTATCCCGAGGTTTACTGCAGTCAGCCGGATCCGGGCCATATCCAGATGGTGGACCTGCGCCTAGACATGACCAACACGACATCCACATTAAACCCGTCTCCGGTGTGACGACTCAGATCTTTCAAATAATCTTTCAAATATCTTTCGATCTAATATGACTTCTGACCTGTAATGTTGCCAGAATCATAATCATACACTGTTTGTTTGTTGGCCAGAGGAGAACTGGCACCCCGACTGAGCCTGGTTTCTCCCAAGGTTTTTTTCTCCATTCTTGCCCCTGAAGGAGTTTTGGTTCCTTGCCACTGTCGCCTTTGGCTTTTGGCTTGCTCAGTTGTGGCCACTAAATTTTCAAATATATTACTGATCTGCCCGCATTGACACTATATGATAATTGAAATGAGCTGGAAGACATCACCGTTTTCTCAATAGCGGCTGTACAGCCGAATCAAATTCTGTTGCATTATTTTCCTGTTTAACACTGTAAAGCTGCTTTGAAACAATCGCCATTGTTAAAAGCGCTATATAAATAAAGGTGACTTGACTTGACTTTTAATTTTTTGATTGCCGGTTATAATAATAATAATATTTGCATTTAAAAAAAAAAAAAAATTCATTTTTTGTAATATATTTTTACATGTGTTTTTAAATTTTTAAATCACGCTTATTATTTTTAATCCCTGACCACAGTACATTTGGCAGGAATTTAATGTCTTTTTGAAGACCAACACAAGAGGTTAATTCACTGTAGATTCCTTATAGAATTTCCTATTTATAATTAATTTTATAAATAATTTGCTGTACAAGGATTTTGTTAGTTGTCTGATTCAAGTATGTAAACACACATCCTTGTGGTACAGTAGTTGTCTTTTTGTAGCAACTTGTTAGCAACATTTTTGTTTGAGGTCTAACTATATGGAAATTGTGTTGTCAAGCAATATTTAGAGAGACTTTCATATTGTCAAACACAGACCTTACTTTATTCATAAATTTAAAATGAATGCTTCATTCTAAAAATAAATATCAAACGCATACCTCCCGGGACGTCATTCACTACCCTCCTCCTCATTATTTTTTTAAAGTTAGACATCAACCTTCTTAGAATTCCACAATCAATTCATTATAAACAATATAACAAGAATTTTTTTTTTTAGAAAAGAATACCTGTTTTCCCATTCATTTTTTGTAAAAATTGTATAGGGATGCTGTCGACCCGAGGTGTGTAACAGAGAAAGTATATTTCTTTTTCTGCACAACAATAATTGAATCTTTGATGACTGAATAAGTGCAATTCACCTTTATTCCAGTGGCAATGTCTGATACATAATGATGAAGTGACGTTTCACTCATAGTTGCACAGGCAGAAAACAAAAGAATAGCAAAAATTCATCAGAAAAACTTGAAATTTGAACTGCAGAGCAAGTACTGAACACAATCACATATTAGTGTCATTGTCACTTGATGGTGGATCTGGTGAAGAAGCTGTTAGTGATAAAAAAATATATATTTTGAAGATGTTGAAAATTATAGTTGTTTGAGTTGTTTGAATATGAGCCAGATGCTGAATGTACTGGGAAATTAGCTCTGACAAGGACAGTGATGATGGTATAAAACATCTGCTCAAACTGAAACCTTCCAAGCTTCCAAGCTCAACAGAATTTGCTTTATTTTATTCATCTGTAACATAATCTGTAACATAACATAATCTGTTATATATATTACTTAACTATACATATGGCTGAAAACAATACATTGAATGAGGTATGGTTCGATCTCAAAGAAATCAGTTGTTTAATTTTCAGTCTGTTCTCAAAATGTTTGTGCCTCTGTGACCTGCCCATTGACTCGGTTCATTTCAGTTTGTGTCTGAAGGGAAAGCAATTTTGGCTTATAATAAAGACTTTGACAGAAAAAAAATAACAAGAAAGAATGTGAGGTAATGCACTGGGTGTAAAAACACAACAGCAGAAAATTTGAATTATCCCAGCAACACTTATAAACTATAATGTCTAAAAAAAGATAATGTTAATGAATTAATTCTTAACATTGTTCTAAACGATTCCAGATTGAATAAAGGATATGATTTAGTCTGGAACTGATGTCAGAGAGCTTATCTCTCTTATTTGTGTGGAAAAACATTCATGACTGAGTCTTACATTATTGTATTATTCCTGATGTCATAGTCCTGTTTCAAGCAGCACAGAGTCATTGATTAACTATTGATTTGATTGATTAGTGGTTGTTTACAGCAGTTGTTTGTACAGTGACGGGCTGTCTGGGTGTTGCAGGGGCCGCAGAGGGTTCTGGGAGAATAAGCTGGCACCCCAGTACAGCTGCTTTGTTCTGCTGGATTTGTGAGGCAACACAAGCAGTAGAAATCACTAGAAGGAAAAAAAAAAAGCTCCCATCCCACTGGCAGCCGTCCAGTCTAGGAAGGTATTGTCTTCCGTAATTGTTCCGGAAAAAGAGAGCGCCAAGACAATGAAGCTAACAAGCTGTCTGTGGAATCCTTAATTTAAGAGCCTAGTGATAAAAACAGATTTCAATTTTGGTTCCTTTCCTCCCTCTCTCCCTCCCTCCCTCCCTCCTCCATATTTTCTCACTGTCTCTTTCTTGCTGTAATATATGCAGTGAGAAGGTCATGATGTTGTGATTCCAGTGTGAGATGAGTGCAGTGGGAAACGCACTCGCTCACACACAAACACACAACGTCATGTAAATGCAATGGCCTGCAGCCCAATGATGACAACACAAAATCATCCAGCAGCTTTATTATATGAAGTCATATGTCACAATTCACAGGGAAGAGACTTTTACGGTTTCTGATACCTTGGTCACCCCAGCTGTATTTTATGTAGCACAGCATCAATATAGCTTTAATAAACCCAAAAACATTTACATATTTTTATATAAAGAATTCTGATGTAATTATGGATCGGTTATGTTAGTTGTTCTCACTCATTCTCACTCTTTTGCCAATGCAGATGGAACACTTCACTAAAATACTCTGATCGTTTTTCCTGAACCACTTATTCAGTGTTAGTGGACGGAAAACCATTTTGTTTGGTGGAACAGAAATGATCATCTGATTCCGGAACAAATCTGATCAGGTGGATCTTTTTATTAAATTAATCACACAACGCAACTAGTGTAGTCCAATTCCTGAACAAATTACTCTTAGTCTTTTCCATTTAGTGAATCAAAACGAAACTTTTCTGCTTGTGTAGTCTGATTCCTGAATGAATGATTCATATGAGATGATTATTTTTTGTGAATCAAGCACATACAGCTACTAACCATGAGACTAATATCAGTGAACCTACTGACTGATTGTTCATTATCAGTAATATTTTATAAAATTTGTTACCTTATTGTGTGTAACTAAAAAAATCATTAATGAAACCAGGAACCAGAATCATTCAATTATTTACAATTCCTATACCTCGATGTAATATGCATTGTGTGAACATAGCTCTTTAGCTCAGCATCAGTAAACCCTTTTTTAGCCAATTCAGACCTGCAACATTCAGACCTGAAATCTTCAACCAGCAACATGTAAACACTGACCATAAGGGGAAATGTTACATCACTGTTATGTGTGTTGTAGGTCATTAGATCTGACATTTCCAGACTGTGATCATCTCTTCCTGGCCGGGTCCAGCTGGAATGCACTAATGATTACAGCAGAGGCCTGCAAGGTTTGCAGATAGATCAGAAATGAATATGTATCTCCACATTTGGTCACACAGCTTAAATCTCCCATTAGAGAAAGAGTGTCAGAGCATGCACACATAAGCTCTGCTGGCCTCTTAAGTAGATAGAAATGTGAACTAGTGATAAGACTAAATCTAAGAGGGCCAAGGATTAACTAAGAGCGTGAGTCTTTGTTTAACCCATGACCTCTGAGATTATTTAGTCATCTGGGATTCACACTGGCTTGTTTAAAGGTTGTGACCATACACAGATTTTTCAAAGACATTGATGACTGTCCAGGGTCATATGGTCACTATGCTGTGGAGTGTTTTAGGAAAATTATTTAGAAATATTTGGACTTATGTTAGAAAATCTGCCATAAAGTTGTTTAAAAAAATCTGAATCTTGCTTTAGCAACAAGTAAACTACATTAGGCATACTCTTTCTGTTAAGGAAATAATCAGTATCTATTAATTTTGAATGGACAGAATTTTTTTTGTCTATACTGTTCAATAAGTTTAACAAGGTTTATTTAGATTTATTTTGTCTTACTTACCTCAAATAAAATGAATGGCCTTATTTTAATGATCTAAGTGCATGGTGCAGGTGCACCTAGGGTGTGTCCCAATCCACTTTCGCTAGTTTAACAACGGTTGCGCGCCAGGTGCATGGTCCAAAAGGGTTGTACGTAGTCTCTTAATGAGCCATGGGTGTATTTTTAACGTATGTGCAATAAACCAGAGTCTCATCTCCCATTCCCTTTAAAAGCCAGTTGTGCTTGCACCATGGTGGATTCGCTATTTACATGGCGGAATATAGACACCCTCAACCTGACGAGTCAGTTTAAATACATGTGTGTATTGCCACGATTGAACCAAGTAGCCAATTTTATTCGTCATTACTGCAAATAGGGAATTCTGATACATGCACTGACTATCCATTATGACATGTAGGCATTTTTATCTTTATGTACACCGTAATAATCTTTTACATTGTAATCCTTTTATTTTTAATATTTGGCAAAAAAAATATGAGATAAGACAAGACTTTTTATCTCACAATTTAGACTTTTTTTCTCATAATTGCAAGTTTACATCTTGCAATTCAGACTTTTTTTCCTCAGAATTGCATGATATACACTCACCTAAAGGATTATTAGGAACACCTGTTCAATTTCTCATTAATGCAATTATCTAATCAACCAATCACATGGCAGTTGCTTCAATGCATTTAGGGGTGTGGTCCTGGTCAAGACAATCTCCTGAACTCCAAACTGAATGTCAGAATGGGAAAGAAAGGTGATTTAAGCAATTTTGAGCGTGGCATGGTTGTTGGTGCCAGGCGGGCCGGTCTGAGTATTTCACAATCTGCTCAGTTACTGGGATTTTCACGCACAACCATTTCTAGAGTTTACAAAGAATGGTGTGAAAAGGGAAAAACATCCAGTATGCGGCAGTCCTGTGGGCGAAAATGCCTTGTTGATGCTAGTCAAGTCAACTTTATTTATATAGCGCTTTTTACAATGCAGATTGTTTCAAAGCAGCTTCACAGTGTTAAACAGGAAAATAATGAACAGAATTTGATTCGGCTGTACAGCCGCTCTGGAGAAAACGGTGATGTCATCAGCTCATTTCAATTATCATATATATTCAAGTAATGTAGTTGATATAGTTAATTTAGTTTAGTAATTATATTTATTTGGATATTTATTTGAAAATTTAGTGTCCCCAACTGAGCAAGCCAGAGGCGACAGTGGCAAGGAACCAAAACTCCATCAGGTGTCCTAATGGAGAAAAATAAACCTTGGGAGAAACCAGGCTCAGTCGGGGTGCCAGTTCTCCTCTGGCCAATTAACAAACTGTGTATGTTTATTATTTTGGCAGCCTTATAGGTCAGAAGTAATATTAGATCGGATTATTCGAAAGATCGGAGGCATCACGGCGGGCTTATTGAGGATGGCGTGTCGATTAAACAATTATTAAATAGGAATATTCGAAATATCGGAGTCATCACGCCGGAGATGAATCCATTGAGGATGCCATGTCGATGAGCAATTTCAGAGGGTAGACTAATTGACACGGTCTCTGCAGACACTTCAGGGATGCGTTGGTAATGTCTGGGCGCTGGTCCACCATCTGATCTGGACACGGCCCGGATCCGGCTGACTGCAGTAAACCTCGGGATAAACAGAGAGACTAACATTAGCGTAGATGCCATTCCTCTTATGATGTAACGACCTGTTCCGGCTGACCTAGTTAATGCAGCCTAACAATTTGAATAAAATATAAATTATGAATTATAAATTATATAAATGTTTTATGTGTATGCCATAGTAAAGAGATGTGTTTTTAGTCTAGATTTAAACTGACAGAGTGTGTCTGCTTCCCGAACAATGCTAGGAAGGCTGTTCCAGAGTTTGGGTGCTAAATAAGAAAAGGATCGACCACCTGCAGTTGATTTTGATATTCTAGGTATTATCAACTGGCCAGAGTTTTGAGACCGCAATAGACGTGATGGAGTATAATGCGTTAAGAGCTCACTCAAGTACTGGGGAGCTAAACCATTTAGTGATTTGTAAGTAATTAGTAAGATTTTAAAATGTATGCGATGTTTAATAGGGAGCCAGTGCAGTGTTGACAGAACCGGGCTAATATGGTCATACTTCCTGGTTCTAGTAAGAACTCGAGCTGCTGCGTTTTGGACCAGCTGCAGTTTATTTATTAAGCGAGCAGGGCAACCACCCAGTAGAGCATTACAATAATCTAGCCTTGAGGTCATGAACGCATGAACTAACTGTTCAGAATTTTGCATTGAAAGCATATGCCGTAATTTAGATATATTTTTAAGATGGTAGAATGCAGTTTTACAGATGCTAGAAACGTGGCTTTCAAATGAGAGATTGGTATCAAAGAGCACACCCAGTTTCCTAACTGACGACGTGGACTTGACAGAGCAGCCATCAAGTGTTAGACAGTATTCTAGGTTACTACATGTGGAGTTTTTTTGTCCAATAATTAAATTTTTTTTCTGAATTAAGTTGCAGGAAATTACTAGTCATCCAATTTTTTATATCAGCTATGCATTCCGTTAATCTTGTGAATTGGTAAGTTTCGTCAGGGCGTGAAGAAATATAGAGCTGAGTATCGTCAGCATAACAATGAAAACTAACGCCATGCTTCCTAATGATATCTCCCAGTGGTAGCATGTACAGGGTGAAGAGCAACGGTCCTAGCACTGAGCCCTGCGGTACTCCATATTGAACTTGTGATCGGTGTGACATCTCTTCATTTACTGCTACAAACTGAAAACGGTCAGATAAGTATGATTTAAACCATGCCAATGCAATTCCACTAATGCCAACATAATTTTCGAGTCTATTCAAAAGAATGTTGTGGTCGATGGTATTGAATGCAGCGCTAAGATCGAGTAACACTAACAGAGAGATACAACCACGATCGGATGATAAGAGTAAATCATTTGTAACTCTAATGAGAGCAGTCTCAGTACTATGATGTGGTCTAAATCCTGACTGGAAAACCTCACAGATACCATTTTTTTCTAAAAAGGAGCATAATTGTGAGGACACTGCCTTTTCTAGTATTTTTGACAGAAAGGGTAGATTTGAGTTTGGCCTGTAATTGACTAATTCTGTAGGGTAAAGTTGCGGTTTTTTAATAAGTGGTTTATTAATAGCCAACTTAAAAGTTTTCGGTACATATTCTAAAGTCAAGGATGAATTAATGATATTAAGAAGAGGATCTATGACCTCTGGAAGCATCTATTTTAGTAGTTTAGTCGGTATAGGGTCAAGCATACATGTTGTTGATTTTGATGATTTAACGAATTTAGCAAATTCTTCTCCTATAGCAGTGAATGAATGTAATTTTTCCTCAGTGACACTACAATGCTCTGTCTGATGTGATACAGTAGTAGACGGCTGCATGGTTATAATTTTTTTCCTAATATTATCAATCTTACAAGTAAAGAAGTTCATAAAGTCATTACTGCTGTGCTGTTGGCAGACATCAGAAGTTGAAGCTTTATTTTTGGTTAATTTAGCCACTGTATCGAATAAATACCTAGGGTTGTGTTTGTTTTCTTCTAAGAGAGTCGAGAAATAAGCAGATCTAGCAGTTTTTACGGCCTTTCTGTATGAAATCATGCTCTCTTTCCACGAAATGCGAAAAACAGTTTCGTTTTCTTCCAGCTGCGCTCCATTTTTCTGGCTGCTGTTTTAAGGGCCCGGGTGTGCTCGTTGTACCACGGCGTTGGACTATTCTCTTTAATCTTCTTTAAGCGCAGAGGAGCAACTGTGTCTAAAGTTCTGGAAAAGAGAGAGTCAATAGTTTCTGTTGCAACATCAAGTTCCACTGGGCTATCTGGGATGCTGAGGAGATGAAACTGATGAGGAAGTTTATTTATAAAGAAATCTTTAGTCTCAGCAGTGATAGTCCTGCCATATTTGAAGCGAGGGGACGGCTTTGCAGCCTTTGCTAAATTAAGTATACACGATACTAGGTAATGATCTGAGATGTCATCGCTCTGCTGCAGAATTTCAACGGTATCAACATTTATTCCATGTGACAATATTAGATCTAGAGTATGATTACGGCGATGAGTGGGTCCTGATACGTGTTGCCTAACTCCAATAGAGTTTAGAATGTCTCTAAATGCCAATCCCAATGCGTCTTTTTCATTGTCTACATGGATATTAAAATCACCAACAATTAGGACTTTATCTGTAGCCAGTACTAACTCTGATAAAAAAATCAGCAAATTCTCTGATAAAGTGTGTATTGTGCCCTGGTGGCCTATATACAGTAGCCAACACAAATGTTAAACAGGATTTATCAATTTCACTACATAACGTTACGTAAAGCACCAAAACTTCAAAATAATTATATTTGAAACTAGACTTCTGAGTAATACTGAAGATATTATTATAAATTACAGCAACACCTCCCCCTTTACCTTTCAGACGCGGCTCGTGTTTATAACAATAATCTTGTGGGGTGGACTCATTTAAAGTAATGTAGTCGTCAGGTTTTAGCCAGGTTTCTGTCAAACACAGCACGTCTAGATTATTATCTGTAATCATATCATTAACAATAAGCGTTTTAGAGGAAAGAGATCGAATATTCAGCAGCCCGAGCTTTATCATTTGCTTATCTGTATTATATCTGTTGTTTATTTGTTGGACATCAATAAAATTTTTACCGTTGAATAGTTTTGGTGGTTTTTTGTATTTACTAATTCGTGGAACAGACACAGTCTCTATGTGATAATATCTAGGTGAAAGAGTCTCTATGTGCTGGGATTTATCTGACTTCTGTGACGCGAGACAGCTAGCAGACGGTCGGGTAAGCCAGTCCGTCTGCTTCCTGACCTGGGCCCTAGTTAGTCAAGGTTTAGCTTTAAGACTATGTGCCAAATTACTAGAGAGAAGAGCGGCACCACCCCAGGAGGGATGGATACCATCTCTTTTCAACAGGTCAGGTCTGCCCCAAAAGCTTTTCCAATTGTCTATGAACCCTATGTTATTTTGCGGACACCACTTAGACAACCAGCCATTGATTGATGATAGTCTGCTAAGTATCTCATCACTCCTTTTAATGGGGAGGGGACCACTCGTACTTGCGAGTTCACACACCTCTTTAATGTTAATTTTGGTGATCTCCAACTGGCGAAGTCGAACATCATTTGTGCCGACATGAATAATAATCTTAGAGAATTTACAATTAGCATTAGCCAGCACTTTTAAATTTGCTTTGATGTCAGGCGCTCTGGCTCCCGGTAAACATGTGACTATGGTGGCTGGTGTCTCTATTTTCACGTTCCGTGTAATAGAATCACCAATAACTAGGGCACTTTCAACAGGATTCTCAGTGGGTGCATCACTGAGTGGGGAGAACCTGTTTGATGTTCTAATCGGAACGGAAGAGTGGTTTTTTGATCCGCGACTATGCCGTCTCACCGTCACCCAGTTGCCCTGCTGCACGGGCTCTACAGCTGGAACCGAACAATGTACAGATTTCACTAAGCTAGTCGCATCCAAAGCAGTGTCTAAAGCTGTTACGTTCTCACTACTCTCAAATAAAGTCTGGATGCGTGTCTCTAATTCTGAAATCTTCTCCGTCAGTCTGACTATCTCCTTACATTTATCACATGTGAAGCCCTGTTCACCAACGGAGACAGATATACTAAACATGAAACATGTAGTGCAGGTGACAATAAAAGGAGAAGACATGACTTACCGTATTTGTTGATTAATCCAACTTACCACAGTTGTTTGATGGACTAGTAAAGGCACGAGAGACAAAAACAGGAAACCCGGATGCACAAATGGCAGGCTAACAGGCCAGTGAAATGCTAACGCATTGTGAAATGCTAACACGTTGTGGTAGTGATTTAAATTAAAAGCTAACAATGTCAATTTTAACGTGATAGGCAATATTAAACAATATATGGTGATGAGTAAGTTATATTTAGCAGTATAAACAACAAGAAAAGATATCAAATAGAGATTCAAAAGCAAAGCTGTACAGAGCTGCAAACACTGCGACCGGCAGACAGGAGGCAGACATGCTAGAGGTCAGAGGAGAATGGGCCGACTGATTCAAGCTGATAGAAGAGCAACTTTGACTGAAATAACCACTCGTTACAACCGAGGTATGCAGCAAAGCATTTGTGAAGCCACAACACGCACAACCTTGAGGCGGATGGGCTACAACAGCAGAAGACCCCACCGGGTACCACTCATCTCCACTACAAATAGGAAAAAGAGGCTACAATTTGCACAAGCTCACCAAAATTGGACAGTTGAAGACTGGAAAAATGTTGCCTGGTCTGATGAGTCTCGATTTCTGTTGAGACATTCAGATGGTAGAGTCAGAATTTGGCGTAAACAGAATGAGAACATGGATCCATCATGCCTTGTTACCACTGTGGTAATGGTGTGGGGGATGTTTTCTTGTCACACTTTAGGCCCCTTAGTGCCAATTGGGCATCGTTTAAATGCCACGGCCTACCTGAGCATTGTTTCTGACCATGTCCATCCCTTTATGACCACCATGTACCCATCCTCTGATGGCTACTTCCAGCAGGATAATGCACCATGTCACAAAGCTCGAATCATTTCAAATTGGTTTCTTGAACATGACAATGAGTTCACTGTACTAAAATGGCCCCCACAGTCACCAGATCTCAACCCAATAGAGCATCTTTGGGATGTGGTGGAACGGGAGCTTCGTGCCCTGGATGTGCATCCCACAAATCTCCATCAACTGCAAGATGCTATCCTATCAATATGGGCCAACATTTCTAAAGAATGCTTTCAGCACCTTGTTGAATCAATGCCACGTAGAATTAAGGCAGTTCTGAAGGCGAAAGGGGGTCAAACACAGTATTAGTATGGTGTTCCTAATAATCCTTTAGGTGAGTGTATACCCGCAATTGTGAGTTATAAAGTCAGGTTTGCATGATATAAATTCACAATTGCAATTCTGACTTTTTTCTCACAGTTGCGAGTTTATATCTCACAAATTTGAGGGTTTTTCTTGTAATTCTGATTTTTTTTTTTTTGTCTGTTTGTGAAGTCCAATTACCTTTTAAATTTTTTTTATTTTTATTCAATGGCATAAACAAGGTTCCATATAGTTTCTACTTTAGAAAGTAGTTCTTTGCCAGAATGAGATACCTTTTTAGTAGTTTAATCATTTAGTAAGTGAATGTGTCTGCAAACTCTTTGTAGGAGTTTTAATAAATGTACTTGCTATCATATGATGCATTTCATGTCTGGATGACAAGAGTAGGTAACATTGATGCACTTGTTTCTTTTGCTTTTTCTTTCCCAGAACAAAAGATTTTTTAAGTCTTTTCTCCCACTGACCGTAATTATCATGAATGAAACAGATGTATTTTTTTCCTTAGCTGTGCCATGCCATCACTTACACCGCATACTTGACACTATTTTCAAAACAAAAGCTGCTATGCTTGTTATATATTTGCTACTATTGTTTTCCTGTCAGTGTCCGTCATTAACTGGAAGTGCTTTTTATAAATGAAGGTTAAAATGATAAGGAACCACGTAATGGCACAGTGAAAAGGCTGTTGAAACAAGTAGTTGTTAATTAATATATTAATGCATTCCACTTTCTACTGGCTGGGAATGTTCACTTGCTCAAGTTTACCCTGAACCCTCACGTGCAATTAGCTATCCTTCCTATCCTAATTACTGCCATTCATTCCTTATCAATAAAACTCACTGGTAAACAACTACTCACAACACAAACACCCACATGGAGAAACACACTTCCACATACTCGCAGTGCAGGTGCAGGAGAGATACAAATTAACACACTTTCACAGCTCATCAAAGCCCACAACAGACAGCAAATGTTATTTAAACCAAACACTCCAGAAACAGTGAGAAAATCTCCCTCTCATTAGGATCCATTTAAATATATCTGCTTTCCTGCTTGGATTGTTTTGATCAGAGCATGTGCATAAGAAAAGCATACTAATTAGGTCATGTGGCATCCCTCGCAAATCATGTGTGAGCTTTAAGTTCTGGTGTTTTTTAAGCAACTTTATGAGACATAAAATTAAATTATGAGCATTTTATTTACATCATATTTTTATGGTTCCTTCCTTTTCTCTCCTCCACTTCAAGTCCAGAAACCCAACCGTCTCCCATGGCAACAGGCTAATGAAGGTCTGTGTCACTGCCCACTGTCTGTCACTACTATCACCATCGCCCCATCCTCCGCAGTCACCAATCAGGTGAAGTGGAGCCCTGATCGATTGGGCCGTGCCTCGGGCTGACATTTCCCACTGCTCTCCGAGATAAATGAGAAGGACAGACAGAGCAGTCCAATAAAACAACAGCACTTTTAGTGGTCCATCCAGAATATCTGCATCACATGATTTATGTGAGGCTAGATTAGTTCAATCAAGATTAAGTGGATTATTTGTCAGCGCGAGCCCCAACCAGACGTGTGTTAAGTCATAATTGCTGGAACGTTTAATGTATTTTCACCTTTTATTTAGCTCACTATTTTCCTTCTAGTTCAGTTGCGTGTTTGGCTGTAATTGATATATTATGTGGCAGCTGACCGAGTACCACACTCTCGTTTTGACCATTATTATTAAACACTCCTCGCTTTTGTGAACTTCTCTGCAAAGTTGCAGGCAGGAGGTTTAAACACACGTAATTAGACATACAATGTTCTCTTTATGGCCCATGTCATTCTGAATGAAGGTTGAGTGAGGCAACAATATGAATGAGGGACTGTGAGGTGACAGACTTTGGAAGTGTCTGTGAGGTATCAATATGAATGAGAGTCAGTGAAGTATCAGATCTGTCCAGCAGCTCGCTTTCTGATTTGGTTTCTCTTCATTTCACATGACAATCTACAGAGTGTGTGTGCGTTTGTCCTCGGGGTTCCCCCCACACAACACGATTTCTGAACGTAAATATTATATGTTGGATATTTACACTTTGAGATCACTGCGGCCCCCAACATTCTTCCGAGCAGATTAAATTGCTCTTAACACACATCACACCACAGGAAAATCTGGACCGTCAAGATAATCGGCCTAGGATTGTTGGAAGGGGAGAATTGGGCCCAAATTGACCCGATTATCTTGTAGTGTGTGGGTGCTCATTCATTAGCATTGCTAGCTATATCATAATGTCAGAATCAGTAAGTGATGCTATTTACACAGTGTGATAAAGGCTATTAATGAAGTTGCTGTCTACAAAGGCCATCTAAAGTAAAGTAAATCAGTTACTTATGAGGTTCCAATTAGAGACCTGCATGGGACAGATTTTCACTTGCGCTCCCACAGGATTCTGTCCCGCTCCCACAAAAATATACTTTACCTTCTCCCGCTCCTGCCCGCAACATTAATGTTTTGTCCTTCTCCCACCTGCAAAAGCCGGCATAAAAGTATAAATGCGCTTCCTTAATAATTCCTAAAAAGCTGACATCAGTGCGATTTCACAAAGCTCTGTTTTCAATGAAGCTGACTGCACAATGAATCTTTCATAATGCCTAGACATTTTTTCTTGTTATAATCTCAGGATTTGCCAGCATGCAGAAATCAGCACTGAATAAAAATCAAGCGTAGCGTCAGTTCTGGCAGGTCATGTTATTCAAGCTTGCATCAGCTGACTGTCAGCTGATCACGTCTACCTATAGGAATACGATGTCTATCACAGCATACATATATAAGCTCCTTAAGTACTATCAGCAGCTATCACGTTTTTTACCCTCCTCCATTCCCAGCTCCTCCTCTTGTCATTCAGGATTTGGTATTCTGATTCCCCTTGAATCAGACTAAATTCTGAATTATTTTGTACATTAAATATCGACATTAAGGATATCTGAAATACATTATGTTGGTTTTGTTCTGATTACCCTAAGGGGGTTATTGCCCAGAACAGAACCATACCGCCAATCCAAACCTTAATGCTAATTGTCAATCATCTTTGACAATAGTGGTCCTGACAGAAACTTTGAGCGGTGAGTGGATTCTATCTTAAATGCAGGGTAGTCCCACAGGAGTGCAGGTCTGTAGTTAAAATTCAGTTAAGATGCTGTCTGAATAATCAGCTAACTATATAGGTGGAAAACAGTTAGTCACTTCTCTAGATCTCTAACCTTCTTTGGTCAATGCCATTATCCTCCATAGAAATCCATATTTTAGGTTTTTGAAGATCAACTTCGTTACGTATGTAAACTTTGTTCCCTGAAGGAGGGAACAGAGACGTCGCGTCAGGAAAGTAGATATGCAGCAACTGTGGCGACAGGACGTAGCCAAAGTGATGGTGTCTACCACCGCTTGGGGTAGGTCACCTAAGTTGCAATATGCAGCAGGAGTGTAGACCACCCTGGCGATTGATGTATGCAATGGTAGCAGTTTGAGGTGGCCCAGCGCAAGATGTACTGCTAGCAACTCGATGTATTTGATGTGGCAATGCAGTTGGTGACCCGTCCAAATACCCCAAACTGCATGCCCGTTGTATGTGGCCCCCCAGCTGGTGGCAGAGGCATGCATGCAGACCACAGCATGCCTTGACACTTGTTCTAGGGGAACTCCTGCCCGTAGAAACGAAGGGTACGAGCACGGGCTAAAGGTTTGGTGACAGTGCGGGGTAATGGAAACCTGGTACATGCCGCTTTGCCATGCCCATCTCGGGACTTGGCCGTGAAGTTAGTGTTGAAGCGGCCTCATATGGAACAATCTCAGTGGTGCTACTGCGGCTACGGATGCCATGTGCTCTAGGAGCCGCTGAAATAATTTCCTGCCTTTGGACGAAAGGGAAGGACTTTGTACTGATATGCCCGCCCCTCAAACGCAAAGCGCAGGAACGGTATGTGTCAAGGGTGAATCAAGACATGAATGTACATGCCCTTCAGGTCGATCGCTGTAAACCAATCTCAGGGACGGCTACATTCGAAAATGCGTTTCAGCGTAAGCATTTTGAACAGGAGCTTGTGAAGGGCCTGATTCAAGACTCACAGGTTTAAGATTGTCCGTAACCCACCGCATTTCTTGGCCAGTTGATTATACCTAAAATATCAAAATCAATTGCAGGAGGTAGATCGTTCTCCTATTTAGCACCTAAACTTTGAGACAGTCTTCATAGCATTGTTTGGGAAGCAGACACTCTCTGTCAGTTTAAATCTAGACTAAAACACATCTCTTTACTATGGCATACACATAGAACATTATCAATTTCTATTATTCAAATCAGTTAAATGATTGTAAGGCTGCATTAACTAGGTCAGCCGGAACCGGGAACACTTCCTATAACACCCGATGTACTCGTTTACATCATAAGAAGAATGGCACGCTAATATTAGTTTCTCTGTTTATCCTAAGGTTTATTACAGTCAGCAGGATCTGGGCAGTATCCAGATCATATGGTGGACCTGCACCTAGACATGACCACAACTCATCCCGAAGTGTCTGTAGAGATTGCGTCATCTAGACTCTCCCATATGAAGGAGATCCCAGTGATCCTTAACAAGCCTGTCTCCGGCGTGATGACTCCGATCTTCAACCAATTCTGAATGTTCCGATCTAATCTGACTTCTGACCTGTAATTTTGCCTGAATCATAATCATACACTGTTCGTTCGCTGGCCAGAGGAGAACTGTCCCACCGACAGCCTGGTTTCTCAGGTTTTTTTCTCTTTTCTGTCACCTGATGGAGTTTTGGTTCCTTGTCACCGTCGCCTCTGTCACCTTTGGCTTTTGGCTTGCTTAGTTGGGGACCCTAAATATTCAACTATATTACTGATCTGCCTGTATTGACACCACATGAGAATTGAACTGAACTAAGCTGGACGATGTCATCACTGTTTTCTCCAGAGCGGCTGTACAACCGAATAATTTTTTTTGCTTTATTTTCCTGTTACCACTGTAAAGCTGCTTTGAAACAATCTGTATTGTAAAAAGCGCTATATAAATAAAGGTGACTTGACCTGTTTCCACGGTTTGGCAGAGGGTGTGTGAGAAGGCTTGGTTGCGTCCTCAAACTGCACGCTGCTGCCCGCTGGCGATAGGAGAGGGGGATGAGAGTGGCAAGGCATAGCGTCGCACACTGTCATCCGTGCCCTCTTGGGACCCAGAGATAGAGGAAACTGCTCTTTTATTGAGAATTTGGGTACCGCTGGCTGTGGGGGAACAAAAAGAAAAGAAAACAAAGGATTCTCCACCTGGCCCTCCTCCGGGGGAGGGAGTGGTGCGGTCACCATCTCCTAAAGAGCTGCTCCTCCATCTCTGGGTCGCCCGTCTCAGGGCTGCTTGTTTTTCCTCTTACCGCTGGGTTTGGCAGTTTAGCAGGGGCCCTTGCTGTTGCCTAGGTGGAGGCTACTGCCGAGGCTGAGCAGGGGCAGAGGCGGAGGTGGCCGCAGGGGGGCACCCTCAGCAACAAGCAGGCTGAAGGGCTGCAGCTGGCGACAAGGTGGAGGCAGGGGCAGGATATGTGTTTAATTGCCTCCTTCTGCTTCTGTGCAGCCACGAACTACTCGGTGAAGTTCTCGACCATGTTGCCGAAAAGGCCAGCCTGGGAGGTCTTGTCGGCCTCCCGCATATCTGCCAGGTTCAGCTAGAGATGCCGTACCTGGACCACTAGTGTGGACATCGCCTGACCCAGGGAGCACACAGTGACTTTCGTCGCACGTAGGGTGAGGTCTGTTGCTGTGCCCAGTTCCTGCATAACACCTGGGTCGGAACTACCCTCGTGCAGCTCCTTGAGCTCTTTGGCCTGTTAGACCTACAGGAGCACCATGGCATGCAGGCCGGAAGCAACCTTTCCACAGGCTCTGTAAGCCTTGCCTGCGAGATCCGAAAAGAACTTGCAGGCCTTGAAGGAGAGACGCGGATTACCCCGCCAGGTGGTTGCGGTCTTTGGACACAGCTGCATCGCAACCGTCTATTCCACTGGGGGGATCTCTACATAACCCTTGGCCACTCCACCATCGAGAGTACCGGACCGGTTTCTGGCACCTTTCTGGTGACCTCCGGGAAGAACGGCAATGGGACAGGGTGCACTAAAATTTTAAACTAAATATTCAAATAAATTACTGATCTGCCCACATGGTCACTATATGACAATTGAAATGAGCTGGATAACATCAACGTTTTCTCCAGAGCGGCTGTACAGCCGAATCAAATTCTGTTGCATTATTTTTCTGTTTAACACTGTAAAGCTGCTTTGAAACAATCAGCATTGTAAAAAGGGCTACATAAATAAAGGTGACTTGACTTGACTCCACAGGTTGTTGTGCGAGAAGTGTTAGTTACACTCGAAGTAGATTGGTCTCTCAAGCGAGATCCCATTTCGTCGGTTCACTTTCCTAATGTGACGTCGAGAGTGACCGACTGAAAGGGAACTAACAGCTATTGATGTGTTACGATCTCTCCTGTTCTGTATTATACTTGCATTTACAGCAGTTGTGAATTTTTCTTTGTGAATATACACTCACCTAAAGGATTATTAGGAACACCATACTAATACTGTGTTTGACCCCCTTTCGCTTTCAGAACTGCCTTAATTCTACGTGGCATTGATTCAACAAGGTGCTGAAAGCATTCTTTAGAAATGTTGGCCCATATTGATAGGATAGCATCTTGCAGTTGATGGAGATTTGTGGGATGCACATCCAGGGCACGAAGCTCCCATTCCACCACATCCCAAAGATGCTCTATTGGGTTGAGATCTGGTGACTGTGGGGGCCATTTTAGTACAGTGAACTCATTGTCATGTTCAAGAAACCAATTTGAAATGATTCGAGCTTTGTGACATGGTGCATTATCCTGCTGGAAGTAGCCATCAGAGGATGGGTACATGTTGGTCATAAAGGGATGGACATGGTCAGAAACAATGCTCAGGTAGGCCGTGGCATTTAAACGATGCCCAATTGGCACTAAGGGACCTAAAGTGTGCCAAGAAAACATCCCCCACACCATTACACCACCACCACCCGCCTGCACAGTGGTAACAAGGCATGATGGATCCATGTTCTCATTCTGTTTACGCCAAATTCTGACTCTACCATCTGAATATCTCAACAGAAATCGAGACTCATCAGACCAGGCAACATTTTTCCAGTCTTCAACTGTCCAATTTTGGTGAGCTTGTGCAAATTGTAGCCTCTTTTTCCTATTTGTAGTGGAGATGAGTGGTACCCGGTGGGGTCTTCTGCTGTTGTAGCCCATCCGCCTCAAGGTTGTGCGTGTTGTGGCTTCACAAATGCTTTGCTGCATACCTCGGTTGTAACGAGTGGTTATTTCAGTCAAAGTTGCTCTTCTATCAGCTTGAATCAGTCGGCCCATTCTCCTCTGACCTCTAGCATCAACAAGGCATTTTCGCCCACAGGACTGCCGCATACTGGATGTTTTTCCCTTTTCACACCATTCTTAGTAAACTCTAGAAATGGTTGTGCGTGAAAATCCCAGTAACTGAGTAGTATGTATATATGTATATATATATATTTTTTTTTTTACAAGAAAAAATGTTGAATATAAATGCTGGAAATTGTATTTATGTATAGCAGGCTTAGTTTAAGTTCATATGGGAAAAAATACAGAGAAATGCAATGGTGGGAAAAAGGAGGAGCAAAAACAATAGACTGTCAGTCAAACAGAGAAAGATGCCCTCTCTCTTTTTCTCTCTTACATTCTCACTTTATTTCGTAGACAGGTGGTATCACCTAAGACCTCCCAACTCTGCTACTAGACACAAAGTCATCCATCACTTCAGCAACAGCGCCTGTCATTGCCTGGGAAGCGAGGGACTGCTAGGGCAGATGGAAAGAGAGGCAACTCAACTGGCCATCCAGCATCAGGTGGTCTAGGAATGAGAAAGAGACTAAAGTTTAAAAATGGAAAAATAACTTTCTTTTTGACGCCAGTGATGACAGGCATGTCTATGACTGGAGCTAACAGCTGGAAACTCCAGAATGAAAATGTACCAAGCCTTCTCAAAAAGAATAGTTGAATCTGACCCATTTTGTGCAAAACCTCTGACCCACAACATGGACGTCCTGGCGATGGAAGGCCAAAGTCAGATAATGTTCCTGAGAAATCTTTGGTCATGTGTCACTAGTGTGGGCTTTAAATCCATGGAAATGTTTCATCCCAGGTCAGTGCCACCTTTCCTGCAAGGCAGTAGTACTGTATCAAAGCAGGTAACCTGAAGGAATTCATTCAGAGTTTCCTTTGACATACTGGAAACTTTTGAAGGGAGAATACTCATCAGACTATATTCTGTTTTGGAGAATGCATCCCACATCTTAATGACACTCTGATGAAACAAAAGAGCGTATTCAGTACATGTCTGATTGCACTAAAATGCCATAAAGAGAGACAAGACATACTTTGTTCAATCCTGTCAGCCACCAAATGGTCCAATCCATCGCTCAGTTAAATATAGAATAGTGGAGGCTAGTTTTGACACTTTTTTTGTGCAGTGAATTTATCAGGGTAGGGTTGGTTTTTGAAAGTCTTTGTATTGAAAGTCTCTGTATTGGTGCATACTGTACCTGGAAGTCTTGGCTATTGAAAGTTTCGGCCAAGTCATTTTGCTAAAAAAAAAAAAGGTTAAAACTGGATTTTTTTTTTCTTCGAAATTATTAATATAGGACTGTTAATATAATCTGTGATTTCATGTACAGACAGGATTGGGATCACTTAATCCCAAGAAGATGCACCGAAGCACAGAAATTAAGATTTCGTTACGGCATTGTGTATATATATATATATACACATATATACACATATATACACACACATATACAGACGTTCAGTATGTGAGACATGTTTGATTAAGTTACAATAAAAAAGTTCATTGATAAAACGCATATTTACCCCATTCTTGTCTGAATAAACCTAAAGAGTGATAATTATAATTCTTTAAAAACATTTTGTTCAGTGTTTGTTTGTTTTAAGAGCTTAAAACCTTCAGCATCAACATACTTCACATGAGTTAGTGAAAGAATTCTTATTTGAAGCCTTTTTATTTGTAGATCAAAACACACCATTAAAGCACAGCTCTTATGTTTTGATCTATGTTCTTTGATCTAATTAGCAGACGACAATCACATCAGTCCTGTTTTTACCAATTTAAATGACACTGGCAAACATTAGGGATTAGATTATATGGTTTAAACAAACACCACTTATTTTATTATGATGACTTATGAATATAATATATGTAATAATTACCAAAAAGCTACACCAAATGTTACTTTGTTAACAGGACTATCACCTGGGACACTTCTTTAGAGTTATGAGTAAATTTCAGGCCCTCTGATAACTGGTAATGGGTGTCTATTGTAAGTCACTAATAAAAAAAAGTGTCATGTACTACATTCTGTAACACTCATTAATAGGTAACTATGCAGTATGTAATGTAGGATAAATAAGTAGTACTATATTAACTCCTTCAGCTACTACTATTAACTAATATGGAAACAACATTAACTAATCATAAGTAATAGAAAATTTGGACTGAGATTCCTTATTAGTTAATTAATAATTACTGAATGAAATCAGCCTCTAACTTCTTAATAGTTAAGAACCATTAACTAACTATGTGTAAGTTTACACGGCAACAATGGGCTATATAAAACACTTCAACTTTCAAATAATGGTCCAGATAACTAATAGTTCCTAATAGTGAATAGGTAACATTTGAGTAATTATGATGCATTTTATGAACATGTTTATGAACATGTAAAAACAGACAATCTTCAAGAACTACTAGTAATCTAGATCATTATTTTAAAGTGAAAAACTTTTTCTTGAAGTTAGCAGTAGGTCTTTGTAACGGGGTTCTTTGTTATGGGAAGAAGGAGGCGGGAACCGGGGAATGTTTACAGACTTTAATAAATAAATACAAATACAAAATATCTTACGGACGACTGCCGCGCACACACATAATAAAACGTAAACAAAACACAACATAAAATCCAGGCCTGGTCCTCTCTTGTCCTTCACTGTCGTCGTTCATCCTTTTATGCATCCAAGCTCCTCTGTGAGATATCCGAGACAGGTGTGACGCACAGCTGGCGCTCATCATCAAATCACTCACCGGCCTTGTGTCGCTCTCTCACGGCTCTCGCTCGCCCGGCTCATCACATACCCCCATCGGCCCTCGCAGGCCGGGGATACCCCACCACAAACGTTTACAGACTTTAATAAATAAATACAAAATGAAAGTAAAAGTGGCAGCCCTGTTTTTACTTTAAAATAATGGTCCATATCACTAGTAGTTCCTGCAGAGTGACTATAGGTAACAGCTGGGTAATTAGGGATGCATTTTATGACCATGTTCAGAGTAAACCATGTTTTATCCATTTACTAATGTTGTGAGTAATCAATTGGCAATTATTTATAAATTGTCATAGTTAGTTAATAGTTCTTAATGAGGCTGATTTCATTCAGTAATTATTGATTACCTAATAAGGAACTATCGCAGTCCTAAATTTGCTATTACTTAGAGATTAGTTAAGCTTGTTTCTATATTAGTTCATAGTAATAGCTGAAGTATATGTAGTAGGCCTACTATACTCATTTTCACCACATTATTTCCTGCATAGTTGCCTATTTATGATGCCCCATAATTCTAAAGTGTTACCCTACAATCTTAATCAATTTATTTATTCTATACTTATATATTTTAAAAAGTTTTAGATTCTCAAAAAAAAGAAGAAAAAAAAAAGAGAGATTCAAGGCACCTTCAAGGTTTGTGATCGTAGGGCAACCCAGCTATTTTCTGTGACACACTGTTCTTTGCTGCATTGTCTCGCTGCTGTTAGGAAAGACAGCAAGGGACACATAATGGAGACAGGGTGAAAGGAAATACGGATATGGCTTAATTGGGGTAATTTAAGTGAGTGTGTGAGAGAGGATGTGTTGTTTGCTGCTCTTCTCTCTGGACAGTCTCTTTTGATCAAACCAATGCTATTGATGCAGAAAGAGAGAGAGCAACACTTGACTTCAGCCTCCTTTGAAGAAGAGATGGATAGAGAACAAAAAATAAGTACAAGAATGATGGTCATGAGAAAAGGGTGGAACATATTGCCTTCAGTCAGCACAGAAGTGCATGCTGGGAAAATAGAGTGAAATTCTCCTATTCACTTTTTGCTTTCTGATTGTCACTTTTGAGTAAGGCTGTTTCTCACCACACATGAAAGCTGAACATTTTTTTTTTTTGGCACTTATGTTACGAGGATACAGCATTCACAGTGCCAGCGTAAGCAGAGTGTGGCAGAAAACATGTTCAAAATGTTTTGCAATATAGGGTTTATAAAGCAACATATAATAATGTTTATAGTTTCTTTTTACTTTTTGTGTAGATTAATTAGGTAGATTAATTATCAGGAAAATTAACAAATTATTTATACTGTAAGTATTTTTTAATTAAGGGGTAATTATCCATGTAGTTACAGGGTAAGTATGAATCTACGGACTGTAAATTAAAGTGGTGTTTATTCCCCTCTTGTTTCATATAGTTACAGGGTAAGTATGAATCTACGAGCTGTAAATTAAAGTGGTGCTTGTTTCCTCTTGTTTCATGTAGTTACAGGGTAAGTATGAATCTACGGGCTGTAAATTAAAGTGGTGTTTGTTCCCCTCTTGTTTCATGTAGTTACAAGGTAAGTACAATAAACAACACATACAAAATCTGATATCACTCGGAAACATTTATTTGAAAAACAACTTAATTCAAAACAGATTTATGACACTTCTTATTCATTTTTTAAAATAAACTTTTCATTTCAAATAATAACGTCCTGACAGAAAGAGGCACATTTTGTCCCTTTTTGTTTCTCTTGCTTGGCTTCTCCTCCTCTTGTTCCTCTTCTTCTTTTTCATTATTTCCACTGATGGATCTTAAGAGGAATCCCATATCTTTTGATATTTTGTATTATTATTTATTAAAAGAAAAAGTACACCAAGAAATGCTCTCATAATTTACTAATCTTTTTGCATCTAACCAACTGTTACCCGCGCGTGCATGAGTAAAGAAGCTTCAAGCTTTCATGACGTTCACGCCCGCGTTTCATCTGAAACACGCGAGAACTGGTGTCTCTGTCTTCTAGTCTTGTTTGTTTCTCATTGCTATTATCATATATTATGTTATTGTTTGTATACTGTTGTGTGCATTAATTAAAAAAATTAAAACCGACAGCATCCGACATCCACATGACGCGCTCAGGTCACGCTTCAAGTTACGTCAAGCATGAAACTTAACCCTCTCATGCACGCGCAAGTGACTGCTGATCGGAAGCGATAGTCTACAGTTTAAAAAACACTTATCGTTTCACTTTAGAAGACATTGATTCATCCATTGGGATCGTATGGATTACTGTCGTTATTGCTGTATGTGCTGTTTGATGCTTCAACTTTTAGGAACCCAAATGAGTTTTCATTAGCAGAGATTATTTATTTTTCTGTGTTCATCTGAAGAAATGAAGTCGTATACATCTCAGATGGTATGAGGGTAAAAGACGAGTAAACGGTGAGGACATTTCTGCGTGCACTGTATTTTCAGTGTAACAGTTATATATACATAATACAGAATAGCTAGAGACATGATTCCTTCTTAAGATTCATCTGTGGCAAGGATGAAAAAGAAAAGGAACAAGAGGAGGATGAAGCCAAGCAAGAGAAACGAATAAGTGTTGTAAATCTGTTTTAAAAAGCTTGTTTTTTAAATAAATGTTTCCGAGTGATATCAGATTGTGTACGTGTTGTTTATTGTACTTACCCTGTAACTACATGAAACAAGAGGGGAACAAGCACCACTTTAATTTACAGCTCGTAGATTCATACTTACCCTGTAACTACACAGATAATTACCCCTTAATTAAAAAATACTTACAGTATAAATTATTTGTTAATTTTTGCTGATAGTTACCCCTTTATTCCCCCAATATTACATATTGTTCCCTTATACCTACACGTACTTACTTTATAGTTACACTATAATTACCGAAAGTTATGCTGTAAATTCGATTTACTTACGTAGTACTTTCCGGGCTGTAATCTAAAACGTTACCAAAAAATCGTATAATATAGCTGTCACGTGTTTGTTCAGTTAGTTTAATTTTAATGGACTTTTAGTTTGTTTGTCTTCAGTCACGTTTCCTTTGTTCAAGTTTCCCGCCACTCATCAGTTTCCATGGATGCTCATCAATCATCACAGCTGTTTGTCATTATGTTAATCACCATTGTGTATTTAAGTTCCTCACCTCCTCTCCCTCATTGTTCGGTATTGTTCGTGAGTTACACACTGTGTCATTTGTGTTTGCGCCCTTCTGGATTATTATTGTGCTGTGTTTAATAAACCTCATTGTTCATTGGAACTATCTTCATCTTCCTTGAGCTAAACGTTAGTGATGAAAAGTCCAACTAATTTCCGCCGAACCGGTTCTTTTCTGACAGTTTGGCTTAATGAACCCGTTCAAAAAGCTGATTCATAGGTTCCTAATGCCATCATGCAATGATGTCACTCTTCTTTTCAAACTCAGTGTCATGTTATATCAAGGAAACATTTAATAATGTGTCAATGCATATTGAAACAATCGAATAAAGTTTTTGCATGAGTGCATTTTGCTGATTATTGTCTTTCATTCACTTAAGTTAATGGAGTTTTGGTTCACAGTTTAAATAATTTATCCTTCACGTCAGATTCGACTGACCAGTGAGTAGCCTAGCCTACATCTTGGATAAGTTTACTAAAAGTTGCACACCTACAGCACACATTACAGGCACTGATCCAAAAGCAGATATGTTCTTTACGTCTAAAGTACAGCCTATAAAACGAGTAAACTAGTCTTATGAACTCCTTGTTTATTGTCCTTATAAATCTGCATGTGCAAAGCCATAGTAAAAAATTTTTTTTTTACTTTTTAATAAAATAAAGGCCTATTTAATAAAACCCGTTATAAGCATATTTCCAGTAAGCTATGTTTTGTCTGTTATTAAAGAAGCTTACATTGTGCATCAGGCTCATTGTACATGTTATATCAATGAAACATTTAAATAAAGTAATTTGTGTCAACATATTGAAACATTCAAAAAAACAGTTATTTGTGTGAACGCATATTGCTGATTATTGCATTTCATTCACTTAAGGTCACAGTTTCATTCACGGATCATTTATGTTGGATACAGCTGACCAATATTGAGTAGCCTACATCTTGGATAAGATTCCTAAAAGTTCACACATACAGAACACATTACAGACATGCATAAACGTGGATATGTTACATGTCTAAAAAAGGCCTATATAGAAAGAATAAACCATCTTCTTGTGAGTCTTATAAACTTATACATTTCACGTAACAACTTAAAATATAATCTGCATGCACAATAAACTACAGTAACATTTATTTACATCTCTCGAAATGTCATTTACTAACAGTAATCATAATAAACATATTTCCAGTACGTGTCTCAGGCTTGCATCGCCAACTCCGACTCCTCAGTAATCCTCTGCAAACTCCGACAGCTTGTTAATGCTGGTATGCAACATCAGGAATGGTAATCTGGTCATTTTTCCCGAGATTTATTCTATTTCAAGATAACAAACTGGTATTAACAGTCTCATGATGGTAAGTTCTCTCATGGCACAGTGTTTAATTCAACTAGTTTGTCTCTCAAGATTTGAAATGGTAATGAAGCAAATTATTCCCATAATTTTGCCAAAATGTCAATTTCAGCAGTTCCGTGCAGATCGTGAATACTCTGTGATTTTTTTTTTTTGCCATATTATAATGGAACAATTTGAGTCATTAGTTGAATAATGGAGGCCTAATGGAGTTTTTTTTTGTTTTCTTTTCCTCTCAGTATGTGGGCAGATACCACCTCCCTGCCTATCTGCAATCTCTCATCCTTGACTCTCTGTTTTTCCCACCCTTTTCTTGTCATTTTCTTGTTTTTCTCTTTGTTCTGTAAAAGATGAGCTATAAAGGGAATTAATCTGCAAAATGACTCTCATAAAAGTGTCCTGCAGTATTCTTTGCCTATAGCTGAAGCCATTTCGACAGAATGAGTCAATTCTGAATGAAATGGTTCATGGAATCACTGTAAGACAGACAACATCACAGGGGTAATAGAATAGCATTGTTTTTGTTTCAAGGTTAATATCATGCATAATTAAAATTCCAATTATCTGGCTGGAGGGTTATTCTGAGCTATCTCATGAATATCAAACCATACAGACAGTGTTTGTGCAGTTATAGGAAGAGCCTACAGTCGGTTTGGTCTCCATTAAAAGGTCAAGGTGTTCTGAACTTTTCGCTCTGAGAAAAAGGCAGAGGACAGGTGTGAAATTAACTGGAGGTCTAGAAAGGAGAGATGGAATGTGCCATGTTGTGTGTTGTGTTTTAGACACGTCACTAATGAACTGACCTTTGCATTTAGTCTTTTAAGTTTATGAACTGATCAAGTATGTGAGGACTAACTTTAGATGGTTGTAGTTTAGTCTGATGTTAAGGCTCTGCCTCCCAGTTTTGTGAATATTTGAATATTTTGTTGTTGTTGTTGTTGTAAAGCACATGGCAGGGATGTGCAGAGAGTTTCTTGGAGGCAGGGGCTCCAATGTAAATAGCACTATAATTCGTATATACACTCACCAGCCACTTTACCTAGCTAGTAGCGGGTTGGACCCCCTTTTGCCTTCAGAACTGCCTTAATTATTCATGGCATAGATTAAACAAGGTCCTGGAAATATTCCTCAGAGATTTTGGTCCCTATTGACTTGCATCACACAGTTGCTGCAGATCCTGAACTAATGATACAAGGCAGGATGGATCTATGCTTTCATGTTGTTTACACCAAATTCTGACCCTACCATCTGAATGTCACAGCAGAATTCAAGACTCATCAGACCATGCAATCTTTTCGCAATCTTCTATTGTCCAAATTTGGTGAGCCCGTGTGAATTGTAGCGTCTGTTTCCTGTTGTGAGCTGACAGGAGTGGCACCTGGTGTGTCTTCTGCTGCTGTAGCTCATCTGCTTCAGGGTTCAACGTGTTGTGCACTCAGAGATGCTCTTCTTCAGACCACGGTTGTAATGAGTGGTTATATCAGCTCGAACCAGTCTGGCCATTCTACTCTGTCCTCTGGTATCAACAAGGTATTTTCGCCCACACAAGTCCCGCTCAATGGATATTTTCAGACCATTCACTGTAAACCCTAGAGATGGTTGTGTATGAAAATCCCAGTAGATCAGCAGTTTCTGAAATAGACCAGCCCGTCTGACAATAACAACCATGCTACATACAAAGTCACTTAAATCACCTTTTTTCCCCATCCTGATGCTCCGTTTGAACTTCACTAGATCATCTTGACCATGTCTACATGCCTAGATTCATTGGCTGATTATATATTTGCGCTAATGAGCAGTTAAACAAAGTGGCTAGTGAGGGTATATAATTTGTAGGCCATTTTGCATCACCATTTTGCATGTTCTTAACCTGTCACCTAACAGCCAACATTTCACATATTAGGCCTGTAGATGGCACTTGGACTTTAACCAACTTTGATAGTTTCATCAAAAAGTAAATCAATATGCAGTGCATAAATAAGAATAATTTGAATAGTACCATCGATGCGACTTCTGTTTTGCGGATTCCTCTGTAGTCGAATACTCCACAAATGCGAATTCTTCTGTCCATTCAGACTGTAACGAATAATACTCATCTTTATTTTTCTTTTAGCTATTTCACCTTTGTTAAACAAATGAAAATAGACAGTGGCTATGTAGGTTTCAATCGACTCCACTTCATATTGTCCAATGAAATTTGATAGGGATGCACCGATTAGGATTTTTGCAGCCGATACGACAACCGATTTCTAGTCATCATGATACTGATCATTCAAGCTTTATATGAGTGATATACATATAAGCTCTCTGTTGACTCTGTCAGGGTTGTGTGCAGGCAGGAACAAATGGAGGAATCAGACTTAATCAGATCCAAAATCAAACTTAAACTATTAATCTTTACCACAGAGACAGGCAACAGAAACACACACTTAGCAAAACGGAGTGACAAAGACTGAGTGAACAAGAGGAACTTAAATAGCAGACAGAAATTAGATCACCCTGGGCACCCTGGAGTCCTGGAGGTGACAGGACAATGCTGGCAGGTTAGGATGACTCTGAATGCTGGTCAGGGGCTGGAGCCCTCTCTGGACTCGGGTCACGGGCTGAAGCCCTCTCTGGACTCGGGGATGTCACTGGGCTCTGGACGGAGACAGGGGATGACACTGGGCTCTGGACGGGGACAGGAGATGGTTCTGTCCAGAAGTCTATGAGCCAATTTTCTCCCACTGGACTCTGGACAGGAACTGGAGATGTCACGGGACACTGGACTGGGACAGGAGACGTCATGGGACACCCTGACAAGGACAGGCTGTGTTCTGGACCGGGACGCAACGCTCTCTAGATGCTTTCACCGGATGAGAGCTTCTCTCCAGCTCAGTCCAGTGGTGTCTGGGAGGTCCACGGGGTGATGGTAATTTGCCCCAATGCAGAACAGAGACTTCAGTGTCTTGTCGTCATAAGGGCAGTTGATGGCTCCGCAAAGGCAAAAAACCTGTGGCTCTTCTGAACCATGGCCACAAACTTTGCAGTATAATCCATTTTTCAGGTCCGGTCATCTGTCACGAGTGTATGCAGGCAGGAACAAATGGAGGATATGGAGAATTAGAAGATCCAGAATCAAACTTAAACTTTAATCTTAACCACAGAGACAAGCAACAGAAACACACACTTAGCATAACGGTGACCGAACAAAGACTGAGTGAACAAGAGGAACTTAAATAGCAGACAGAAACAAGATAATTAACTAAACACAGCTGAACAAAACTTAACTAATGAGGGTAACCTAGAAAACTAAGACAACAAAAGAACATGTGACAGAATCAAAAGTCAACTGAAAGACCTAACAAACAGACAGACATGTGACACTGTCATTGTTAACCTTTTTTTTTCTCAGATAAAGTAATAGCACAGATGTTGCCTGGGTTATATTACTTGTATACACAGTAATGTTGTATATTGTTGTTTTAATTGAGAATCAAATAAATAAGCACAACAAATATTTATTTTACAATTATGATAAATTTTAATAGGCCTTTTAAAACTGTATTTGGATACTTTGGCTTAAAGCCTGCAAGACTTTAAAACTACACATACAGTAATTGCAGGGTGTCAGTCAGTGCAGTTACATTGTTAGGCCAACAGGTGGCAGCAAGGGACTGCCTTTATGAGCGAGTCATTATTAATCAGTATCAGAATGAGCTTTATTCTCCAAGTGTGCGCAAACACACAAAGAATTTGTTGTTTTTTTAGGAGCTCTTGGTACATTATATATATATATATATATATATATATATATATATATATATATATACACACTCACCTAAAGGATTATTAGGAACACCATACTAATACTGTGTTTGACCCCCTTTCGCCTTCAGAACTGCCTTAATTCTACGTGGCATTGATTCAACAAGGTGCTAAAAGCATTCTTTAGAAATGTTGGCCCATATTGATAGGATAGCATCTTACAGTTGATGGAGATTTGTGGGATGCACATCCAGGGCACGAAGCTCCCGTTCCACCACATCCCAAAGATGCTCTATTGGGTTGAGATCTGGTGACTGTGGGGGTCATTTTAGTACAGTGAACTCATTGTCATGTTCAAGAAACCAATTTGAAATGATTCGAGCTTTGTGACATGGTGCATTATCCTGCTGGAAGTAGCCACCAGAGGATGGGTACATGGTGGTCATAAAGGGATGGACATGGCAGAAACAATGCTCAGGTAGGCCGTGGCATTTAAACGATGCCCAGTTGGCACTAAGGGGCCTAAAGTGTGCCAAGAAAACATCCCCCACACCATTACACCACCACCACCAGCCTGCACAGTGGTAACAAGGCATGATGGATCCATGTTCTCATTCTGTTTACGCCAAATTCTGACTCTACCATCTGAATGTCTCAACAGAAATCGAGACTCATCAGACCAGGCAACATTTTTCCAGTCTTCAACTGTCCAATTTTGGTGAGCTCGTGCAAATTGTAGCCTCTTTTTCCTATTTGTAGTGGAGATGAGTGGTACCCGGTGGGGTCTTCTGCTGTTGTAGCCCATCCGCCTCAAGGTTGTGCGTGTTGTGGCTTCACAAATGCTTTGCTGCATACCTCGGTTGTAACGAGTGGTTATTTCAGTTGCAGTTGCTGTTTGGTGCCTAGATGTTCAATCAACAAGCAACGCGTCACCTGTCCTGTCCTGAAGCTGATGTTTCACTTCAGAGATCAAAGTTTTTGATTCAGTGCATTGAACAGCGCTGACTCCAGTCATGGAAAATCCCCTTAAACGCTGAAAGGATACTATGACAAAGATATCGCTTCCATCTTCTGACAACTGATTTTTTTTTTTTTTTACGAATATATGACTTGACCTGAAGATTGACAGACGCAGGTTGACACACGCTCAGTTTCCCTGTCACTTTGTGTGTGGAGGAGCTGTCAGAGTCCCACCTTAGACACTTTATATCATGGTCAGAGAAACGTATTATCAGCGCTGCCCCACAACTTCTAGAAATAAAATAGCTTTGCTACTGAATCACTACATTATATTTCTCAGCAACGAGGGGGTTACATCGCTATTTTGAAGTAATGTGCTATCGGAATTATTGTAAACAATAGTTTCCTAGTTAAAATATTGGACCTGAACGGCCTTTCAACAAAAAATTTTAATGGGATGAGCTCGTAATCACGACTTCAAAAAAGCCTATCAAATATGACTATCGGCCAATACAGCTTTGCAGCATTTTGTGCCACATCACGGTGAGTTGGTGTATCATGACAAACGGGCATCAATAAATATGAGAGAGCCATATGGTTTGTGGTTCTCGGTCGCTTTTGTAAATAGACTGTCTGGTCACAGTTATGAATATGCAAATTTAATACAAGATATATAATACAATACAAGAATCCTTCAAAATGAAGTTGCGCATGGCATTTATGGTGAACCCTGTATGGTAAAATAGGTTACAGGTGTGCAAGGGAGCGAAGGCAGAAAGAGAGGCAGGGAGTAATTGCGAGCCACTTAAACACAGTAGAAGCTGATGATGAAAGCAAATCTAGACTGACAAGCCTGTGCCTGGTTCAGAGTAACAAAATACTTTGAGCACACAATAGAATCCTGATTGAGACAGAGAGAGGAGGAGCGAGAAACAGATGAAATGATAGGGAAAAAAAGAGAAAAGCAGAGTGTGGCAGAAAGAAAGCAGTGTGTTTAGGAGAGAAGGGGCCAGTGAAGTGGCAGAGTGAAGCTGTAATTAAGTGAACAGTTCCTGCAGCAGGGAAAATGCAAATTCCTCTCTCACTGTTGCTCCTGATTAATCATCTAAAGCAGCTCCTGAAGAGAAAAGTAAAATCTCTCTGCATTTGTCTATATCTGCTTTATTTTGAAAGTGTGGAAGGAAAATTCTCTGTATGCATGCATGTGTTTTTAAAAATAGATTTTTTCAAATAGAATTTTTCATTGCTCATTATAAAAAGTAATTGCATTACATCTTGACTTATTACAGAAAGTGTGTGCTTTTAATGTAAGTTATTATTACTTTAAGTTATTATTAATTTGTCTGTTAGTTGACTGAGACTATGCTTGGCATTTTTTAGGTTGTACATGCTGTTTTGTTTGCTTCAAACTAAAAAAAAATGAGGCAGCATTCCCAAACCGTTTTTTTTGCTTAACCGTTCTATTCCATGCTGATCCGGCCCAGCCGGTATGAATATGCTTTAATTTTCTACTGTGGGGTAGGGATGTCATGAGAACCAATACTTTTGTACCAAATCAGTATCAACATTTTAAAATACTGATGGTACTTGTTTTTCTACAGTACAGATGGTACCGAACATTTATGCTCTATAGCATGTAGGTTGAACCCAAACAGATTATCAGAGCAAATCAGTAATTAAATCAGTAATTTTAAAACTTTCTGTGAGACGTAATTTCACAAACAGTGTTAGTGATTCAGTATACAGCATTGTTTAATTTACAGCATTGTTTAATTTATATCTTTATTTTATTGTATTTATTTAAGCTACTGCTTTTAATGTAATAAACACATCATTCCTATAAAAACACAAATACATTGTCTAAGAAAACATTTCGGTAACATAATTGTAATTTCTTTTTAAAAATATCTATAAAAAAGTTTGTTTTTTATTTTTAACCGTGGTATCGACTTTGGTATCGAGTATCGTGTACTTTTGGTGGTATCGGTACCGTCTACTAGATTTTTGGTATCGTGACATCCCTACTGTGGGGCTGATAACAGAAATCTTTGGAAGTCGTTGCCTTGTTTACAGACAATATGAGATGCAAATAGAGACCGCGTTATGGAGGATTACCAAGCTCAAAATATAACTGGAACCATTCCTTACTGCGGATTTTGTCACATTGAATAAATTATTATTAATGTATTAATATAATTGCTAATCAAATAAATATAAAAACACAAAATCAAGATTGAACTAAAGTCAAATGTCTTGTTTGTTTTTATTGTACAACATTGAAACTTCTGTAATCACATAATGAATCATTGTTAATTAATATATCAATAATCTGCTAATAAAAAGCTTTAAAAACAAGCAGCTTTTTCATAATTACAACAGAAATACCAGAAATATTTTCGCTTATATTGTGTTGGACAAAAGGGGGCCTTTGAGTCAAAAAGGTTGAGAACCACTGGTCTCGAATGACAACGTCTCATGCTCACACATTCTGAAATGTGCCCATTTGCTATTAATTCTACTTCCTTTAACCTCCTCAGCTCTGGGACCATTTTTGGGGATTTCCGCCTGGATTTGGCCTACCCTTATTGAAAAGCTTCCCATACTCATGTAGTGACTTGGCTACATATGTTAATAAATTAAATTAGCTCAAAAGGGAATTATATATATTTATATATTCATAATTAATCATAACATGTTATGATCAAATTATAAATATCCAAATTCATTCATTCTTTATTTTTAACCAGGTTAAAAAACTTTAAGAGATTAAAATCCCTTTTACAAGAGTGACCTGGCCGAGAAGACAGCTACAATAACATAAACATACAAATACCCATCCAAACAGAAAACACAATCACGAATCACAACAACAATTTACCAAAGGAGAAAACACATAATCTGTTAAAAGTAACAAACTCATTTAGTGATGGAAACATAGTCAGCTTTAAGATCTTTTGTAAATTATTCCAAGCAGAGGAAGCATTATATTTAAAGCCTCTTTTTCCTAGCTCTGTTTGAACCCGAGGAACTTTAAGGTGTAACAAACCATTTGAACGAAGATTGTAACAATTTATATTAGAAAAGCTGAGAGACAAGTAAGACTTCTTCAGATATACAAAGATGGCAACTCAGCTTTATCATATAAAGTGCAATGATGTGCTCGATAGCTATAACCAGTAATAAAACGTAAAGCACTATGATAAATGGTATCAAGTTTTTTTTAAGTAATGTACTGTGGCATTCATATAAAGCAAATCTCCATAATCTAATAGTGGTAAAAATGTTGCAGATACCAAATATTTCCTTGTACTAAAAGAAAATAAGGATCGTTTCTAAAATAAAAACCCAATTTAAGCTTAAGTTTAGAAAGTAGTTTATCAGTATGTGGCTTAAAAGTTAGTTGACTATCAAATAAAATACCCAGGTACTTATAACTTGCAACACATTCTATTCTTGTTCCCTGGGAAGATAATATCAGGAAGATTCCTTGGTAGAGTTTGAAAAGATCTTTAGTTTAGTTTTATCTGTATTAGTTTAAGCTGACTTAGGCGAGACTGTACAATATCAAAAGCTGACTGTAAATAATAAAGGACTTGTGAAACTGATGAAGCACAGCAATAAATAGCAGTGTGGTCTGCATATACTGTAGATGGTACATAGCATTGGGAATGTTATCACAGATATTATTAATATACAAAGAAAATAAAATGGGTCCCAGAACAGACCCCTGGGGGACTCCTTTAGAGACTGACAGAACAGATGAGGTACAATCCTTTAAAAACACACACTGTGTTCTCGCTGAAAGGTAGTTAGCTAACCAATTTATAGCATTTTCTGAGAGACCAACAGTGGCAAGTCTTTTTAAAAGGATGTCATGATCAACTATGTCAAAAGCCTTCGATAAATCAGGAAAAAGAGCTGAACAATTTTGTTTACAATCTAAGGCACTGATAATATGACTATACACTTTCATTGCAGCAGTGACAGTGCTATGCTGCTTTCTGAAACCCGACTGAAAAGATGAAAGTATATTATTTATTTCGAGAATTTTTTTTCATTGTTCATTCACTAATTTCTCTAAAATCTTGAATAAAACACACAATTTTGATATTGGCCTATAATTAATCAACTGCAATGAATCCCCCCCTTTAAAAAGAGGCGAAACAAAAGCAGACTTCCAAATCTTTGGGAGTTCACATTGAAATAGAAAGATTAAATAAATAAGTCAATGGACCCTTTTCACAGACTGTGATGACGCGTTTTAACGGTCATCAATATCGTAAATCAGTGTTTTTTGTATTTTCATTTAAAAAAAATTGTATGTACATTTATAACACTAATATTACTTTTGCATCAAATTACAAAAAACAACTGTTGTGAGGGTGTTTCTAATACAGTGTCTATGGGAGTGATGGTAAAAATAACATCTTTCTCTCTTTTCACTGCCGTTATCATTCTCACTCAATATTCCCTCTTTTTGAAAGTACTCTATTGTGGAGTTTTTCTTTTGCTGTTTGAGCAAATGGGGACACAAAAAATATATTCAATGTATTCTCTCATTCACCGCTATAATAGTTAACCCAACTATGACGACTTCCGCTTTGAGAAACCCGGAAATGTGAAAAGGTCTATGATTCAGCAATAAAATCAGCTGCTAGCTTTAAGTAATATGGTTCCAGCTTATCAGGACCTGCAGGCTTTTTTGGATCCAACTGACTCAGGAATTTATGGACCTCAGAAACGGTGAATTGGGTAAATTCAAATTTTTGCGTAGTTAATTTGCATGGGACATCAATTGAGGGTACAGTAAGAGGATTAGTCATAGAAAAGTTAAAAGACTGAGATTCAAATAAAAAACCTGAGGATATAAAATGCTCATTTAAACTATCTAAAATAACTGACTTTTCTGTAGTCAGGTGATCATTTTTAGTAATAATTTTATTTATATCCACATTATCAGCTCGAGATAATGACTTTATTGTTTTCCAAAATTTAACCGGATTATTTAAATTGTATGATGTTTCAAATAAATAAAAATCTGATTTGCCCTTTTTTATCTAGGAAGTACAAAGATTTCTCAACTTTCTAAATTGAAGCCAGTCCAATTCAACACTGGTGCTTCTGGCTTTAGCCCAAGCTGCATTCCTGTCCCGCAAGCCTAGCTAGCTCCGATATAAACCAAGGATTATTTTGGGCCTTCACTCGTATTTTACGCATTGGTGCATGCTTATTTACCAAATGCATAAAACTACTATGAAAAAAGTTCCAAGCTAACTCAACATTATTTATTAGATTAATATGACTCCAGTCAAAAAGGTACAAATCATGATGAAATACTTGTTCTACAAAATGTTTTCTGTTTCTTGTAAAAAGAAATTGAAGTCTAAATTTTGGACATTTAGTATTCCTTACAGCAGCAATGTCACAGTGATCACTAACATCGTTTGCAAATATACCTATATCTGTAAATTTGTGAGGTGTATTAGTCAGGAAAAGGTCTAATAGAGTTGATTTATCTGAACATTTAAGATTTAATCGAGTGGGACTATCAATCAACTGTGTTAAATGAAATGTATCACAAAAAGATTTAAAATTATTTGAAACAGAAGATAACCAATCCCAGTTAAAATCACCAACTAATAATATTTCATTAAAGTTAATAGTAGAAAGTTGCTTTTGCAATAGAGCAAGAGATTCAGAATCTCAAATCACCCAAAAGGGATAATACCTAGTCCATGTATTTGTACATATCACAACGGATTGTAATTCATTATGAATATACAGGCTAGATCAGTTTTTAGAATAACTTTTAACAGAATTTATTTCAAATCGACTGGTCCATTTGTCCGCTGAACCGACAGTACAATCTTCTTATAAATTCTCACAAAGTTTATTCTTCCTATGGACTCTTTAGAAAGATTATTCTTCTGGTCATGAAGAATAACTTTCTGTTCTATTAGAGTATTAATTAAAGTAATCATGGTACTATATGAAAGCTTGTAGCAAAAATCACGACATTAAAGTAACTGAGATTTGTGAGTAGCAATGGGGACAATCAAGCGTGGATATGATGGTTTTAATAAATTAAACTACGAATATGACTAAACAAAGAATACATATATACAGAATAACGAAAAGTAAAGAAAGAAAGAGAGAGAAGATCATGGAATGGCAAATTCACAAACAGTTAACCTTGAGAGCCAGCAACAAATAAAAATCACCTTAAAAAGGGGCACAGCTTAAACGCATCTAAAGTTCGATAAAATTGATACTTCAATTGAGTCTTGGTGCTGAGGATAAAAGGATGCGTGTAAGGCTTCTCAGAGCGTTCGTTCTTCCGGAGATCGCGTCTTCGATCCGCAGGAAGTTTGAAGAGTTAGCTTGAAACAAATTTTGCCAGAAAGTGAGGAAGGAGGTACGTCTCATCAGAAGAAGAATGAGTGCTTAGATGGAGTGAGCTGCTTGGTTACCTGGCCAGTGGATGAGTCAAGAAGCGAACTGAACTTCAGAAGAACCAACCAACCCCGAGATGGGCCAGTGTATGTGTCTTTTAAGGAGAAATTAACATACACCCATTTTGGGTGGACTGACCAATCCAGAGCGTGCATTTTGAGCAAGAGAGGCTTCCTTTGTCTCTGTTTACGACCTGAATTGCCCGTTTATGGAGGTGTCAAGATTGGTACAGTTTTACTCCCAAGAATGGTAAAAACACAATATACTTCTTTAGTTCAGGCTCACAGAGAGTTTTCTTTAGATACCAGGAAGTATATGGCTGGAAGATATTAAAGCAGAGATATATTCTTACACATGAATACAAGCATTTCAAATTACCTTAACATAACTTACACATCATACCTAGACTAGTATAACATAGGGGACATGCATACACACAGGAATATGTCATATACATTCTGGAATAGTTTAATTATGAGGTAAATGAAGAGAATGTCTGTGTCTATGTATATTAGCTGAGTTCTCACATGCCACATGGCCCTCTCTGTGAGGAGGGGCACATGAGTAGATTAAGATCTTTTTGAAGTCACAAAGGATCTTCGAGGTGTTTCTGCTCAGCATCGGCCAAGGTAACAAAAGTGAAAATGGGCTCGTAAACTCCAGAGCAGCTGGAGCTAAATCCCTAGTTTATATGCAAATGTCAAAAGGCTAAAAGCATCTCTGAGATTAACAGAACCAACCATTGTGAGACAGTCCAGACGCTACACCCACATACAGTGGTCTAAATACACAATTTTGGTGCCATTTTACAGGAAACCCTTTGAAGTTACATAAAACTCTGCTAAAAGTGATAAACATTTAAGTATTTGTTGTCTGAGCTGTAGACTTTTTGATTTTTTGATTATAAATTCATTTTTGAAAGTATATAACTCAGGCCCTGTGTGCTCTAGCACCCTGCAGGCTGTTTCCACTAGATGGCAGCAAATGTTTTATGCAAGATGGGGAGGAATATTAACTTTTTTTATGTAATGTCCGCCTACCCAGATCTCTCCAATATACAAGTCTCCCTATATACAGTGGTATAAATACAATATCCCAGTGTCACAAAATTATTTTTTCCAGTGTTTGGCTGGAAACAGCCAAAACTGCCTTCAGGGTGCTAGAGCACACCGGGCCTGAGATAAACTTTTCAAAAATGAATTTATAACCAAAAAATAACAAAAACAGCTCAGACAACATATACTTAAATGTTTATCACTTTTAGCAGTGTTTTATGTAACTTCAAAGGGTTTCCTGTCAAATGACACCAAAATTGTGTATTTAGACCACTGATTGTGGGTATGGGAAGCTTTTAAATTTGGGTAGCCCATATCCAGGCAGAAATGGTCCCAGAGTAATTTAGTGTAAATAAGTTACTCTGTGTAAAACAAATGCCAAAGTGATGCATATCTCCAGAAAGTAGACATTCTAAGCTTTCAAATGGTGAAAGTTCCTCCACAGACATTTAAACCCTTATCAGGGTCCTTGGAGTTTAAAAGGTTAAATTACCATTTTTTGAGTTAAACAGGGAATATGAGCAAGTTATAGATTTGTATTGCAAAATAGCACCAGGGACATAGTAAATAGGGTCTATTGTGATTGCATGTTGAAACTCTTATTTCTCCCAAGTCCCAACATGAGGAACAGATAGGTTGTCAATTGTATTTGTCTGCAAATAAATTATTTACTTAAGACTACTTAATTACATAATATATTAGAAATAAAGAATAGGTGACTTAATCACTGTTAGTTTGGCCTTGTTTTTCAGTTAAGAACACCTTTTAATCTTGTAATGAATTCAGTATTTTTATACTCCTGCATCATACGCTTGAATTTGTGTACTGAAGTAATTTCATGTGAGAATGCTCATTCTGTTGCCAATTCAGATAAAGTGAATGTGTATGAATGATAAGTTCTCTGCGTTATACAGGTTTTGTTGTTGTTTTTTTGTTTGTTTCCCATTGATGAATACTTCCCAAATGAACCTTGGATGATTTGACGGCAAGCCAAGAGTGTCTAATTGATCTTCAAGATCAACAGTATTATAAATCAAGCATTCTGCGTTAGTTCAGCCAGGCAGCATAGTCAAGCTACCAGCTGACAACAGCTGATTGGCAATTCCAACCCCGCCTATATCAGCTGATCCGATTCCTATGCACTCAATTGGCAACTCTCAAACAGGGCACATTTTGTAGGATTGAAAATAATCAAAGATATTTGATATTTGAAATTGAACAAAGACATACTGCTGTACTGTTTTCAACCCCCTCTTTCTGATCAGAAGGGCCATTTGGAATTCCTAAAGACAAAAGAGATTCTGAAGGCCTGTAGGCCAAATGTGTGTCACACCTGTAGTACAGTGGGGGAAGTTTGGTCTGATTGGTCAGTTTGAATGTCTCACATTAGGGTTTCAGTCACATGGTCAAGAAAAGGATATAAGGAGATTGTAACTGTTGCTCTCTCTCTTCTTTTATTCTCTGGCTCTCTCTCTCTTCTTGGGGGCCTTCTCTTTGGCTCTTCTTTGCTCTCTTCTTTTCTTTGTCTCTTTCTCTCTCTCCCTCTCTCTTTTTCTATCCCTCAGGTAACATTCATGCTGGGTACAATTAATGGTATACATTTTTATCATCTCATGCATCTATTTTGTAACTTTTTTAAGTGTAACCATAACCAGATTTTGTCATTAAATTCTTTCAATTACAAATGATTTGCTAACTAGTTTTAATTTGGTATTGACTTTGAAGTGCTACCTATTGCAATACAATATAGTCACACTATAGCGACGCTCTCCCACATTTTGCTATTGTAACTGCGCTTATTTCCGTCGTTGGTATATATTGCAGTGGGTGGTAACAGACCAGAAATAGACAGTTCCCTTTCGTTCAGTCACTCCGAGTAACGTCAGTGACTGACGAAATGGGGGTTTCGCCTAGAAGCCTATCATCTTCAAGATCTTAGAAAACGCCCAATGGCAGGCCAATGCCATGGGCATGCGGAATTTGCATAGCGTAGTTCCGCCCCACAGCGTGGGTATATAAGGAAGTACGCTGGCAACATCGCATTATGTTTTTGCTTCGGAGCCAAGAGTATCTCTCTCTTCACTCCTCAAGCCTTCTGAGTTATCGTCAGCTTCTTCGAGACGAGCAGCTCTCCAGTCGGTGTTGGTGTTACGGCGCATTCCAGCGATCTCACATTGCCTGCCTGCTGATCTGTGCAGTGGGCGCTTCGGAACTCTACAGAGCTTTCTCTCACAAAAAGAGCTTGCGCGTGGCACGTCTTTTTAAAGACGGTTCGCCCGTGCACTTCTGGGTGCGGTCGATGTCTGTTGCTATCTGATGGGCGCAATCACTGCTTGACGTGTTTGGGCTTCAGCACGCTCAAGCAGCGTTTGTGGATGAGTCATGTTCTCACTGCGGGGACATGACCATCGCGATGTTGCGGTCGAGACTCAATGACCCCTGTAAAGGGAAGAGAGTCCCCTCTGCCACACCCCAGTCTACAGTCTCCGAGGAGATGGTACTTTGGCTGGTGGCCAGGGTGACCTGAGGGTTAGGGTGTGGCATAAACCCCGACGATCATTCCCCCTCGCGCACACCGCTACCTGCGAGTGGTCGGACTGAAGCAGCGGGACCGTCTGCGGACACCCCGCGTGTTTCGTTCGGTGCTCCGGATGACGACCAGATGTCGATCGCCGCATCTCAAGGTGGGCTGGAGTCCTCCGGGGATGAAGATTCGGCTATGCTGCCGCCTTCGGGCGTGTCAGCATTGCCCGAGTCCGACCCGGAGTTGACAGCCATGTCATCTCGGGGGATGATTGGTCTTTGGGTGTGGCGCGTCCTGACAGCTGTCGGGCCCCGCCCCCAATTACTTTTCTCTCCCGGGGTGCATGAGGAGGTCACGCGATCCTGGAAGTCCCCGTTGTCTTCCCGTGACCGTTCGCGGGCCTCCTCCGCCTTCTCTGCCCTCGATGGGACCGCGGTCAAGGGTACACTGGGGTCCCCCCTGTTGACGCTCAGTTGCAATCACGGTCGAGACTCAGTGACCCCCGTATGGAGGTAGAGTCCCCTCTGCCACACCCCACTATCCTCTCCACGTGATGGGATGTTTGGCTGGTGGCCAGGGTGACCTGAGGGCTGCGGTGTGGCATAAACCCCGACGACTATTCCTCGGACCACACCCCCCCTCTTGCACAGAGTGCTTCAATATGGCACGGTGATCCTAAGCACCCCTCCAAGGCCTGTAGATTCTCATCTACTTCGGTGGCGAGGTACTGCAGAGCTGCGGGGCAGGCCGCCGCCTCTCTGCATGCCATGGCCATCCTTCAGGCCTACCAGGCCCGGATGCTATGTGACATGCACGAGGGTAGAGCTGACCCAGGGCTCAGAAATGAGCTGCGTGCCGCCACCGACGAAGGTGACCGCACGCTCCCTGGGCCAGGTGATGTCCACAGCCGTTCCTCTCAGAGCAGACCCCAGTGGAACGCACGTCCTTCCCTGGTCTCCTCTGTCAGGACGCGGCTGATGACCGTGCCCCCACACCGGGACGCTACGCCTCCCACGTCTGGGCCGGTCACGCCGTCTCGCTGCCCCACCCGGGGTACGCCTGTGGTTCGCGAAGACCATCAGGTTCGGCTATGCGATTCAGTTCGCTCAGGCTCCTCCCCGCTTCCGGGGAGTCCGCTACACTATGGTGAGGCCCAATGCCCCAGTCATGTGTGCGGAGGTTGCTACCCTGCTGGCGAAGGGTGCGATCGAGCCTGTCCCTCCAGCCGAAATGAAGTCCGGCTTCTACAGCCCCTACTTCACTGTACCCAAGAAAACCGGTGGGTTACGACCGATCCTGGACCTGCGCGTCCTGAAACGATCCCTTCACAGGCTTCCGTTCAGGATGTTGACAGCGGTACGCCTTTTCTAATGCGTTGTCCAGCAGATTGGTTTGCAGCGATCGACCTGAAGGACGCCTACTTCCATATCAGTACGCGGTCCTCCCATTCGGTCTAGCTCTGTCCCCTCGCGTCTTTACAAAGATTGTCGAGGCAGCCCTTGTGCCACTCAGGCAACACGGGGTTCGCATCCTCATACTGAGTCACTCTCGAGAGCAGGTGTGCGAACACAGAGACCTAGTGCTCCAGCACTTAGCCCGTCTGGGCCTTCGGGTCAACTGGGAGAAGAGCAAACTCTGCCCCGTGCAGAGGATCTCTTTTCTCGGTATGGATATTGACTCGGTCGCCATGTGCGCGCAGCTTACGAGCGAGCGTGCGCAGTCACTGCCTCCATCAAATCGAGAGCAAGTGTGCGGTTCCACTGAAGTTATTTCAGAGGCTCCTGGGGCATATGGCATCTGCAGCCGCGGTAACGCTGCTCGGATTGCTTCATATGAGACCGCTTCAGCACTGGCTTTGCGATCGAGTCCCGAGATGGGCGTGGCAGTCGGGCACGCTCCGGGTCCCGTGGTCGAACCTCAGCTTTCTACGGACCGGAGTGTCCTTAGAGCGAGTTTCCAGGCATATTGTTGTATCAACAGATGCCTCCACCACGGGCTGGGGTGCCATGTGCAATGGACATGCTGCTGCGGGCTCCTGGACAGGACCCCAGTGCCTCCTACATGTCAATTGCCTCGAGTTGCTGGCAGTACGGTTCGCCCTGCACCGCTTTTTAGCGTTGCTCAGGGGTCAACACGTACTAGTCCGGTCAGACAACACGGCCACAGTAGCGTACATCAACCGCCAAGGTGGTCTACGTTCCCGCCGTATGTCTCAACTCGCCCGCCATCTCATTTTATGGAGTCAGAAGCATCTGAGGTCCCTTCGTGCTGTCCATATCCCAGGAACCCTGAACCGTGCAGCCGACGAGCTCTCACGGCTTCAACCACTTCCGGGAGAATGGAGACTCCATCCCCAGATGGTCCAGCTGATTTGGGAACAGTTCGGCGACACACAGGTAGATCTGTTTGCCTCCCACGACTCTTCCCATTGCCGCCTGTTTTATTCCCTGACCGAGGGCCCCTCGGCACGAATGCTCTGGCGCACAGCTGGCCGCGGGGCCTCCGCAAATATGCGTTCCCCCCAGTGAGCCTTCTCGCATAGGTTCTGTGCAAGATCAGGGAGGACAAGGAGCAGGTCCTTTTGGTCGCCCCATATTGGCCCGGCCGGACCTGGTTCTCCGAACTCTTACTCCTTGCGACAGCCCCTCCCTGGTCCATACCTCTGAGGAAGGACCTCCTTTCTCAGAGACGGGGCACCCTCTGGCACCCGCGTCCCGATCTTTGGAACCTCCACGTGTGGCTCCTGGACGGGACACGGTAGGTTTGAGTACCCTACCACCTCAGGTGGTGGCTACCATCACTTCCGCTAGGGCCTTGTCTACCTGACACGCCTATGCGTTGAAGTGGAACCTCTTCGTCACCTGGTGTTCTTCTCGCCAAGAAGACCCCTGGAAATGCCCGATTGGGTCTGTGCTCTCATTCCTCCAAGAAGGGTTGGAACGAAGGCTGTCTCCTTCCACCCTCAAGGTGTATGTGGCCGTGATATCCACCTACCACGACCTTGTGGAGACGAAACAGGTAAGTCAGCACGACCTGATCATCAGGTTCCTGAGGGGAGCGAGGAGACTGAATCCTCCTCGCTCTCCCCTCGTACCCTCTTGGGACCTCTCAGTAGTTTTAGATGCTCTGCAGAGGGCTCCCTTCGAGCCATTGCGATCAGTCGAGCTTAAGTTCCTGTCTATGAAGACAGTGCTCCTGATCGCCTTGGCCTCCATCAAGAGGGTAGGGGACCTGCAGGCATTTTCGGTTGACGAAGCGTGCCTAGAATTCGGGCCGGCCGACTCTCACGTGATCCTGAGACCCCGGCCTGAATATATGTGCCCAAGGTTCCCACCACTCCGTTACAGGGACCAGGTGGTGAACCTTCAAGCGCTGCCTTGGAGGAGGCAGACCCAGCCTTGGCACTGCTCTGTCCAGTACGCGCCCTCCGTGTTTACGTAGACAGAACGCAGTGTTTCAGGACCTCAGACCAGCTCTTTGTCTGTCATGGTGGGAAGCTGAAGGGAAAGGCTCTCTCCAAGCAAAGGTTGTCTCACTGGATAGTGGATGCCATTGTCTTGGCTTACCAGACGCAGGGGCGCCCATGCCCCCTTGGGGTCAGGGCACACTCCACACTCAGGGCACACTCCACCAGGGGGTGCGATATTTTCCTCAGGTAGTTTCCCCGAAACCCTGAGTTCCTCCAGCACTGTCGATGCCGACACCAGTGCGTCTGCCCACTCGCTTAGGCCCTTGTGTCAGGCTAGGTGCCACCGTGTGCATGGTTACCCCTATGGGCGACCCCCACATGTGTATTTCCACTGTAAGCCTCTCTGAGCATGTGTATTTCCCTCGGCAAGCCCTTGCCTCCCCTGGGGGTAAAAATTCCACCTTCGACTGGTTACCCCAGAGTTCCTCCATATGCAGCCCCTCGCGGGTCATATGTGTCTCCTTAAGTCCTCCCTACAGGTAGGCACTTTGGCGCATACTTCCACCTGGAATATGCCAGTGTACCTTGGTATTCCTGTGCTAAGTTGGAGTCCTTCGTCCGTACTAGCTTACGACAGGGAGCTCACACTTACGCAGGGCACTGGACGACAGCCGAGTGGCGTGATTGAATTGGGACCCCCATTTTGTCAGTCACTGACGTTACTCGGAGTGACTGAACAAAAGGGAACGTCTCGGTTACGTATGTAACCCTCGTTCCCTGAGGAGGGAACGGAGACGTAACGTCCCTCTGCCACATCTGCTGTACCGCTGAAACGGCCGGGAGTTCAGTCTTGGCTCCTCAGCAGGTAAACATAATGTGATGTTGCCAGCGTACTTCCTTATACACTCACCTAAAGGATTATTAGGAACACCTGTTCAATTTCTCATTAATGCAATTATCTAATCAACCAATCACATGGCAGTTGCTTCAATGCATTTAGGGGTGTGGTCCTAGTCAAGACAATCTCCTGAACTCCAAACTGAATGTCAGAATGGGAAAGAAAGGTGATTTAAGCAATTTTGAGCGTGGCATGGTTGTTGGTGCCAGACGGGCCGGTCTGAGTATTTCACAATCTGATCAGTTACTGGGATTTTCACGCACAACCATTTCTAGAGTTTACAAAGAATGGTGTGAAAAGGGAAAAACATCCAGTATGCGGCAGTCCTGTGGGCGAAAATGCCTTGTTGATGCTAGAGGTCAGAGGAGAATGGGCCGACTGATTCAAGCTGATAGAAGAGCAACTTTGACTGAAATAACCACTTGTTACAACCGAGGTATGCAGCAAAGCATTTGTGAAGCCACAACACGCACAACCTTGAGGCGGATGGGCTACAACAGCAGAAGACCCCACCGGGTACCACTCATCTCCACTACAAATAGGAAAAAGAGGCTACAATTTGCATGAGCTCACCAAAATTGGACAGTTGAAGACTGGAAGAATGTTGCCTGGTCTGATGAGTCTCGATTTCTGTTGAGACATTCAGATGGTAGAGTCAGAATTTGGCGTAAACAGAATGAGAACATGGATCCATCATGCCTTGTTACCACTGTGCAGGCTGGTGGTGGTGGTGTAATGGTGTGGGGGATGTTTTCTTGGCACACTTTAGGCCCCTTAGTGCCAATTGGGCATCGTTTAAATGCCACGGCCTACCTGAGCATTGTTTCTGACCATGTCCATCCCTTTATGACCACCATGTACCCATCCTCTGATGGCTACTTCCAGCAGGATAATGCACCATGTCACAAAGCTTGAATCATTTCAAATTGGTTTCTTGAACATGACAATGAGTTCACTGTACTGAAATGGCCCCCACAGTCACCAGATCTCAACCCAATAGAGCATCTTTGGGATGTGGTGGAACGGGAGCTTCGTGCCCTGGATGTGCATCCCACAAATCTCCATCAACTGCAAAATGCTATCCTATCAATATGGGCCAACATTTCTAAAGAATGCTTTCAGCACCTTGTTGAATCAATGCCACGTAGAATTTAGGCAGTTCTGAAGGTGAAAGGGGGTCAAACACAGTATTAGTATGGTGTTCCTAATAATCCTTTAGGTGAGTGTATACCCACGCTGTGGGGCGGAGCTACGCTATGCAAATTCCGCATGCCCATGGCATTGGCCTGCCATTGGGCGTTTTCTAAGATCTCGAAGATGATAGGCTTCTAGGCGAAACCCCCATTTCGTCAGTCACTGACGTTACGTCTCCATTCCCTCCTCAGGGAACGAGGGTTACATACGTAACCGAGACGTTTTCTACCATCTTGCGTATAACGTTTCTTTAGTCTTTCGGCAACCCTGCAGCCTGAACCACTGCGGGCGAACCACCCTTACACTTACTTAACCCTCTGAACCCGAAGAACACGCCTGCGCGTTTTGCTGGATTTTTTCTCATGACAGTGTAAAACAACTTAAAAAACTCTGTCATTTTTGGCCTCACAGACATGAACCGTCTCGGGGAGATGGTACGCTGCGGAGCCACGTCCTTCAGTGGAAGGAGAGGTGGAATACTCATAAGGACTAACCTAGCAGGGTAGTGCTACCTATGGCAGTCTCTATGGTGGATCCAACCTGGTCCCAGGGGGGAAAGAACACCACCAGAGACGACAGAGCGGGCTCTGTCAAGGGAAAGACACGGGACTAGCCGAGTAGGGTAGCTGGTACCGTGGAGAATACACATATGGGGTTGCCGTTAGGGAACCGCTACATATGGAACCCAGCCTAACACACACGTTCCACAAGCATACGGGTGTAGGCCTGGTGTCAGACGGCCGCAACGTCTGACACCGAAGGGTGACGGAGGAGCTCGACAGGGTTAGCCGTTTCCGGGGAACACAACTGGAGACAATAGACGCATGCATCCGGCCCGGAGGCGGGAGTGGCGTATGCAAGCCGACACTAGAACGGGTACTGGCCACTGGGGGCGAGGATGCGGGAAGATACCGGCTCTACACGGAGGCTATAAAATCTAGCGAACGTGTTAGGTGTCGCCCAGCCCGCAGCTCTACATATGTCTGTCAGCGAGGCGCCTTGAGCCAGCGCCCAGGAGGAGGTTACACTCCTAGTGGAGTGAGCTCGCACCCCGAGCGGGCAAGGCACGTCTTGGGACTGGTAGGCCAAGACGATAGCATCCACTATCCAGTGGGCTAACCTCTGCCTGGAGACAGCCTTTCCCTTCTGCTGGCCTCCGTAACAGACGAAGAGCTGTTCTGAGGTTCTAAAGCTTTGAGTTCGGTCCACGTAGGCGCGAAGAGCGCGGACGGGACAGAGCAAAGCTAGGGCTGGGTCTGCCTCCTCCGAAGGCAGCGCTTGCAGGTTCACCACCTGGTCCCGGAAGGGAGTGGTGGGAACCTTGGGCACGTATCCACGCCGGGGTCTCAGGACAACGTGAGAGTTGGCCGGCCCGAATTCTAGGCACGATTCGTTGACCGAAAGTGCATGCAGGTCCCCTACCCTCTTGATTGAGGCCAATGCAGTCAGGAGCACTGTCTTCATGGACAGGATGTTTAGCTCGACTGACTGCAAAGGCTCGAAGGGAGGGCCCTGGAGCGCTCTGAGCACCAGGGCTAGGTCCCAAGAGGGTACCGAGGTTGGCCGAGGAGGATTTAGTCTCCTCGCACCTCTGAGGAACCTGACGATTAAGTCGTGCTTACCTAAGGACTTACCTTCGACTACATCGTGATACGCCGCTATTGTGGCGACGTACACTTTGAGGGTGGAGGGAGACAGCCTTCTCTCCAACCCATCTTGTAGGAAAGCAAGCACGATATTAATTGAACACCTTCGGGGGTCTTCCCGGCGGGAAGAGCACTATTCAACAAACAGGTTCCACTTCAGCACATAGAGGCGCCTCGTAGACGGCTACTGCCTGTGGCAGACCACCTAGAACCTCCGCGTCCCGTCCAATCCTGGGGACGGATGCATTCGAAAATGCGTTTCCGCGTTAGCATTCTGAACGGGAGGACACGCAGGTCCAGGATTGGTCTTAACCCACCCACTTTCTTGGGCACAATGAAGTAGGGGCTGTAAAACCCCGCCTTCATATCGGCCGGAGGAACCGGCTCGATTGCGTCCTTCGTCAGCAGGACATCGATCTCGGACCTGGGCAAGACATGGGCATCGCAACTCCGAACTGAGGTGAAGAGGATTGAATCGCATAGCCGAGTCTGATGGTACGGATGAGCCAGCGAGACGGCCTGGGGAGACCTAACCAGGAAACTGCTCTTTTATTGAGAATGTGGGCGCCCTGAGGGCAGGATGTTTTGACCAGCGTTGACATTCTCCCCCCGGTCCTCCTCCGGGGGGAGGAGGGGTGCGGACACCACCTCCCCGAGAGCAGCTCCTTTCCTCCCTGGGCTGCCCGTCTCAGGGCCGCTTGCCCTTGCGCTTGCCGGCGGAGACAGCGGGACCCTGGACGGGTTGGGCGGCCCCCTTGCGCCTGGCACCCTGCCTTGCCGGTGGAGGCTGCTGCTTTGGCTTGGCAGGGGCGGAGGCAGACGCCGGGGGACGCCCTCGGCGACGAGCAGGCGGGGGCGCTGCAGCCGGCGACTGGGTGGAGGCAGCTGGGTATTTTTAATCGCCTCCGTCTGCTTCTGGGCAACCGAGAACTGCTGGGCGAAGTTCTCGATTGCGTCGCCGAAGAGGCCGGCCTGACAGCGTTGAGGAACCGAACCTTGTCGGTCTCACGCATATCTGCCAGGTTCAGCCACAGGTGGCGTTCCTGAACCACTAACGTGGACATCGGCCGACCCAGGGAGCGTGCGGTGACTTTCGTCGCCCGGAGGGCAAGGTCCGTCGCGGTACGCAGTTCCTGCATAACGCCTGGGTCGGAACTACCCTCGTGCAATTCCATTAGCGCTTTGGCCTGGTAGACCTGCAGGAGCGCCATGGCATGCAGAGATGACGCGGCTTCTCCACAGGCCGTGTAAGCCTTGCCAGTTAGCCCGGACGAGAACTTACATGCCCGGGAGGGGAGGCGCGGATTTCCCCGCCAGTCGGTAGCGGTCTTAGGACACAGTTGCATCGCAACCGACCGCTCCACTGGGGGGATCTCCACGTAACCCTTCGCCGCGCCACCGTCGAGGGTAGTGAGGATGGAGGAGTCAGTCGATCGGTTTCTAGAGCTATAAGGCGCTGTCCACGACTTTGTGAGCTCCTGATGCACTTCCGGAAAGAAAGGCACTGGGGCGGGGCGCTGAGAACCAGCACGGGCCGTCCCAAAATACCAATCGTCCAGCCACGAGGGTTCGGGACACGGTGGAGGGTTCCACTCGAGCCCGACACTCGCGGCGGCCCGGGAAAGCATAGCCGTGAGCTCTGGATCGGACTCGGGCAACGCTACCACACCCGAAGGGGGCAGCGCAGCCGAATCTTCATCTCCAGAGTCCATTAGCTCGTCCCCCGATGCGGCGATCGAAACAATATCCTCAACCGGAGCCCCGAAAATAACAGCTGGTCCCCCGCGGGAAGAACCAGCGTGCTCTTCCGGAAGCTCAACCGGCGCAGCGGAGGGGGGAGGGGCCAGAGGAGCCTGTTGGCCCGGCGGGAGTGCCCTCACAGTAACCCTCAGGTCCCCACCAAAGGCATCAGCCAAAGTAGCAGCCCTCTGCTTCGGGGCAGGAGGGCCACTAGATCGGGGGATGCGCAATGGGACTCCATCTTTTTTAAGGTAGTCGAGCCTGGACCGTAATACTGCGATGGTCATGTTCCCGCAATGGGAACATGAGTCATCCACGAAAGCCGCCTCAGCGTGCTGAATGCCCAAACACGTGAGACAGCGATCGTGTCCGTCAGCTGGGGACAGGTAACGTCGGCATCCAGAAACACACGGTTTGAATGACATCTTGAAAAAGATGCAGGGTCAAACCGTGTAGCTCTTTTAGAAAGGAGTTTGCTCTTTGACCAGTGCCGAGGCACACAGGGGAAATGACCGCGGCTCGCAGCGGTTCTGCGGTGCAAGCCCGCTGAAAGCACTCAACCCAGCAAGCTGTAAAAACAGCTGTTTGTTTGCTCTAATGCGATCACCGCTGACAGCGCCGTCTCACCAACACTGGCCAGGAGATTCTCTTGAACTCGAATGAAAACACTCTTCGTAGGAACTGAACGTTCGGCTCCGAAGTTGAAAGCGATATGCGGTACTTCCACTTCCGTATTTATACCCGCGCTGCGGTGCGGAGCGTGGGACGCGTCTACCGCATGCCAATCCTCATTGGCTCGTTTTTAAACACTCGAAGTAGATTGGTCTCTGAAAATAGATCCCAATTCGTCGGTCAGTTCCGACGTACGTCGAACGTGACCGACTGAAAGGGAAACAGGTGTTTCTGTATTTCTCTTATATTTTGCCATACTTCATTCTTTTGTGTGACCAACTGAAGTGTGCAAACTGATGCTGTCACCTGAAAACTGAACAGTCCCATCCCCCATCATGCCATCCCTCCATGCCAAAAGCAGACAGGGGGTGGAGCAATAGAGCTGTAGAAGATTTTTGTCTCATCTCCTTCTTTTGACTGAATTTTTTCACACTCAAAGTAAGGTCTACCGTACTTCTGTTGTCATTGATGCATGCTCTGTTCTCAACGGGGGGATTTACGCTGCTCTCCCAGTTTAAAAAATGGGAGGTTGTCCCCAGAAGCTGCTGCTGTTCCCTGTCTTGGCTTTTCATGGAGCTCATGAAAGGATGGGGAATTTAGAACAGAGCCATACCGCAAAATGTAACTTTTGCAAAATATGCCAATAAAAAGTTGACTAAAAGTTTGTCTATGGTATTTTTGAGTTAAGTGGTCCTGACTGAAATAAGATTTAACAACAGAACGTATACCTTAACCTGTTAACTGTCCCCATTGAAACAAGAAATCCAAGAAATGGCATACACAAATTAAAATACATAGTTCATGAAGCCTTAAGAGAATACAACACAAGTTGTTGTGAAATTGCTGTCTCAAATCCTCCTTATGAAATTTAGATGTTCAGTATAGTGATATGCTACTGTGCCCATTCAACCTGATCTGTTTATTTAGAACCCCACATTAGAGTGTTGCAACGGGTTATCGTATGCTTTGTGTATTTGTGTATATTGTATGCTTTGTGTCTCTAGCTTCATATGCAATTATGTAATTCTGTAGTCACATATCATATCCTCTCAGTGGCATTTATTTTGAAGAAGACAGTGTTTACCTGATATTTTATATACCTTTTTGATTAATCTCTCTGTTGGCCTATTTACATAGTTGCAGGGGTCTACCCTCCTCTCTGGTTCCATCTGGCCCAGAACAGAGATGGAGCTGGTGTAACCATGTTGACCCATGTAAACACACACGCATGAGAACACACATACATGTGTACACAAGTGTGCACACTGATCCATCCACACCCATCAGCAGGTAGGAACAGTGCTGGGCCATCTGCTTTCCCCTCTATCCAGCAAATCTCCAAAGATCCTTTGCTATCTATCTCTCTCACTCAATTTTTCATACTAGTTACATCAACAAATTCCTAAGAGTTGCACATATGAAATCTAAAATATGTATTTTTAGCATCTACAAATGAAATGTTTCCATCAGGTTCATGTATGCTATTGTACAACTGAGAATTTGATCATCATACTGTCTGGCATGTCTAGTTTTGTTTCATGCTCATGTTCCATGTCTTATTTAGTGGTTTTCACAGTTATGTTATCCCGCCATGGGCTCCTCTTTGTCATGTGATTCCCTTGTCCTCATGTGATCATGTCATGTGCTTCCTTGTTTAATATTTTGTTCCCATTGGTTCATTGTTTAATCACATTCACAGGTTTGTCTTGTCAAGTCATTAATCGCTGTGTATTTATTGACCTCATGTTTCCACAATCTCTTTACTTGTATTGTTCCCTTTACTGCTGTTTGGTGAGTTTCATTGCGTGTCAACTCAAGTCAAGTCAAGTCAAGTCTTTTTCGTTTATTATTTGTTCACATTGGATGTAAATAAAACTGCACTTGGGTTCTTCAAGCTCGCCTCCAATGGATTATGTTACAGAATACATGACCCTCACCATGAACCCAGGAGTTGCTCTTCTATGTCTCCGTCAGGACAATCGCCCCATTGAGGATTATGTTGAGAACTTTTGCAGACTTCGTTACCAGGTGGGCTTCAATGATGTTGCCCTCAAAGACATTTTTTAGAAATGCTTTAAGTGATCGTTTGAAATACTTGATGCCTGACAGTGATTTTCTGGGAACTATAGCTAAGTATAAGGACTATGCCCTGTTATTGAGCGGCTCATCATTCACTGTGGGGATCACGGATGAGGAATGGAACCCTGCAATTCTACAGTACCCACCACGTCAGAGCCTCTTCATGTCATGGCCACCACACCAGAGTCGTCTCCAGAGTGTGAAGTGCTGACCATTGTGGTTACGGCTATCTTGTGTTTGTGTGTGGGCAGCCCGTCAGCCCGTGAGCCTGTTTCAGTTATTATTTTATACTATTAATAAAATGTATACTATATAATTATTTATAAAAGCATAACCTAAATAATATTAAAGTATTTGTGTTTAAAGACGTCATAACAAGCACATCTGTAACTCCCAACAAATGTGTAGCTCACTCCCCCATCCATTTGCAAACTTGTTCTGGCGCCAGTGTCCCAACACTTTAAAAATAAAGTGATGCCCATGTTCTACACCTCCACCCAGCAATGCAGTACTACTTTTCTTCGCCACAAGCTCACCATCAATTCAGTTAGTTCTTTTGTCTATGGCTTAAGCCCTGAAGCTGAGGCCTGCACTTCAGTGGATTCTTGTAATTGAGTTTTTAAGTAATTATAGAGGAGCTAATGCATCTTAAACGCCTTTAAATTAGAAATAACGATTATTTACGCTCACTTTACAAAGGTTGGAGGAAAGAGCAGTTCAGATGATTGTATATGTTAGCGGTTCTACCTGTTAAGGTGGAAGCAGGTTTATGTGTTTGTGAGCCCATCTATTTTGATACATTTTTCGTCATGTAGGTTACATAGTGTAAAGTTTTACAATCAGCACAGAAAACAGCAGAATGAGGTAAGAAAAATATGTTTCTGTTGCCCTTTGTAAACACCAGGGATCAGATGCAAGGCCCTCTGAGGAACATCGAGGAACACTTAAGAAAACGGCAAAAGACTAAATGGGAACAGCCTGGAGAAAAGTAAGAGGATATTTGACATTGTTCCAAGTAAAACCATTTGGAATAACTCAGAATTGTACAAATCTTAGACAAAGACAGCAATCACCTTTAATCTGCAGCTTTATACCTCTGGAAATAGGAAACAGAACCCTTGAATCTCTAGATCCCCTGACCTCCACCCTACAAGCTTCAATCATAAGCCTTGCACATCCCAGAGGAATCTTTCTTTCCTTACACCTTTCTTTTTCTTTTCCTCATCTTTTTTCTTTTCTAGATTAATATATTTTGTTCAGTCTCTCTTTACACTTCTCTTTACTTTCTACTGTAAAATACTGTCTTTTACTCAGAAGGAACTGCTTTCTTAGAGGCTTGATGTCCTGTGGTGCACTGCGCTCAGCTGATAGTTTTAAAAGCTTTTTAAAGTGTTGGAAACAGAAACTGGTTCAGACAGAATATATTTTCCATGAGTTGCATCAGGAGAGTCAGCATGTTCACTATCAGGCATTGGCAGCCTCTGCATGTTTACTGTCAGCTAGCATCATTAATACATCTTTGTCATCTGGTTCTTCTGTTTACCTTATTTTTGTGGTGTTGGTTTGGTTTATGACTTTTTAATCTTCAGTATTGCCTTCTTTTTTTTCTTAAACCGTGTGCACATGCAATCTCTGTCAGTGCGTTTGAGTTTCTTTTTCCTTGTTAAGATGATTCAGTGTATTGCTAAGGGATCTCTGAGCCCTCAGCTCTCTCTACAAAGCTTTTTCAATTAGCCCTTAATTGTCTAATAACCTCTGGGCATCAATGAGCAATGGAGAGAAAGGAAGAAAGGGGGGAAATGAAAGATAAGCTATCTAAAATAAATTTCAGTGTTTTAGTGAAGAGTTCAATATTTGCCTGGTTGGCATGGTCAAGTTAGCCCCTTCTGGTAGATGTTGTAACTACACCATGATATACACTACCAGTCAAAAGTTTGGGCACACTTTCCCATTCTCTTTGATGGGAAAGTGTGTCCAAACTTTTGACTGGTAGTGTATATATAACAAATTCACTCTGAGAAAAAAAGGTAATGTAACAAATAATGTTCCTTGAAGAAGAGTATTGTCCCTTTTCAATCATTATTTTATTCATTCTTTTCTATATTAGTTTTTCTATATTAGAAGGTGCATTTTCAAAACTCTTGGTACAAAAATCCAAACTGATCACACTTGTAACACAGCTAGTCATTCTTTCAAAACCTGATCTCATTCTTTTATTAGAGTCCACATAATCGTTGTTTCAAAACACAAGATTGTAATTATTGTTATTGTAAACACATCTTCTTTCAGTTTAGTAAAATCACCCTTGTTGCTGAAATAATTATAGTAATACAGGCTACAAATGCCAAATTAGAACATACACTTACATTTACTTGCGTAACCAACGTGAAGTATCGAAGTATGACACGGCCATGAGGTTTTGTGCTAGAACAGCATGCTGCCAATACAGTAATTGTTCTCACTCTACTATATGACTAAGTGTGTACTCACACTAGGCGCTCTGAACTGTGCCCGAGCGTGTTTGACCCCCAAAGCCCGGTTCGTTTGACAAGTGTGAGCGCTCCGTTCCGTGCCCTGGCGCGGTACGTTTGGCCGGCCCTGGCCCGCTTGGAAGAGGTGGGCCAGAGCACGGTTCGGTTGGGCCCGGGCCCGGTATGCATGTGGTGTGAGCGCTAACTGCGCCAGCTCTGCGCTACTATCATCATTACGACAGCAACCGCCAAACTTTTACTACTTGGATACACTTTTTTTTTATCAATCAAGTATATTTAGGTTTATAACGGTCCTGGTTCTCACCTTATTGATGAATATGAATTGTATTTTGCGAGTAAAGCTGCAAATTCCTCCATCAAAGTCAGCTGCCTCCGTAATAATCTTCTGATACGTGCAGTGCAATCAAGTGAAAATCGCTGCGCGGCATAAATGATAAATCTATTAGGCAGTCTATTAGCGAAAGTGCTCTTCTTCAAAACAAAAAGTTGCATCGTGAATGACGTAAGCGTGCTCCAGCCCGGTGCGTTAAGTGCAATGTGAGTGCAGGCCAGCGGGGGAGTAGGGAGGGGGGACAATCGCACTCGGGCACGGTACAAGGCAACCATGCCTAGTGTGAGTACACCCTAAATCTATACTGTAGTTGACCTCCTCAGATAAAGGGTGAGTTACAGTAATGTGGTAGTCTCTACCATGGTAATTCCTCTGTTTACAGTATCACATGGCATATTGTACTGTAAAATGCTGTATTTGATTAAATCTATCTCCCTTATTGATGCTTCTCTGGTCAATCTGATGTTACACAGTCATTGACGGTTTCCTCTCCCTTGTACTCCATCCTGCTCTGTTCACAAAATGCAAATCTTACTCTCTCACACAAACTTTGAACATAGTGTATCATCTAAGATAAATATACTGTAAAAAGAATTCATTACATGTGGTTATTCTTTTTGGAAATTGCAAACAAGTGCTATAAAATCTATATCTGTAGAAATCTATAGATGTACCAAATAATTAATTAATTAACTAACCATTAAGTTGGATATATGTATAGTTTTATCCTACATCATCTATCCTATGATTTAGACTACAATGATAATCTAAGGGTCATATTATGTGCTTTATTTCATGTAAAACAAAATTTTATGTGTTTGAATATTATTTTTCATGACCTTTATATAACCTACTGAAAGCAACAATGGATATTCACCTCAGATCTTGAAAATAAATTAAAGGAAACAACAATGTTCAAACTGTCAACTCAAGGTGAACAAACAAGTGTATTCTATGATTAAAAAAAAGATTGTTCCAGTCACTCAGTAAGTCAGTATGTATTTTTAATAATGTTAAAATGGTGTAAGATTTAGGAATTTTACAATTTATACCCATTTCGTTGCGAATGCAGCGCGCTTGCAGAGAGAGCCTACGCGCTCTTCTGATTGGCTGTGATTTTTTTTTTTTTTTTTTTGGATTGATTTTGTTGATTTTAACGCATCTTTGGTCGAGTCTGGTATGGACAGATGCTTGCCGCTGGAATTATTATCGCATTGCGTCTGGTTAGACTTTTTAAATTTGCTTTTCAAAGCTGAAATTTCTGCCAAAGGCCAACTCAATCAACAGAACTAACGAGCAGCATCATAAGCTGTTTATTTCCCCTGTTTTGTCTGAATGCCAGGGTATGGCAACTGCCATACTCTGCCATACGTAAACGCTGCCCCTGGGAGAAAGCTATAATGACTTTAACCAGGTATTGTAGACCTTGGTTTTAGTTCCTCTGATGGCATCAGAACCGGAAAATGTCACGATGCATGTGGAACTTCAGACAGAATCTATTTTTCTCTCTTTTTTTTCTATATCTTTCTCCCTCTCTCTACTTCTGATCTCTCTAGAAATGTAACTTTCTTTCTTTCTTTCTTTCTTTCTTTCTTTCTTTCCTATCTCTCTCTCTCTCTCTCTCTCTCTCTCTCTCTCTCTCTCTCTCTCTCTCCCTCCTTCTCTCATGATAGCCCTCCCCCAGCCTTCCCCTCTCTCTCTCTCTCTCTCTTACTCTCTCTCTCTGGAGGGCTCTGAGAGAAGCAGTGAAGCGCCACAGCGAGCTCCTGTCTGTCACAATCACATATGTTTCCCATTAATGTGACAAACACAGTTGACATCCAATTTCCCCCATGTGTGCCAGCTTCCCACAAAATGGATGATGAGACTGCAAAACCTCCGTTCAAGATAAACAGCAGCATTCCCCTGCCTCAGGGGAGGAATCCACACAAGCAGCGCCATCAAACACATGAATGGCATCTCATCTCCTACTAAGTGAAAGACCAGGGAAGGTGCAAAGGGGGGAGGGGGGGGGGGGGGGGGGGGGGTATGGTGGGATGAACGAAGACACGCAGTTGTTATTTTTGAGGAGCGGACGTGTCTGGCGGTGGAGCAAGAAGCCAACACAGACACTGCAGCGTGCGAGGTTCTGACGGGCCGTTTAACTGTGCCATCATGACCTCTTGTTACAGCTGTAACAAACAATAGTCCTCAGACTGACTTAACGAATGTTGACTCTGTCAGAAGAACTACCAGTGAAACTCTTTTGGCTTTCTGTGATGCCACTGTCAATCTGTGCAGTTCTCCTGTGTCATTATGATGCCATGACCTGCACAGCCTCAGCCATACCAAGTGCATGGTCCAAGTCAGACAGACTTTTGCTGTGTCATTTGCTGCCTGTTGCTGCCACCTAGTGGTGGATTTATCACAGACGGTGTCATTTCAGGATGGATGTTTAATGACAGCCTATATGCAGACACTCAGCAGCACAGTGGCCATGATTATTCATTAGAATGCTAATTATTAAAAGACAGCAACAGACCTTATGAGTGAACTGCTGAGCTGCACACAAAGTGAATGTGGAATTACTTACGATTACTTTATCTTTCCCAGTGGGAAATCAAACATTTACTGTGAACAACAAAAAAACAAGGGTTTTTCATTATTCTCTGTCTTTGTCTTATCCCAACCCAACCACCCCAATCGTGTAGATTTCCATATTAGCATCAGATCTATAGTCTTCTTTAATTTCCTCTATGCTACATTCCTGCTCTTAGTTAAACCGTAGTAAATCTGAGTAAAATTAAATTTACTAATTGGTTTCCGAGGGACAAAAGAAACAAAACTAAATTGATTGCTGTAATAAGTCTTTTAGTAAAAGCACTTTCAGTTCAACTGTTCGGAGGGACAAATTAATTAGTCTTGCTTTCTTTCTGCACTTTCCTTTTTCTTGCCTGTCTTGTTTCATATTCTCACTGTTCTCACGATCTGCAGGAGGATTAATTTCTGCAGTGCTCCATTGGTTTCGACCTCACCTCGAAAAACACTAGGACCTGGAGGCAGCAGGTGAGTATAATTCAGTGGAATTCCAATGCGTCTGTCAGTTTTGATGTGACGTTGAACGTGACTGACTGATCGGTTACTAATGTAACCCCCATTCCCTGAAGGAGGGAACAGAGATGTTATGTCCCGCTTGCCACAACCCCGTACCACTGCTGACTGGCCAGGTCCCCCGTCTCAACTCCTCAACCCAAACTTGAGTGAGTGAGTTGCATGCTACCTTATATACCCGTACGATTGCTCCTGTTTGCTGATCGATTGCTCCTGTCTGCCTCCTATTTGCCTTGCTGCTGAGTGTTTCGTGTAATGACTTTATGAACTTCTTTACATGCCAGATTGATAATATTAGGAAAAAAATTATAACTATACAACCATCTACTACAGTATCACTTCAGACAGTGCATTGTAGTGTCACTGAGGAAAAATTACACTCATTCACTGCTATAGGAGAGGAAGAATTGGCTAAACGACCCTATACCGACTAAGCTACTAAAAGAGATGCTTCCAGAGGTCATAGATCCTCTTCTTAATATCATTAATTCATCCTTGTCATTAGGATATGTACCGAAAACTTTTAAGTTGGCTATTATTAAACCACTTATTAAAAAAACACAACTTGATCCTACAGAATTAATCAATTACAGGCCAATGTCAAATCTACCCTTTCTGTCAAAAATACTAGAAAGAAATGGTATCTGTGAGGATTTCCAGGCAGGATTAGACAGTATCATAGTACTGAGACTGCTCTCATCAGAGGAACAAATTATTTACTCTTATCATCTGATCATGGTTGTATATCTCTATTAGTGTTACTTGATCTTAGCGCTGCATTTGATACTATCGACCACAACATTCTTTTGAATAGACTCAAAAATTATGTTGGCATTAGTGGAATTGCATTGGCATGGTTTAAATCATACTTCTCTGACCGTTATCAGTTTGTAGCAGTAAATGAAGAGATGTCACACCGATCACAAGTTCAGTATGGAGTACCGCAAGGCTCAGTGCTAGGACCATGGCTTTTCACCCTGTACATGCAACCACTGGGAGATATCATTAGGAAGCATGCCGTTAGTTTTCATTGTTATGCTGACGATACTCCGCTCTATATTTCTTCACGCCCTGATGAAACTTACCAATTCACAAGATTAACGTAATGCATAGCTGATATAAAAAATTGGATGACTAGTAATTTCCTGCAACTTAATTCAGAAAAAAACTTTTTTTTTAAATTATTGGACAAAAAACTCAGAATAGTAACCTAGAATACTGTCTAACACTTGATGGCTGCTCTGTTAAGTTCTCGTCATCAGTGTGCTCTTTGATACCAATCTTTCATTTGAAAGCCACGTTTCTAGCATTTGTAAAATTGCATTCTACCATCTTAAAAATATATCTAAATTACGGCACATGCTTTCGATGCAAAATGCTGAACAGTTAGTTCATGCGTTCATGACCTCAAGGCTAGATTATTGTAATGCTCTACTGGGTGGTTGCCCTGCTCGCTTAATAAATTAATTACAGCTGGTCCAAAATGCAGCAGCTTGAGTTCCTACTAGAACCAGGAAGTATGACCATATTAGCCCGGTTCTGTCAACATTGCACTGGCTCCCTATTAAACATTGTATACATTTTAAAATCTCGCTAATTACTTACAAAGCACTAAATGGTTTAGCTCCCCAGTACTTGAGCGAGCTCTTAACGCATTATACTCCATCACGTCTATTGCGGTCTCAAAAATCTGGCCAGTTGATAATACCTAGAATATCAAAATCAACTGCAGGTGGTCGATCCTTTTCCTATTTAGCACCTAAACTCTGGAACAGTCTTCCTAGCATTGTTCGGGAAGCAGACACACTCTGTCAGTTTAAATCTAGACTAAAAACACATCTTTTTACTATGGCATACACATAGAACATTATCAATTTATATTATTCAAATCAGTTAAATGATTGTTAGGCTGCATTAACTAGGTCAGCCAGAACTGGGAACACTTCCCATAACACCTGATGTACTCGTTACATCATAAGAAGAATGGCATCTACGCTAATGTTAGTCTCTCTGTTTATCCCGAGGTTTACTGCAGTCAGCCGGATCCAGCCCGTATCCAGATCAGATGGTGGACCTGCGCCTAGACATGACCAACGCATTCCTGAAATGTCTGCAGAGACCGTGTCAATTAAACTCCCACCTGTAAATGCCGCATTGTCATGACATCCTCATTAAACCCGTCTCCGGCGTGATGACTCTGATCTTTCAAATAATCTTTAGAATATCTAATATGACTTCTGACCAGTAATGTTGCCAGAATCATAATCATACACTGTTTGTTAATTGGCCAGAAGAGAACTGACACCCCAACTGAGCCTGTTTTTTTTTCTCCATTCTGGCCCCTGAAGGAATTTTGGTTCCTTGCCACTGTCGCCTTTGGCTTTTGGCTTACTCAGTTGGAGACACTACATTTTCAACTATATTACTGATCTGCCCGCATTGACACTATATACTCACCTAAGGGATTATTAGGAATACCTGTTCAATTTCTCATTAATGCAATTATCTAATCAACCAATCACATGGCAGTTGCTTCAATGCATTTAGGGGTGTGGTCCTGGTCAAGACAATCTCCTGAACTCCAAACTGAATGTCAGAATGGGAAAGAAAGGTGATTTAAGCAATTTTGAGCATGGCATGGTTGTTGGTGCCAGACGGGCCGGTCTGAGTATTTCACAATCTGCTCAGTTACTGGGATTTTCACGCACAACCATTTCTAGAGTTTACAAATAATGGTGTGAAAAGGGAAAAACATCCAGTATGCGGCAGTCCTGTGGGCGAAAATGCCTTGTTGATGCTAGAGGTCAGAGGAGAATGGGCCAACTGATTCAAGCTGATAGAAGAGCAACTTTGACTGAAATAACCACTCGCTACAACCGAGGTATGCAGCAAAGCATTTGTGAAGCCACAACACGCACAACCTTGAGGCGGATGGGCTACAACAGCAGAAGACCCCACCGGGTACCACTCATCTCCACTACAAATAGGAAAAAGGCTACAATTTGCAAGAGCTCACCAAAATTGGACAGTTGAAGACTGGAAAAATGTTGCCTGGTCTGATGAGTCTCGATTTCTGTTGAGACATTCAGATGGTAGAGTCAGAATTTGGCGTAAACAGAATGAGAACATGGATCCATCATGCCTTGTTACCACTGTGCAGGCTGGTGGTGGTGGTGTAATGGTGTGGGGGATGTTTTCTTGGCACACTTTAGGCCCCTTAGTGCCAATTGGGCATCGTTTAAATGCCACGGCCTACCTGAGCATTGTTTCTGACCATGTCCATTCCTTTATGACCACCATGTACCCATCCTCTGATGGCTACTTCCAGCAGGATAATGCACCATGTCACAAAGCTTGAATCATTTCAAATTGGTTTCTTGAACATGACAATGAGTTCACTGTACTAAAATGGCCCCCGCAGTCACCAGATCTCAACCCAATAGAGCATCTTTGGGATGTGGTGGAACGGGAGCTTCGTGCCCTGGATGTGCATCCCACAAATCTCCATCAACTGCAAGATGCTATCCTATCAATATGGGCCAACATTTCTAAAGAATGCTTTTAGCACCTTGTTGAATCAATGCCTCATAGAATTAAGGCGAAAGGGGGTCAAACACAGTATTAGTATGGTGTTCCTAATAATCCTCTAGGTGAGTGTATGATAATTGAAATGAGCTGGAAGACATTACTGTTTTCTCATGAACGGCTGTATATCCGAATCAAATACTGTTGCATTATTTTCCTGTTAATACTGTGAAGCTGCTTTGAAACAATCGGCATTGTAAAAAGCGCTATATAAACAAAGGTGACTTGACTTATATGTATGGGGATTGGCTTACCATGCAAATCTCACTCGCCAATGTCCAGTGGCTTGTTTTGTTATCACTCAAAGGTGATTGGGCCCTCAGGCGAGATTAGCGTCAGTCAGTTCTGACGTAACGTCCTTGTTCCCTCCTTCAGGGAATGGGTGTTACATTAGTAACCGAGACATTGTGATTTCAGCTGTGGTTTCTTTAGTTGTGGTTTTGTTTGTTGTATATTCTGTTATAGTTTATGTTGTAGTTTTGGCTGTAGTTTCTATAATTTTGGACACAGCTACAGATTTCATCAAACAACCCCTACCTCACCTTTGGGAGGGTTTCAAGAAAAATCCTCCTCGCTCATACAAAAACAAACTCCAGCATAGTCAGTTTTCAGACATGACTGGAACTTCAAACGGGACCAGCTTCTATGGTCAGATGAAACTTTTAAAAAATTGCTTTTTGGCAGCAACCCCACCAGATAGGTTTGGTGCTAACAGGGATAAAATGTACCCCATGCCCACGGTTAAATGTACTGCTGGATCTGTGAACATTTTGGCCTATTTTCTTGCTGGAGGTCCTGGATATCTTCTTCATATACATGGCATTATGGATTCTAGTAAAAACCATAAAAAAATCTGACTGCCTCTGTTACAGTACAGAAGGGTCGGAGACAAGTACAGGTTAGTGAAGTTTATTGAACAATCCAGTAGTTTAAACGGAAGTGCAGATGAGTGGTGCAGAAGTTTGTGGGAGTTCGGTGATGAGATCCTGATACTTGCAGGTGGTGATCGCTGGAGCCAGGCTTGGAACGGAGAAGACACTGAAGACACCCACACACAACACTGGAACACGATGGAGACTTGGAGGTAACAAGGGATGAAGGTAAGTATCATATGGGAAGTCCTTGAAGTAAGCATAGCGATAAGTACCTTATATGAACGAGATCGGACAGTGACTGAGAGTGTGTGAGTGTCTTTTGTACTGTGAGTGATTGCTGTGATCTTGAACTGCAGGTGCGCATGATTAGTACTCAGGGGAAGGCGTGCGCTGTGATTGTGTGACGTGGGAGCCTGGCGTGTCTGTGACAGCCTCTGCTACTTCAATGAAAGGTTACATTTTTGTGATTTTTTTTAAAATAAAAGATCAAAATTTTTATTTTTACAGGCTTCTTTGTTCATATTTACCAAGGGACACAATAATTCTGTCCACAACTGTACCATTTTGTATGAACTGTGCTATATAAATAAACTTGCCTTGCCTAGTTTCTGTGATTGTTATATCCACTGTAGTTCCTGTAGTTTCTATGGTTGTGGATTCAGCTATAGGTTCTAAGGTTGTGGATTCAGCTGTAGAATCCGTGGTTGTGATTTAGGGTGTAGTTTCTGTGGCTTCTGTAGTTGTGGTTTTGGCTGTAGGTTTGGATGTTGGGGATTCGACTGTAGTTTTTGTGGTTGTGGTTTCAGCTGTAGTTTCTATGGTTGTGTAAGGGCCACCCATTGGCCCAATTATAGAATCCAACGGCGTGGGCAAAGGTATAATGTGTGTAGGTCTTTTCAGCGCTTCTGTGAAGTTCATTAAATTTTTTAGAATTTAGAATGCTTCTAATTGTGAACTAATAATTGTAGAGATTTTAACTCAATTCACAGATGACGTAGAGATTTTAAGATTACATGTCACTTAAGGTGTGGTTATGAGTGTATCAGATGACCCCTCCCCCCTTTTGATACGGGGCACCAGCTAAGAATACTATCTTAGCAATATAAGAATACACCCAAAAGAGCTGTTCAGTAATTCAGAAATAATGTAAATAAGAGAGTTGGTCAGCTGATTTATCTGAAGGATTTGCAAGTCTGGACAACTAGTAGAGTCTTTGATCCTCAACACAATGAAGACAGTGTAATAAAATGAATGAAATTTATTAACAACAGATATGCAAGAGTAAATACTTCAACGATTAATAATGCTAGTAATAAATATGCACTTCTAAAGGATAGTAAACTAATAACAAAAAAGAAAAGTACTGAATGAAACAATAAAACCTATAAATGATGTGAACACAGAATGGATAAATGCAGTGCTGTTGAACAGAATGTAGCAATGGATGAGAATTGTATGGGAATGCTTCTTATGGAAACCACCTAATGGTTCTGGCAAATGTTGATAAATAAATGCTTATTTATCATTAAACAAATTATAAACCTATTATTTGTAACAAGCTGACCTCAGGTAACTGTTATCTAAGCTGGTTAGAAAAACATATGCTGGATGTATAAACTAATGCCAAGGTCTCTAGAAAGAGGTTTGGTACGTTTATATTTACGTTCTACACAGTCGGTTGATCAGTCCTGGCAGTAGAGACGTCTTCCACTGGTTATGCTGGTAACGTGCAGTGGGAAGGGCACAGAATTGCAATCCAGTAGTCGTTGCCACGCTGGGCTGAAGGATGCAGAACTTTGGTTGCACCACGAGGGTCCTTAAGAGTGGACCAGGCAGCTGGGTCAGTCGAATTTTCACAGGGTCCATTGCAGGCTGGCTGTGTCATTGAGGAGCCGTGTGAGACAGGTAATGTATGCCGATGCAGAGGTCCTTGGTGGACTGGGCTGTGCTGCTGGAGGAGTCGTAAGGGTCAGATAAGATTTCTCAATGGGAGAGCCCTTTTGCAGCTTGAGTGCAGCCGAAAGCAATATAGAAGGTTTTGCTCGCAAAAGCTTAACCTCAGCTGTCTTGTAATCTCTTTCCTCGTCAGGTCAGAAGCTCAGGACGTGGTGTGTCTGTTAATGTCTCCTTCCCCGTCAGGTTGGAAACGCAGAACAAGGGTGTGTCTACCCGGGGGACATACACTCACCTAAAGGATTATTAGGAACACCATACTAATACTGTGTTTGACCCCCTTTCGCTTTCAGAACTGCCTTAATTCTACGTGGCAATGATTCAACAAGGTGCTGAAAGCATTCTTTAGAAATGTTGGCCCATATTGATAGGATAGCATCTTGCAGTTGATGGAGATTTGTGGGATGTACATCCAGGGCACGAAGCTCCCGTTCCACCACATCCCAAAGATGCTCTATTGGGTTGAGATCTGGTGACTGTGGGGGCCATTTTAGTACAGTGAACTCATTGTCATGTTCAAGAAACCAATTTGAAATGATTCGAGCTTTGTGACATGGTGCATTATCCTGCTGGATGTAGCCATCAGAGGATGGGTACATGGTGGTCATAAAGGGATGGACATGGTCAGAAACAATGCTCAGGTAGGCCGTGGCATTTAAACGATGCCCAATTGGCACTAAGGGGCCTAAAGTGTGCCAAGAAAACATCCCCCACACCATTACACCACCACCACCAGCCTGCACAGTGGTAACAAGGCATGATGGATCCATGTTCTCATTCTGTTTACGCCAAATTCTGACTCTACCATCTGAATGTCTCAACAGAAATCGAGACTCATCAGACCAGGCAACATTTTTCCAGTCTTCAACTGTCCAATTTTGGTGAGCTTATGCAAATTGTAGCCTCTTTTTCCTATTTGTAGTGGAGATGAGTGGTACCCGGTGGGGTCTTCTGCTGTTGTAGCCCATCCGCCTCAAGGTTGTGCGTGTTGTGGCTTCACAAATGCTTTGCTGCATACCTCGGTTGTAACGAGTGGTTATTTCAGTCAAAGTTGCTCTTCTATCAGCTTGAATCAGTCGGCCCATTCTCCTCTGACCTCTAGCATCAACAAGGCATTTTCGCCCACAGGACTGCCGCATACTGGATGTTTTTCCCTTTTCACACCATTCTTTGTAAACTCTAGAAATGGTTGCGCGTGAAAATCCCAGTAACTGAGCAGATTGTGAAATAATCAGACCGGCCCGTCTGGCACCAACAACCATGCCACACTCAAAATTGCTTAAATCACCTTTCTTTCCCATTCTGACATTTAGTTTGGAGTTCAGGAGATTGTCTTGACCAGGACCACACCCCTAAATGCATTGAAGCAACTGCCATGTGATTGGTTGATTAGATAATTGCATTAATGAGAAATTGAACAGGTGTTCCTAATAATCCTTTAGGTGGGTGTATTTATCCCTTTCTGGTGAGGAGGAAATTGAAATCCAGCACCTTTCCGATCCTGGAGTGTGATTGGCCACTGGTGTCCGATGTAGCCACGATGTTGTCCACCCTAGTGTGGAACTCATTTGCATAGCATAAAGTGGCATGTTAAAACAGTGTCTTTAACGTTTTATCCGTGCATTATTTCTTTGCCAAACCTCTTTTAAAATGTAAAAGGCATCATATGGAATAAGATAGAGGCCAAACATAAGAAACGGTTAAGTCATCATCCGCGCATTCGTTTATCTGTTAATGTATCTGTCCCGTGAACTGTTGTTAACAGTCACTAACCATTAACATAAACTGTGCTTCGTATGAAGACGAAGTGGATGTGTTGCATTTTATATAAAATTGCCTCCAAACATGTGTATAAATGGATTTAGATAGATCTCTGTGGCCTCTCTATTGCTGCTGCATCCAGGAGGTCCTGAAGGAATTTTTATGGCAGCTCTTGCCTAAACCTTAGGATTGAGTTTGGTGGTTAAAGTCAACTTGTAGACCAATGAGAAGTCCTCTCCTTGGTAGTGGTGGGTGCAGAAGGTCACCCTTCCTGCCCTGTAAGAGGTGTCTGGCAGTTGTCTTGGCATCTTATCTCATGTTGCTGAACATTTGTTTATGTTCTTTCACCAAGGGTCCAATCACAGTGTGACACATCTTCTTCCACACCGGTAGTTAGAGAGGGGCCTTGCCATAAACTGGTCTCAGGAATGCTATCCTAACTGATGTTCACCACATCATAAATGTTAGTTCTGTATTTATTTATTATTCTGGGTATCCCATACTCTCAATTATTCATTCATTAGGGACCTGATGCCTCACAGTCACAAGCTGGCACCGTTACGTGGATCTCATGGACAGCAACTCGCCAATCTGATCTTAGTCAGAGGGTGCAGGGTTAGCTAATACCTTAAGTCGGTTGCCTACTGCTCACTGCTAAACTAAAAAATTGTTTATTTAAATGTTTATTTAGTCACTTCCATAGAACTTGCTTTGTCAGTGATAGACAAAAATCAAAAGGCCTTAGATGACGTACCTACTGCTTTATTAATTTGAGACTTTAGTATGACCTCTCCTGGACACAGATTTGCGGTAGCATCGGCCTCATCAGAATCTACTAGAAAATCACGCAGTGTGAATTATCAAAGGCGCCATCTGAGAGAATCGCCGACGAGTAGCCGACGACCGTGAGATATTTGGCATGCTAAATATCTAAGCCATAGACTGTAAAAAAAGATGGACAATGCGCCTTCACTTTCTTCCATTGACGTAACTGAAGCCGCCAGTGTTCAAATATGGCGCTGACATCTTGGTTCTTGAGTCTGCGCATTAGCAACTTGGAGCCCGAGTCTGCGCAGTAGTCAGCACGAAGTTGAGCCGGGAGTTCTGGAGAGGGTTCGGCAGGATGGGGTCAGTCTACTCCTAGTAGCTCCGTACTGGCTGGCCCGAGTATGGTTCTCAGACATCATAGCACTGCTGGCAGGTCCTCCATGGCAGATCCCTTTGAGGAGGGACCTGCTGTCTCAGGCAGGGGCACAATATTTCACCCCCAGCCAGAGCTGTGGAAGCTCTGAGCTGTATATTCTGTGGCTGTTGTTTCGACTGTAGGCTCGGTGGTTGTGGATTGTGGCTATTGTTTCTGTGGTTGATTCTGCTGTATGTTTTGAGTTTTTAGATTCATTTGTAGTTTCTGTGGTTATGGACTCAGTTGTAGGTTCTGAGGTTGTGAATTCAGCTGTAGTATCTATGGTTGTGGATTCAGGTGTAGTTTTTGTGCTTTTGGACTCGGTTGTGGATTCAGCTGTAGATTGAGTGTTTGTGGTTTTGGCTGTAGGTGCTGAGGTTGTGGTCTCAGCTGTAGATTCTATGGTTTTTGATTCGGCTGCTGTTTCTGTGGTTGTTTCTTCTGTATGTTTTAAGTTTTTAGATTCCTCTGTAGTTTCTGTTGTGGACTCGGTTGTAGGTTCTTTGGTTGTGAATTCAACTGTAGTTTCTATGGTTGTGAATTAAGGTTTAGTTTCTATAGTTGTGGACTCTGCAGTTGTTTCTGTGGTGTAGACTTGGAATTAAACTTTCCCTGTTGTTGTTTAATTCACAGGACCAGACACCAGTTATTTTGCCAATATTTTTTAATATTTTGTCAGACATAGGAGAGAGCAACAGTGAACCAAACTAAAGTCTTCTTGCCAGCTTCTCTATCCATATCTGATTTTCTGGACAAAGGGTTTGTGTGTATGCACCCAGAAGAACAATTTCCAATAAAACTGAATGTATAGTGAATTTTTATGTCAACATATGCACTGCAACTTACACTGCACACATACATTTCCATGTTCATATAACTCTCCTAACTCCTCTCCCTGTCTCTGACATGTGATCCTTGCACACGTTCATGCAGTCTACAGTCTAGCTCCCCATGTCTCTCTAACACGCATGCATTTAAGCATACAACAATTATAAATGATTATGAATGCTAATAAAAAGAATACAGATACACAATATTAACTGATTATGAATACTAATAAAGAGTAATATTGAATAGTAAAAATGTATCTACAATCTCCCTCCTTCTGGAATTACGGCCGTCTGATCCACACCATCATCCTCAGGTGGCCAACCTATTGAAGTTATAGTGAGAAGGAAGAATAGCAGACAAAGAAACAGACACAAAAGATAGAAAAATGGAAACAGAAAGGAACAAAAACAAAATAAAGAACCCCAACCCATGTTATGTCCCCGCATACTATGTGTTGTTTACGTCTATGTGTACACATTTACTATGAACCCCAATCTTCTAAGAAAGTAAAAGCTAATGAATCTTCACCAGTACCTGGACTCGTTCACTGCCTGAGCATGTAATTGAACTCCTCCAGTTCCTGGCCAAAATAACAAACTAACATAAATGTTGATGTTAAAGAATTCCTATCCCTTGGGGTTGTGAACCAGTAAGCAGTGATTGTTTGTAAGGTTGTGTTCTGTAAATAGTGTAGTGTGTAAAATCTCCTATTTCACTCTGTATTTCCTATTCTCAGTTTTATCCCACATGATTAGAAGTAACCAGTTTGACAGGTTTGGTACTTTTCCTTCTATTAACACAAAAACTCCTACCATAATCAAAACTATCTATTCCGACCATGATACATTCCCTGGAATTTGTGCAAATTTTCTCTGACATCAATTTAGTTACTCCATTTGCTACGATAACATGACCCATTGTTTGTATTCCCTCCTCTTGAGCTGCTTTAACACTTTCAACCATTTTAAAGAGTTCACAATTCCTTTACTCTGCTAAATCATTATTCCACCACTGTGGCTCTAAGTGCAACAATTGCACATGTGGAACACCCAATTGAAGAGGATAGAGAATCTCAACGCAAAATGGATTCCCTCCATATATCATATTCTCACTTATTCCATCATGTAATATACGCCACTGTGCTGCAGATCCATTAACTCTTACAGGTCTGCACGGTTTTGGGGCCCTTTAGAAGTTTTGACATGCTCTGACATTTGTGCTTTTTTTTAGTTGCTTATAAACACATTAATGGCAAGTGTCATTACACTATTCAGCACAAACTGGGCTACCATAATATGTGAGCAACATGTATGTACATGCTTGTATTTTTGAGAGAATAACATTTATGCATGGTTTTTGAAAAAACAAAAAAAATGCAAGTTACTGAATAATGGGTGTGTCACGCTGGGGTCCGAGGAAGATGAAGACGAGGATAAGGTAAAAGGTAAATACAAGGTTTATTAACAAAGTGCATAACAGTGTGCACTTAAGCACGGACAATACCAGACCACTGAACTGAAAACAAGGAGGAACTTAAAATACACAGATTAACTAAAATGACGAACAGCTGTGATGAATGTGATCATTGTGGCAGGAAAATAGAACAAAGGAAGACATGTGACCAATGAAAACAATTTATAGTCCATGAAAACTAACACAAACAGAACGTGGTTGTGACATAACGCCCTCTCCGAGTAGGCGCAAACTCGCGCCGTAAAAGGAACAAGGACAGATGAGGGAGGGCGGGTGGAGGTTTTGGAGGTGGGCGAGGAGATGGAGAAGGGTTGGAGAGGAGCAGGCAGACACAGGCAGGTAGGCAGAGAGACAGGTTGACTTGCAGACAGATAGGCAGGGGGGCAGATCTTCCATGGAGGAACTGGAGGAAGTGCCATTTTAAACGCTGACGGGAGGAGTGGCCAGATGGAACGGACCCAGAGCACAGAGCCCATGGTGGCGTCGACAGAGGGAGGAGCCATGGGGTCGGCATGGCCGACAACCTCCGTGGGATGACCAACGAAGACGAAACCGATGTTGGTGGATCCTCAGGCGAAGACGGAGAGCCGCTGGCACTGGAGACCTGGGTGGAGCCGTGGTGACGAGCACCTGAGAGGACATCAGAACTCCCGAGGCCTGAGGCGGAGCCGGTGTGACTGATGACCAAGGCGAGTCCGAGGGGAAGGAGGATCCTACTGCAGCCCTAGGGGGGGGGGAGATCGGAAGCGCAGCGGGAGGATCGTAGGTCCATGGCGCAGTGGTGACGACTGACCAAGGGGGAGCCGTAGGGATGAGGGAACCTGGTCCATCAACGACCAAACGTTGATGGACGCAATGTCCAATCTTCTCATTTCTTGGTCTGGTATTCTGTCACACTGGGGTCCGAGGAAGATGAAGACGAGGATAAGGTAAAGGTAAATACAAGGTTTATTAACAAAGAATGCAAGGTGATCAACAGTGTGCACTTAAGTTAATAAGCAGCTTTTACAGACACAAAACATACTTTTTTGTATATTTGGATAAATGGTGAAAGGTATATGAATGTTGCAGCATTTAAACAAACGTATTATGCTTTTACAGCAGAAAACGTAAAATATATTTTATATCATAAAAAAGACGTACAATTTCCCTTTCACCATTTTATAGATACATGTTATATCCCTAAACCCAAACATAACCATTTTACAGAGAATAAAAAATGACAATACAACTTAATGGGCAGAAATGTTTGGTAAATTAATTTTAGTAGCCTAACAATATATCATTAAAATTATATTTTGAGCCACCTAATCTCACCCAAATCTCTTAACCTACACATAACCATTTCTTAAAATGTAGGGTTATAAAGAAAAACATAACTAACAAAGTGTAATCACAATCATTTCTTTATTGTGAAATTGTCAAAAGCAGAACCAATAGTAGTCTGAATGGCGATGTGTTGCAGTTGCAGTCCTCTCTGGCGATATAGTTTTGTATGAGGTACAGAGCAGAATTTAAGTTATTTAATTTAAGCTTCACTCCACTATATGAAGGCGCGCGTTTCTCATTCAAACACTAAAACACGGCATGTCGCAATCTGTGACGAAGCAGGCGAGAGCCAATGAGCGTTTGATATCACTGCCGTAAAATGAATTCATAACGAGCGCGGGATTTGTTTACAGTCGCTGTTGAAGATAAAGATGAAGATCGCTGGATAAAGAAGTTCCTCGTATGGATTCGAAAGATGTGGATTACAGCGGGCAAATTAAATTGGTGTCTTTTGTGAATTTATGTTGCGTTTTGGTGTACTTTCTAGTCATTGTGTCCCACGGCAAACAAAATAAGTATTACATGATAAGTAATGGTTAAATGATTACAGAAATGTTATTCATTTTAGGGTTTTAAAGTTAACTTAGTTTTGTTTAGCGTAATCCATTGAACCGAGTTTGCAGCAGAAGTCACAAACAGAGCGAAATGTTTAGTGCTGTCAATGTTGTACGTGTTAGATGAATGTAGAACCACACTTTACAGAAAAATACACATTCACGTGAGATCACATTGCAGAACAACTGCTAAACAAACCAATAGTGTAAATAAGAACATCTTTAGAATAGGGGGTCAAACTATCTTATTTGTACTGAATTAGTGGCAGTTTAGCCTTAATTATTGGCTTTTTCTGGTTAATAAACTTAAATATCACTCAATAAGTGCCATAATTAATGAGGATAAAACCTTCACTTTAGAATAGGGGGTCAAATTGCTTTTATTAGTACTGTATTAATGGTAGTTAGGCTTAATTATTGGCTTATTCTGGTTAAACTTAAATATCACTCAATAAGTGCCATAATTAATGAGGATAAAACTTTCACTGTAGAATAGGGGGTCAAATTGTCTTTATTATAACAATTTATAACAGCAAAATCAGCAGTAATTACTAGCTTTTTGTTCAGTTAACTTAACAGAATGGCACATACATATAATTACATCACTACACAAAAATAATATATGGCTTATTAAGTTGTTAATAATAGCCAATATGCCCTTACTATAATGTTAAGTTAATCATTAGTTACTATTGTGTCCATGCTTAACTAATGCATAATTGTGAACAAGCAAATCATTAATTACTAGTTTAACTAATGCATAATTCCAGACCCTTAAAATGTAAAGTTAATCATTAATTACTAGTGATGCTTAATTGTGAACAAGTTAATCATTAATTAATGCTTAACTAATGCATTATTCTGGACCCTTAAAATAAAGTGTTACCGGTTATTTTTCTTACCCCATAGAAAATTTTACTTATTTAGTAAATTAATCTTGATTTAAGAATTTTTTTAGATATTTGGACTGGAAACAAGAAAAAATAGTAAATAAGAAGAGCATTTTTTGCAGTGTAGTCAAATCTTTTGATCATTTAAAATATAATAGGCCTTTGTAATGTGCCTTTGTTGACTACATTCTAAATAAACTACAAACCCGATTCCAAAAAAGTTGGGACACTGTACAAATTGTGAATAAAAAAGGAATGCAATAATTTACAAATCTCATAAACTTATATTTTATTCACAATAGAATATAGATAACATATCAAATGTTGAAAGTGAGACATTTTGAAATGTCATGCCAAATATTGGCTCATTTTGGATTTTATGAGAGCTACACATTCCAAAAAAGTTGGGGCAGGTAGCAATAAGAGGCCGGAAAAGTTAAATGTACATATGAGGAACAGCTGGAGGACCAATTAGGTCAACTGGCAACATGATTGGGTATAAAAAGAGCCTCTCAGAGTGGCAGTGTCTCTCAGAAGTCAAGATGGGCAGAGGATCACCAATTCCCCCAATGCTGCGGCGAAAAATAGTGGAGCAATATCAGAAAGGAGTTTCTCAGAGAAAAATTGCAAAGAGTTTGAAGTTATCATCATCTACAGTGCATAATATCATCCAAAGATTCAGAGAATCTGGAACAATCTCTGTGCGTAAGGGTCAAGGCCGGAAATCCATACTGGATGCCCGTGATCTTCGGGCCCTTAGACGGCACTGCATCACATACAGGAATGCTACTGTAATGAAAATCACAACATGGGCTCAGGAATACTTCCAGAAAACAATCCACCGTGCCATTCGCCATTGCTGGCTAAAACTCTATAGGTCAAAAAAGAAGCCATATCTAAACATGATCCAGAAGCGCAGGCGTTTTCCCTGGGCCAAGGCTCATTTAAAATGGACTGTGGCAAAGTGGAAAACTATTCTGTGGTCAGACGAATCAAAATTTGAAGTTCTTTTTGGAAAACTGGGACACCATGTCATCCGGACTAAAGAGGACAAGGACAACCCAAGTTGTTATCAGCGCTTAGTTCAGAAGCCTGCATCTCTGATGGTATAGGGTTGCATGAGTGCGTGTGGCATGGGCAGCTTACACATCTGGAAAGGCACCATCAATGCTGAAAGGTATATCCAAGTTCTAGAACAACATATGCTCCCATCCAGACGTCGTCTCTTTCAGGGAAGACCTTGCATTTTCCAACATGACAATGCCAGACCACATACTGCATCAATTACAACATCATGGCTGCGTAGAAGAAGGATCCGGGTACTGAAATGGCCAGCCTGCAGTCCAGATCTTTCACCCATAGAAAACATTTGGCGCATCATAAAGAGGAAGATACGACAAAGAAGACCTAAGACAGTTGAGCAACTAGAAGCCTGTATTAGACAAGAATGGGACAACATTCCTATTCCTAAACTTGAGCAACTTGTCTCCTCAGTCCCCAGACATTTGCAGACTGTTATAAAAAGAAGAGGGGATGCCATACAGTGGTAAACATGGCCTTGTCACAACTTTTTTGAGATGTGTTTATGCCATGAAATTTAAAATCAACTTATTTTTACATTATTTTTTGCATTCTGTTTTTATTCACAATTTGTACAGTGTCCCAACTTTTTTGGAATCGGGTTTGTACAACAAAATATATTTCCTTTGTCCTGTTGCTTAGCTCTCAGTCACATACCTGAAGCTCATTATGCAGGTCATTATGCGGGTCTTTTGTTCTTTCAGTTGTGATTCCCAGCATTATTCATGAACACTCACACCCCTTCGCATATGGCCTTTGTAAAGAAAAAGTGTCTTACAAAATGTAAATCAATATATTGTGTTACGGGAATAAGTAGTATTAGTATTAGTCAAAGGATTGCAGAGTAAATATTTTACCTTTAAGTGGTCGCACATGCTTACTCAGAACAAAAAGTGTAATTTTAGTAATAGACACGAAAGCTGCAACTTGCTAATACAGTGATAGTCAGAAATCAAATTATCCCAAAATGGTGTGCCCCATGCTCCAACCATTGAGTCCTCGGTTTGATCTATCCTGACAGAGATTTGCGGAAATAAAGGACTCCACATCGATCTATACTAGTATAATGATTTCAGGCAATACAAGATAAATCAAGAGTAACTTTCTTAAATACCCAGACCAGAACAAAAGGGTTGTAAATATTTGCAACACAAACACCTGGTTTCGGGGGAGAGGTTTAGATATTTTGACAAAGACCACTCAAAAAGGAGAACTGAATTTTCATATGTTTCAATCTTTCTCATCCTACCAGTGACTACTGTGAAGTTGAGACCTTTAAAAAGATACCAAACATGAAAGGGGAAAAACAATAGATTTACAAAATACATCATCTGTGATATATTTGCATTCTGTGACTTGAATCAGAGGGAGTAGGGCAAGGGAAAGGGGGAGAAGGTTTGGGCAGAGTGATGTCCTACACTCTTCCTCTGAGATCTTCTCTCCAGATTAGTGAGTTTTATTGTTCTATTGCAGGGGGTTGAAACTTCAGCTTTTGTCTTAGCAGTAAAACTGACCCTTACAAGACACCAGTTATTTTGCCAAGATATCTCTTTTATTTAATATTTTTGTCACACAAGAGAGAGAGAGAGAGAGAGAGAGTGAACCGAACTAAGGTCTTCTTGACAGCTCCTCTATCCATCTCTAATTTTCTGAACAAAGCGATTGTGTGTATGCACCATGAAGAACATATGGTTTCCATTAAGACGGAATGTATAGCGAATTGTTTAGTCAACATATGCACTGAAACTTACACTGTACGCACACATTTCCATGTTTATATAATTCTCCTAACTCGCCTCCCTGTCTCTGATGTGATCCTTACACGCATATGTTCATGCAGTCTACAGTCTAGCTCCCCATGCTTCTCTAACACAAATGTATTCAAGCATACAATGATTATAAATGATTATGAATGCTAATAAAAATAATAATACAGATACACAATATTAACAAATTATGAATAATAATAAAGAGTAATATTGAATAGTAAAATTTAATTTTGGCTGATTGAGTGGTTGTGATTACAGCTTTAGTTTCTATGGTTGTGTCACGGTAGGTGTGGTTGAAAAGGAGCGAGGACTCAATAGCTGGAGGAAATTAGATTTTATAAAATAAAACAAACAAAATACCCACGAAGGGGAAAACCAAACTTAACATAAACTAAACACTAGGAGCAAGATCGTGAAACACAACAGGGAACAGAAGACATCAAACAATGATCCAGCACAGGACTGAAGACACAAGGAGGGTAAATAGGGGACAAACAAGGCAGGTAATGAGGGAAAACAGGTGGGGCAAATTAACCAATAATCAGATAACAAGATGGGCTGGGTTGACAATAGACCAGAGACATGACAAACACAAGCACATGACTAGAAATGACAACAACACCACATGTGCTTACACAGGACAAGACAGACATGTGACATTACCCCCTCCCTACGGAGCAGCTACCAGACGCTCCACCAAAAAACAAAAACACTTCAGGAGAAAAATGGGGAACAGACAGAATAGGTAGAACGGGCCAGACAATCCTAGAAAGGACCAGGGAGGGAATGAGGCACCAGGGCTAGTCCAGTCAATCCACCCTCCAGCAGATGACCAGGGCGGGATGGTAGGGACAAACCAGAGAGGGATGGGAGGGATGGGAGGGATGGACCAGGGCGGGACGGGAGAGATGGGAGGGACTGACCAGGGCGGGACGGGAGGGGCAGACCAGGGATGGACAGACCAGAGAGGGGGAGGCCAGGGCGGGCCGCAGCGTTCGAGAGGCCGTGTCCTCTCTGGACTCGTGGCAGGAGACAAAGCCCTCTCCAGACTCGGTGCACGGGACGGAGCCCTCTCCGGACTCGGTGCACGGGACGGAGCCCTCTCCGGACTCGGTGCACGGGACGGAGCCCTTTCCGGACGTGGTGCACGGGACCGAGCCCTCTCTGGAAGCTGGTCAGTGGCTGGAGCCATCTCTGGACGCTATAGATTGAGGGGTTGTGACTTCAGCTGTAGTTTCTTTGGTTGTGGATTCAGCTGTAGTTTCTATGGTTATGGACTCTGCAGTTGTTTTTGAGGTTGTGGATTCAGCTGTATATTGAATGCTTGTGATTTCAGCTGTAGTTTCTATGGTTGTTGATTCAGCTGTAAATTCTATAGTTGGGGACTTGACTGTTGTTTCTGTGGTTTTGGTTTCAGCTGTAGTTTCTGAGGTTGTGGATTCAGCTGTGGATTCTGTAGTTGTGGACTCATTTGTAGGTTCTAAGGTTGTGGATTCAGCTGTAGTTTCTGAGATTGTGGACTTGGTTGTGGGTTCCGAAGTTGTGCAGTTGTTTTTGTGGTTGTGGTTTTGGCTATAGGTTTTGAGGTTGTGGATTCAGCTGTATATTAAATGCTTGTGATTTCAGCTGTAGTTTCTATGGTTGTTGATTCAGCTGTAGATTCTATAGTTGTGAGCTCTGCAATTGTGTTTGTGGTTTTTGCTGTAGGTTCTAAGAGTTCTAAGGTTCTAAGGTTCAAAGAGTTCAGCTGTATATTGAGTAGTTGTGATTGTAGTTCAGCTGTAGTTTCTATGGTTGAAGTTTCAGCTACAGTTTCTATGGTTTTAGACTTGATGGTATTTTTATGTGGTTGTTTTTTCGGCTGTAGGTTTTGACCATGTAGATTCAGCTGTATTTTCTGTGGTTGTGGACTCAGTTGTAGGTTCTGGGGTTGTGGATTCAGCTGTAGTTTCTATGGTTGTAGCTTCAGCTGAAGTTTCTTCGGTTGTGGACTCAGTTGTGGTTTCCGATGTTGTGAATTCAGCAGTAGATTGAGTGGTTGTGATTTCAGCTGTAGTTTCTATGGTTGTGGATTCAGCTGTAGTTTCTATGGTTGTGGATTCGGCTGTAGCTTCTGAGGTTGTGGACTTGGTTGTAGGTTCTGTGGTTATGGATTCTGCTGTTGTTTCTGAGGTTGTGGACTCGGTTGTGGGTTTTGAGGTTGTGAATTCAGCAGGAGATTGAGTGGTTGTGATTTCAGCTGTTGTTTCTGTGGTTGTGGTTTCTGCTGTGGTTTCTGAGGTTGTGGATTCAGCTGTAGTTTCTGTGGTTGTGGACTCGGTTGTAGGTTCTGAGGTTGTGATTTCAGCTGAAGTTTCTTTGGTTGTGGACTCAGTTGTGGTTTCCGAGGTTGTGAATTCAGCAGTAGATTGAGTGGTTGTGATTTCAGCTGTAATTTCTATGGTTGTGGATTCAGCTGTAGTTTCTATGGTTGTGGATTCGGCTGTAGTTTCTGAGGTTGTGGACTCGGTTGTAGGTTCTGAGGTTGTGATTTCAGCTGAAGTTTCTTTGGTTGTGGACTCAGTTGTGGTTTCCGAGGTTGTGAATTCAGCAGTAGATTGAGTGGTTGTGATTTCAGCTGTAGTTTCTATGGTTGTGGATTCAGCTGTAGTTTCTATGGTTGTGGATTCGGCTGTAGCTTCTGAGGTTGTGGACTTGGTTGTAGGTTCTGTGGTTATGGATTCTGCTGTTGTTTCTGAGGTTGTGGACTCGGTTGTGGGTTTTGAGGTTGTGAATTCAGCAGGAGATTGAGTGGTTGTGATTTCAGCTGTTGTTTCTGTGGTTGTGGTTTCTGCTGTGGTTTCTGAGGTTGTGGATTCAGCTGTAGTTTCTGTGGTTGTGGACTCGGTTGTAGGTTCTGAGGTTGTGATTTCAGCTGAAGTTTCTTTGGTTGTGGACTCAGTTGTGGTTTCCGAGGTTGTGAATTCAGCAGTAGATTGAGTGGTTGTGATTTCAGCTGTAATTTCTATGGTTGTGGATTCAGCTGTAGTTTCTATGGTTGTGGATTCGGCTGTAGTTTCTGAGGTTGTGGACTCGGTTGTAGGTTCTGAGGTTGTGATTTCAGCTGAAGTTTCTTTGGTTGTGGACTCAGTTGTGGTTTCCGAGGTTGTGAATTCAGCAGTAGATTGAGTGGTTGTGATTTCAGCTGTAGTTTCTATGGTTGTGGATTCAGCTGTAGTTTCTATGGTTGTGGATTCGGCTGTAGCTTCTGAGGTTGTGGACTTGGTTGTAGGTTCTGTGGTTATGGATTCTGCTGTTGTTTCTGAGGTTGTGGACTCGGTTGTGGGTTTTGAGGTTGTGAATTCAGCAGGAGATTGAGTGGTTGTGATTTCAGCTGTTGTTTCTGTGGTTGTGGTTTCTGCTGTGGTTTCTGAGGTTGTGGATTCAGCTGTAGTTTCTGTGGTTGTGGACTCGGTTGTAGGTTCTGAGGTTGTGATTTCAGCTGAAGTTTCTTTGGTTGTGGACTCAGTTGTGGTTTCCGAGGTTGTGAATTCAGCAGTAGATTGAGTGGTTGTGATTTCAGCTGTAATTTCTATGGTTGTGGATTCAGCTGTAGTTTCTATGGTTGTGGATTCGGCTGTAGTTTCTGAGGTTGTGGACTCGGTTGTAGGTTCTGAGGTTGTGATTTCAGCTGAAGTTTCTTTGGTTGTGGACTCAGTTGTGGTTTCCGAGGTTGTGAATTCAGCAGTAGATTGAGTGGTTGTGATTTCAGCTGTAATTTCTATGGTTGTGGATTCAGCTGTAGTTTCTATGGTTGTGGATTCGGCTGTAGTTTCTGAGGTTGTGGACTTGGTTGTAGGTTCTGTGGTTGTGGATTTGGCTGTAGTTTCTGAGGTTGTGGATTCAGCTGTAGTTTCTGTGGTTGTGTATTCAGATGTAGTTTCTAAAGTTGTGTACTTGGCTGTTGTTTCTGTTGTTGTGGTTTCAGCTGTAGTTTCTGTGGTTGTGGATTCAGCTGTAGTTTCTAAAGTTGTGGACTTGGCTGTTGTTTCTGTGGTTGTGGATTCGGCTGTTGTTTCTGAATTTGTGGACTCGGTTGTAGGTTTTGAGGTTGTGAATTCAGCAGGAGATTGAGTGGTTGTGATTTCAGCTGTTTTTTCTGTGGTTGTGGTTTCTGTTGTTGTTTCTGAGGCTGTGGATTCAGCTGTAGTTTCTGTGGTTGTCGACTCAGTTGTAGGTTCTGAGGTTGTGGATTCAGCTGTAGTTTCTAAAGTAGTGGACTTGGCTGTTGTTTCTGTGGTTGTGATTTCAGCTGTAGTTTCTTGGGTGGTGGATTCACCTGTAGTTTCTGAGGTTATGGATTCAGCTGTAGTTTCTATGGTTGTGGATTCAGCTGTAGTTTCTATGGTTGTAGTTTTATCTGTAGTTTCTAAGGTTGTGTATTCAGCTGCAGTCTCTAAAGTTGTGGACTTGGCTGTTGTTTCTGTGGTTGTGGATTCAGCTGTAGTTTCTATGGTTGTGGATTCAGCTGGAGTTTCTATCGTTATAGTTTTATCTGTAGTTTCTAAGGTTGTGTATTCAGCTGCAGTCTCTAAAGTTGTGGACTTGGCTGTTGTTTCTGTGGTTGTGTATTCGGCTATAGTTTCTGAGGTTGTGGACTTGGTTGTGGGTTCCGAAGTTGTGAATTCAGCAGTAAATTGAGTGGTTGTGATTTCAGCTGTAGTTTCTATGGTTGTGGATTCAGCTGTAGTTTCTATGATTGTGGACACGGTTGTAGATTCTGGGGTTGTGTATTCAAGTGTAGTTTCTGTGGTTGTATTTTCAGCTGTAGTTTCTGTGGTTGTGAACTTGGTTGTAGGTTTTGAGGTTGTGTATTCAGCTGTAGTTTCTAAAGTTGTGGACTTTGCTGTTGTTTCTCTGGTTGTGATTTCAGCTGTAGTTTCTGAGGTTGTGGATTCAGCTGTAGTTTATGTGGTTGTGGACACGTTTGTAGGTTCTGAGGTGGTGAATTCAGCTGTTTTTCCTATGGTTGTGGATTCAGCTGTAGTTTCTATGGGTAAAGTTTCAGCTGCAGATTCTATGGTTGGGGATACATCTGTACTTTCTGTGTTTGTGGACTCGGTTGTAGGAACTGGATTCAGCTGTAGATTGAAGGGTTGTGATTTCAGCTGTAGTTTCTTCGGTTGTGGATTCAACTGTAGTTTCTGTGGTTGTGGACTCGGCAGTTGTTTTTGTGGTTGTGGTTTTGGCTATAGGTTTTGAGGTTGTGGATTCAGCTGTATATTAAATGCTTGTGATTTCAGCTGTAGTTTCTATGGTTGTTGATTCAGCTGTAGATTCTATAGTTGTGAGCTCTGCAATTGTGTTTGTGGTTTTTGCTGTAGGTTCTAAGAGTTCTAAGGTTCTAAGGTTCAAAGAGTTCAGCTGTATATTGAGTAGTTGTGATTGTAGTTCAGCTGTAGTTTCTATGGTTGAAGTTTCAGCTACAGTTTCTATGGTTTTAGACTTGATGGTATTTTTATGTGGTTGTTTTTTCGGCTGTAGGTTTTGACCATGTAGATTCAGCTGTATTTTCTGTGGTTGTGGACTCAGTTGTAGGTTCTGGGGTTGTGGATTCAGCTGTAGTTTCTATGGTTGTAGCTTCAGCTGAAGTTTCTTCGGTTGTGGACTCAGTTGTGGTTTCCGAGGTTGTGAATTCAGCAGTAGATTGAGTGGTTGTGATTTCAGCTGTAGTTTCTATGGTTGTGGATTCAGCTGTAGTTTCTATGGTTGTGGATTCGGCTGTAGCTTCTGAGGTTGTGGACTTGGTTGTATGTCCTGTGGTTATGGATTCTGCTGTTGTTTCTGAGGTTGTGGACTCAGTTGTAGGTTCTGAGGTTGTGGATTCAGCTGTAGTTTCTGAGGTTGTGGACTCGGTTGTGGGTTTTGAGGTTGTGAATTCAGCAGGAGATTGAGTGGTTGTGATTTCAGCTGTTGTTTCTGTGGTTGTAGATTCAGCTGTAGTTTCTGTGGTTGTGGACTCGGTTGTGGGTTGTAAGGTTGTGGATTCAGCTGTTGTTTCTAAAGTTGTGGACTTGGCTGTTGTTTCTGAGCTTGTGGATTCGGCTGTAGATTCAGAGGTTGTGTATTCAGCAGTAGATTGAGTGGTTGTGATTTCAGCTGTTGTTTCTGTGGTTGTAGATTCAGCTGTAGTTTCTGTGGTTGTGGACTCGGTTGTGGGTTCTAAGGTTGTGTATTCAGCTGTAGTTTCTAAAGTTGTGGACTTGGCTGTAGTTTCTGTGGTTGTGGATTTAGCTGTAGATTCTATGGTTGTGGATTCAGCTGTAGATTTTATGGTTGTGGATTCAGCTGTAGTTTCTGTGGTTGTGGACTCAGTTGTAGGTTGTAAGGTTGTGGATTCAGCTGTTGTTTCTAAAGTTGTGGACTTGGCTGTAGTTTCTGTGGTTGTGGATTCGGCTGTAGGTTCTGAGGTTGTGGATTCAGCAGTAGATTGAGTGGTTGTGATTTCAGCTGTACTTTCTATGGTTGTGGTTTCAGCTGTAGTTTCTAAAGTTGTGGACTTGGCTGTTGTTTCTGTGGTTGTGGACTTGGCTGTAGTTTCTGAGGTTCTGGACTTGGCTGTTGTTTCTGTGCTTGTGGATTCGGCTGTAGATTCAGAGGTTGTGTGTTCAGCAGTAGATTGAGTAGTTGTGATTTCAGCTGTTGTTTCTGTGGTTGTAGATTCAGCTGTAGTTTCTATGGTTGTGGATTCCGCTGTAGTTTCTATGGTTGTAGTTTCAGCTGTAGTTTCTGTGGTTGTGTATTCAGCTGTAGTTTCTATAGTTGTGGACTTGGCTGTTGTTTCTGTGGTTGTGGATTCGGCTGTCGTTTCTGAGGTTGTGGATTCAGCTGTAGTTTCTATGGTTGTGGATTCAGCTGTAGTTTCTGTGGTTGTGGACTCGGTTCTAGGTTCTAAGGTTGTGGTTTCTAAAGTTGTGGACTTGGCTGTAGTTTCTGAGGTTGTGGGTTCAGCTGTAGATTCTATGGTTGTGGATTTTGCTGTAGTTTCTATGGTTGTTGTTTCAGCTGTTGTTTCTGAAGTTGTGTATTCAGCTGTAGTTTCTGTGGTTGTGGACTCGGTTGTAGTTTCTGAGGTTGTGGATACAACTGTAGTTTCTGTGGTTGTGGAATCGGTTTTGGGTTCTAAGGTTGTGGTTTCAGCTGTAGTTTCTAAAGTTGTGGACTTGGCTGTAGTTTCTGAGGTTTTGGATTCAGCTGTAGATTCTATGGTTGTGGATTCCGCTGTAGTTTCTATGGTTGTGGTTTCAGCTGTTGTTTCTGAAGTTGTCGATTCAGCTGTAGTTTCTGTGGTTGTGGACTCGGTTGTAGGTTCTGAGGTTGTGTGTTCAGCTGTAGTTTCTGAAGTTGTGGACTCTGTTGTGGGTTCCGAGGTTGTGAATACAGCAGTAGATTGAGTGGTTGTGATTTTACCTGTAGTTTCTATGGTTGTGGATTCAGCTGTAGTTTCTGAGGTTGTAGATTCAGCTGTAGTTTCTATTGTTGTGGACACGGTTGTAGGTTCTGGGGTTGTGGAATCAGCTTTTTTTTCTATGGTTGTAGCTTCAGCTGTAGTTTCTAAAGTTGTGGACTTGGCTGTTGTTTCTGTGGTTGTGAACTAGGCTGTAGTTTCTGATGTTCTGGACTTGGCTGTTGTTTCTGTGCTTGTGGATTCGGCTGTAGATTCAGAGGTTGTGTATTCAGCAGTAGATTGAGTGGTTGTGGACTCGGCTGTCGTTTCTGAGGTTGTGGATTCAGCTGTAGTTTCTGTGGTTGTGGACTCGGTTGTAGGTTCTAAGGTTGTGGATTCAGCTGTCGTTTCTAAAGTTGTGGACTTGGCTGTAGTTTCTGTGGTTGTGGATTCAGCTGTAGGTTCTGAGGTTGTGGATTCAGCAGTAGATTGAGTGGTTGTGATTTCAGCTGTACTTTCTATGGTTGTGGTTTCAGCTGTAGTTTCTATGGTTGTGGATTCCGCTGTAGTTTCTATGGTTGTAGTTTCAGCTGTTGTTTTTGTGGTTGTGTATTCAGCTGTAGTTTCTATAGTTGTGGACTTGGCTGTTGTTTCTGTGGTTGTGGATTCGGCTGTCGTTTCTGAGGTTGTGGATTCAGCTGTAGTTTCTGTGGTTGTGGACTCGGTTGTAGGTTCTGAGGTTATTGATTCGGCTGTAGTTTCTGAGGTTGTGGATACAACTGTAGTTTCTGTGGTTGTGGACTCGGTTGTAGGTTGTAAGGTTGTGGATTCAGCTGTTGTTTCTAAAGTTGTGGACTTGGCTGTTGTTTCTGTGCTTGTGGATTCGGCTGTAGATTCAGAGGTTGTGTATTCAGCAGTAGATTGAGTGGTTGTGATTTCAGCTGTTGTTCCTGTGGTTGTAGATTCAGCTGTAGTTTCTGTGGTTGTGGACTCGGTTGTGGGTTCTAAGGTTGTGGATTCAGCTGTAGTTTCTAAAGTTGTGGACTTGGCTGTAGTTTCTGTGGTTGTGGATTCAGCTGTAGGTTCTGAGGTTGTGGATTCAGCAGTAGATTGAGTGGTTGTGATTTCAGCTGTACTTTCTATGGTTGTGGTTTCAGCTGTAGTTTCTATGGTTGTGGATTCCGCTGTAGTTTCTATGGTTGTAGTTTCAGCTGTTGTTTCTGTGGTTGTGTATTCAGCTTTAGTTTCTATAGTTGTGGACTTGGCTGTTGTTTCTGTGGTTGTGGATTCGGCTGTCGTTTCTGAGGTTGTGGATTCAGCTGTAGTTTCTGAGGTTGTGGATTCAGCTGTAGTTTCTAAAGTTGTGGACTTGGCTGTAGTTTCTGAGGTTGTGGATTCAGCTGTAGATTCTATGGTTGTGGATTCAGCTGTAGTTTCTGTGGTTGTGGACTCGGTTGTAGGTTCTAAGGTTGTGGATTCAGCTGTCGCTTCTAAAGTTGTGGACTTGGCTGTAGTTTCTGTGGTTGTGGATTCGGCTGTAGGTTCTGAGGTTGTGGATTCAGCAGTAGATTGAGTGGTTGTGATTTCAGCTGTACTGGTTGTGGATTTAGCTGTAGATTCTATGGTTGTGGATTCCGCTGTTGTTTCTATGGTTGTGGTTTCAGCTTTTGTTTCTGAAGTTGTGGATTCAGCTGTAGTTTCTGTGGTTGTGGACTTGGCTGTAGTTTCTGTGGTTGGGGATTCGGCTGTAGGTTCTGAGGTTGTGGATTCAGCAGTAGATTGAGTGGTTGTGGATTCCGCTGTAGTTTCTATGGTTGTAGTTTCAGCTGTTGTTTCTGTGGTTGTGTATTCAGCTGTAGTTTCTTTAGTTGTGGACTTGGCTGTTGTTTCTGTGGTTGTGGATTCGGCTGTCGTTTCTGAGGTTGTGGATTCAGCTGTAGTTTCTGAGGTTGTGGATTCAGCTGTAGTTTCTAAAGTTGTGGACTTGGCTGTTGTTTCTGTGGTTGTGGATTCGGCTGTCGTTTCTGAGGTTGTGGATTCAGCTGTAGTTTCTGTGGTTGTGGACTCGGTTGTAGGTTCTGAGGTTATTGATTCGGCTGCAGTTTCTGAGGTTGTGGATACAGCTGTAGTTTCTGTGGTTGTGGACTCGGTTGTAGGTTGTAAGGTTGTGGATTCAGCTGTTGTTTCTAAAGTTGTGGACTTGGCTGTTGTTTCTGTGCTTGTGGATTCGGCTGTAGATTCAGAGGTTGTGTATTCAGCAGTAGATTGAGTGGTTGTGATTTCAGCTGTTGTTTCTGTGGTTGTAGATTCAGCTGTAGTTTCTGTGGTTGTGGACTCGGTTGTGGGTTCTAAGTTTGTGGATTCAGCTGTAGTTTCTAAAGTTGTGGACTTGGCTGTAGTTTCTGTGGTTGTGGATTCAGCTGTAGTTTCTGTGGTTGTGGACTCGGTTGTATGTTTTGAGGTTGTGGATTCAGCAGGTTTTAAGGTTTTGGATTCAGCTGTAGTTTCTAAGGTTGTGGACTTGGCTGTTGTTTCTGTGGTTGTGGATTTAGCTGTAGATTCTATGGTTGTGGATTCCGCTGCTGTTTCTATGGTTGTGGTTTCAGCTTTTGTTTCTGAAGTTGTGGATTCAGCTGTAGTTTCTGTGGTTGTGGACTCGGTTGTAGGTTGTAAGGTTGTGGATTCAGCTGTTGTTTCTAAAGTTGTGGACTTGGCTGTAGTTTCTGTGGTTGGGGATTCGGCTGTAGGTTCTGAGGTTGTGGATTCAGCAGTAGATTGAGTGGTTGTGATTTCAGCTGTACTTTCTATGGTTGTGGCTTCAGCTGTAGTTTCTAAAGTTGTGGACTTGGCTGTTGTTTCTGTGGTTGTGGACTTGGCTGTAGTTTCTGAGGTTCTGGACTTGGCTGTTGTTTCTGTGCTTGTGGATTCGGCTGTAGATTCAGAGGTTGTGTATTCAGCTGTAGATTGAGTGGTTGTGATTTCAGCTGTTGTTTCTGTGGTTGTAGATTCAGCTGTAATTTCTGTGGTTGTGGACTCGGTTGTGGGTTCTAAGGTTGTGGATTCAGCTGTAGTTTCTAAAGTTGTGGACTTGGCTGTAGTTTCTGTGGTTGTGGATTCAGCAGTAGATTGAGTGGTTGTGATTTCAGCTGTACTTTCTATGGTTGTGGTTTCAGCTGTAGTTTCTATGGTTGTGGATTCCGCTGTAGTTTCTATGGTTGTAGTTTCAGCTGTTGTTTCTGTGGTTGTGTATTCAACTGTCGTTTCTATAGTTGTGGACTTGGCTGTTTTTTCTGTGGTTGTGGATTCGGCTGTCGTTTCTTATGTTGTGAATTCAGCTGTAGTTTCTGTGGTTGTGGACTCGGTTGTAGGTTTTGAGGTTGTGGATTCAGCAGGTTTTAAAGTTTTGGATTCAGCTGTAGTTTCTAAGGTTGTGGACTTGGCTGTTGTTTCTGAGCTTGTGGATTCAGCTGTAGTTTCTAAAGTTGTGGACTTGGCTGATGTTTCTGTGGTTGTGGATTCGGCTGTAGATTCAGAGGTTGTGTATTCAGCAGTAGATTGAGTGGTTGTGATTTCAGCTGTTGTTTCAGTGGATGTAGATTCAGCTGTAGTTTCTGTGGTTGTGGACTCGGTTGTGGGTTCTAAGGTTGTGGATTCAGCTGTAGTTTCTAAAGTTGTGGACTTGGCTGTAGTTTCTGAGGTTGTGGATTCAACTGTAGATTCTATGGTTGTGGATTCAGCTGTAGTTTCTATGGTTGTGGATTCAGCAGTAGATTGAGTGGTTGTGATTTCAGCTGTACTTTCTATGGTTGTGGTTTCAGCTGTTGTTTCTGTGGTTGTGTATTCAGCTGTAGTTTCTATAGTTGTGGACTTGGCTGTTGTTTCTGTGGTTGTGGATTCGGCTGTCGTTTCTGAGTTTGTGGATTCAGCTGTAGTTTCTGTGGTTGTGGACTCGGTTGTAGGTTCTGAGGTTATGAATTCGGCTGTAGTTTCTGAGGTTGTGGATACAGCTGTAGTTTCTGTGGTTGTGGACTTGGTTGTAGGTTGTAAGGTTGTGGATTCAGCTGTTGTTTCTAAAGTTGTGGACTTGGCTGTTGTTTCTGAGCTTGTGGATTCGGCTGTAGATTCAGAGGTTGTGTATTCAGCAGTAGATTGAGTGGTTGTGATTTCAGCTGTTGTTTCTGTGGTTGTAGATTCAGCTGTAGTTTCTGTGGTTGTGGACTCGGTTGTGGGTTCTAAGGTTGTGGATTCAGCTGTAGTTTCTAAAGTTGTGGACTTGGCTGTAGTTTCTGTGGTTGTGGATTCGGCTGTAGGTTCTGAGGTTGTGGATTCAGCAGTAGATTGAGTGGTTGTGATTTCAGCTGTACTTTCTATGGTTGTGGTTTCAGCTGTAGTTTCTATGGTTGTGGATTCCGCTGTAGTTTCTATGGTTGTAGTTTCAGCTGTTGTTTCTGTGGTTGTGTATTCAGCTGTAGTTTCTATAGTTGTGGACTTGGCTGTTGTTTCTGTGGTTGTGGATTCGGCTGTCGTTTCTGAGGTTGTGGATTCAGCTGTAGTTTCTGTGGTTGGGGCACTCGGTTGTAGGTTTTGAGTTTGTGGATTCAGCAGGTTTTAAGGTTTTGGATTCAGCTGTAGTTTCTAAGGTTGTGGACTTGGCTGTTGTTTCTGAGGTTGTGGATTCAGCTGTAGTTTCTAAAGTTGTGGACTTGGCTGTTGTTTCTGTGGTTGTGGATTTAGCTGTAGATTCTATGGTTGTGGATTCCGCTGTTGTTTCTATGGTTGTGGTTTCAGCTGTTGTTTCTGAAGTTGTGGATTCAGCTGTAGTTTATGTGGTTGTGGACTCGGTTCTAGGTTCTAAGGTTATGGATTCGGCTGTAGTTTCTGAGGTTGTGGATACAGCTGTAGTTTCTGTGGTTGTGGACTCGGTTTTGGGTTCTAAGGTTGTGGATTCAGCTGTAGTTTCTAAAGTTGTGGACTTTTCTGTAATTTCTGAGGTTGTGGATTCAGCTGTAGATTCTATGGTTGTGGATTCAGCTGTTGTTTCTAAAGTTGTGGACTTGGCTGTAGTTTTTGTTGTTGTGGATTCGGCTGTAGGTTCTGAGGTTGTGGATTCAGCAGTAGATTGAGTGGTTGTGATTTCAGCTGTACTTTCTATGGTTGTGGTTTCAGCTGTAGTTTCTAAAGTTGTGGACTTGGCTGTTGTTTCTGTGGTTGTGGACTTGGCTGTAGTTTCTGAGGTTGTGGATTCAGCTGTCACTTCTAAAGTTGTGGACTTGGCTGTAGTTTCTATTGTTGTGGATTTGTCTGTAGGTTCTGAGGTTGTGGATTCAGCAGTAGATTGAGTGGTTGTGATTTCAGCTGTACTTTCTATGGTTGTGGTTTCAGCTGTAGTTTCTATGGTTGTGGATTCCGCTGTAGTTTCTATGGTTGTAGTTTCAGCTGTTGTTTCTGTGGTTGTGTATTCAGCTGTAGTTTCTATAGTTGTGGACTTGGCTGTTGTTTCTGTGGTTGTGGATTCGGCTGTCGTTTCTGAGGTTGTGGATTCAGCTGTAGTTTCTGTGGTTGTGGACTCGGTTGTAGGTTCTGAGGTTATTGATTCGGCTGTAGTTTCTGAGGTTGTGGATACAGCTGTAGTTTCTGTGGTTGTGGACTCGGTTGTAGGTTGTAAGGTTTTGGATTCAGCTGTTGTTTCTAAAGTTGTGGACTTGGCTGTTGTTTCTGTGCTTGTGGATTCGGCTGTAGATTCAGAGGTTGTGTATTCAGCAGTAGATTGAGTGGTTGTGATTTCAGCTGTTGTTTCTGTGGTTGTAGATTCAGCTGTAGTTTCTGTGGTTGTGGACTCGGTTGTGGGTTCTAAGGTTGTGGATTCAGCTGTAGTTTCTAAAGTTGTGGACTTGGCTGTAGTTTCTGTGGTTGTGGATTCAGCTGTAGTTTCTGTGGTTGTGGACTCGGTTGTAGGTTTTGAGGTTGTGGATTCAGCAGGTTTTAAGGTTTTGGATTCAGCTGTAGTTTCTAAGGTTGTGGACTTGGCTGTTGTTTCTGAGGTTGTGGATTCAGCTGTAGTTTCTAAAGTTGTGGACTTGGCTGTTGTTTCTGTGGTTGTGGATTTAGCTGTAGATTCTATGGTTGTGGATTCCGCTGTTGTTTCTATGGTTGTGGTTTCAGCTTTTGTTTCTGAAGTTATGGATTCAGCTGTAGTTTCTGTGGTTGTGGACTCGGTTGTAGGTTCTGAGGTTATGGATTCGGCTGTAGTTTCTGAGGTTGTGGATACAGCTGTAGTTTCTGTGGTTGTGGACTCGGTTTTGGGTTCTAAGGTTGTGGATTCAGCTGTAGTTTCTAAAGTTGTGGACTTTTCTGTAGTTTCTGAGGTTGTGGATTCAGCTATAGATTCTATGGTTGTGGATTCAGCTGTAGTTTCTATGGTTGTGGATTCAGCTGTAGTTTCTGTGGTTGTGGACTCGGTTGTATGTTGTAAGTTTGTGGATTCAGCTGTTGTTTCTAAAGTTGTGGACTTGGCTGTAGTTTCTGTGGTTGTGGATTCGGCTGTAGGTTCTGAGGTTGTGGATTTAGCAGGAGATTGAGTGGTTGTGATTTCAGCTGTACTTTCTATGGTTGTGGTTTCAGCTGTAGTTTCTAAAGTTGTGGACTTGGCTGTTGTTTCTGTGGTTGTGGATTCATCTGTCGCTTCTAAAGTTGTGGACTTGGCTGTAGTTTCTGTGGTTGTGGATTCGGCTGTAGGTTCTGAGGTTGTGGATTCAGCAGTAGATTGAGTGGTTGTGATTTCAGCTGTACTTTCTATGGTTGTGGTTTCAGCTTTTGTTTCTGTGGTTGTAGATTCAGCTGTAGTTTCTGTGGTTGTGGACTCGGTTGTGGGTTCTAAGTTTGTGGATTCAGCTGTAGTTTCTAAAGTTGTGGACTTGGCTGTAGTTTCTGTGGTTGTGGATTCAGCTGTAGTTTCTGTGGTTGTGGACTCGGTTGTATGTTTTGAGGTTGTGGATTCAGCAGGTTTTAAGGTTTTGGATTCAGCTGTAGTTTCTAAGGTTGTGGACTTGGCTGTTGTTTCTGTGGTTGTGGATTTAGCTGTAGATTCTATGGTTGTGGATTCCGCTGCTGTTTCTATGGTTGTGGTTTCAGCTTTTGTTTCTGAAGTTGTGGATTCAGCTGTAGTTTCTGTGGTTGTGGACTCGGTTGTAGGTTGTAAGGTTGTGGATTCAGCTGTTGTTTCTAAAGTTGTGGACTTGGCTGTAGTTTCTGTGGTTGGGGATTCGGCTGTAGGTTCTGAGGTTGTGGATTCAGCAGTAGATTGAGTGGTTGTGATTTCAGCTGTACTTTCTATGGTTGTGGCTTCAGCTGTAGTTTCTAAAGTTGTGGACTTGGCTGTTGTTTCTGTGGTTGTGGACTTGGCTGTAGTTTCTGAGGTTCTGGACTTGGCTGTTGTTTCTGTGCTTGTGGATTCGGCTGTAGATTCAGAGGTTGTGTATTCAGCTGTAGATTGAGTGGTTGTGATTTCAGCTGTTGTTTCTGTGGTTGTAGATTCAGCTGTAATTTCTGTGGTTGTGGACTCGGTTGTGGGTTCTAAGGTTGTGGATTCAGCTGTAGTTTCTAAAGTTGTGGACTTGGCTGTAGTTTCTGTGGTTGTGGATTCAGCAGTAGATTGAGTGGTTGTGATTTCAGCTGTACTTTCTATGGTTGTGGTTTCAGCTGTAGTTTCTATGGTTGTGGATTCCGCTGTAGTTTCTATGGTTGTAGTTTCAGCTGTTGTTTCTGTGGTTGTGTATTCAACTGTCGTTTCTATAGTTGTGGACTTGGCTGTTTTTTCTGTGGTTGTGGATTCGGCTGTCGTTTCTTATGTTGTGAATTCAGCTGTAGTTTCTGTGGTTGTGGACTCGGTTGTAGGTTTTGAGGTTGTGGATTCAGCAGGTTTTAAAGTTTTGGATTCAGCTGTAGTTTCTAAGGTTGTGGACTTGGCTGTTGTTTCTGAGCTTGTGGATTCAGCTGTAGTTTCTAAAGTTGTGGACTTGGCTGATGTTTCTGTGGTTGTGGATTCGGCTGTAGATTCAGAGGTTGTGTATTCAGCAGTAGATTGAGTGGTTGTGATTTCAGCTGTTGTTTCAGTGGATGTAGATTCAGCTGTAGTTTCTGTGGTTGTGGACTCGGTTGTGGGTTCTAAGGTTGTGGATTCAGCTGTAGTTTCTAAAGTTGTGGACTTGGCTGTAGTTTCTGAGGTTGTGGATTCAACTGTAGATTCTATGGTTGTGGATTCAGCTGTAGTTTCTATGGTTGTGGATTCAGCAGTAGATTGAGTGGTTGTGATTTCAGCTGTACTTTCTATGGTTGTGGTTTCAGCTGTTGTTTCTGTGGTTGTGTATTCAGCTGTAGTTTCTATAGTTGTGGACTTGGCTGTTGTTTCTGTGGTTGTGGATTCGGCTGTCGTTTCTGAGTTTGTGGATTCAGCTGTAGTTTCTGTGGTTGTGGACTCGGTTGTAGGTTCTGAGGTTATGAATTCGGCTGTAGTTTCTGAGGTTGTGGATACAGCTGTAGTTTCTGTGGTTGTGGACTTGGTTGTAGGTTGTAAGGTTGTGGATTCAGCTGTTGTTTCTAAAGTTGTGGACTTGGCTGTTGTTTCTGAGCTTGTGGATTCGGCTGTAGATTCAGAGGTTGTGTATTCAGCAGTAGATTGAGTGGTTGTGATTTCAGCTGTTGTTTCTGTGGTTGTAGATTCAGCTGTAGTTTCTGTGGTTGTGGACTCGGTTGTGGGTTCTAAGGTTGTGGATTCAGCTGTAGTTTCTAAAGTTGTGGACTTGGCTGTAGTTTCTGTGGTTGTGGATTCGGCTGTAGGTTCTGAGGTTGTGGATTCAGCAGTAGATTGAGTGGTTGTGATTTCAGCTGTACTTTCTATGGTTGTGGTTTCAGCTGTAGTTTCTATGGTTGTGGATTCCGCTGTAGTTTCTATGGTTGTAGTTTCAGCTGTTGTTTCTGTGGTTGTGTATTCAGCTGTAGTTTCTATAGTTGTGGACTTGGCTGTTGTTTCTGTGGTTGTGGATTCGGCTGTCGTTTCTGAGGTTGTGGATTCAGCTGTAGTTTCTGTGGTTGGGGCACTCGGTTGTAGGTTTTGAGTTTGTGGATTCAGCAGGTTTTAAGGTTTTGGATTCAGCTGTAGTTTCTAAGGTTGTGGACTTGGCTGTTGTTTCTGAGGTTGTGGATTCAGCTGTAGTTTCTAAAGTTGTGGACTTGGCTGTTGTTTCTGTGGTTGTGGATTTAGCTGTAGATTCTATGGTTGTGGATTCCGCTGTTGTTTCTATGGTTGTGGTTTCAGCTGTTGTTTCTGAAGTTGTGGATTCAGCTGTAGTTTATGTGGTTGTGGACTCGGTTCTAGGTTCTAAGGTTATGGATTCGGCTGTAGTTTCTGAGGTTGTGGATACAGCTGTAGTTTCTGTGGTTGTGGACTCGGTTTTGGGTTCTAAGGTTGTGGATTCAGCTGTAGTTTCTAAAGTTGTGGACTTTTCTGTAATTTCTGAGGTTGTGGATTCAGCTGTAGATTCTATGGTTGTGGATTCAGCTGTTGTTTCTAAAGTTGTGGACTTGGCTGTAGTTTTTGTTGTTGTGGATTCGGCTGTAGGTTCTGAGGTTGTGGATTCAGCAGTAGATTGAGTGGTTGTGATTTCAGCTGTACTTTCTATGGTTGTGGTTTCAGCTGTAGTTTCTAAAGTTGTGGACTTGGCTGTTGTTTCTGTGGTTGTGGACTTGGCTGTAGTTTCTGAGGTTGTGGATTCAGCTGTCACTTCTAAAGTTGTGGACTTGGCTGTAGTTTCTATTGTTGTGGATTTGTCTGTAGGTTCTGAGGTTGTGGATTCAGCAGTAGATTGAGTGGTTGTGATTTCAGCTGTACTTTCTATGGTTGTGGTTTCAGCTGTAGTTTCTATGGTTGTGGATTCCGCTGTAGTTTCTATGGTTGTAGTTTCAGCTGTTGTTTCTGTGGTTGTGTATTCAGCTGTAGTTTCTATAGTTGTGGACTTGGCTGTTGTTTCTGTGGTTGTGGATTCGGCTGTCGTTTCTGAGGTTGTGGATTCAGCTGTAGTTTCTGTGGTTGTGGACTCGGTTGTAGGTTCTGAGGTTATTGATTCGGCTGTAGTTTCTGAGGTTGTGGATACAGCTGTAGTTTCTGTGGTTGTGGACTCGGTTGTAGGTTGTAAGGTTTTGGATTCAGCTGTTGTTTCTAAAGTTGTGGACTTGGCTGTTGTTTCTGTGCTTGTGGATTCGGCTGTAGATTCAGAGGTTGTGTATTCAGCAGTAGATTGAGTGGTTGTGATTTCAGCTGTTGTTTCTGTGGTTGTAGATTCAGCTGTAGTTTCTGTGGTTGTGGACTCGGTTGTGGGTTCTAAGGTTGTGGATTCAGCTGTAGTTTCTAAAGTTGTGGACTTGGCTGTAGTTTCTGTGGTTGTGGATTCAGCTGTAGTTTCTGTGGTTGTGGACTCGGTTGTAGGTTTTGAGGTTGTGGATTCAGCAGGTTTTAAGGTTTTGGATTCAGCTGTAGTTTCTAAGGTTGTGGACTTGGCTGTTGTTTCTGAGGTTGTGGATTCAGCTGTAGTTTCTAAAGTTGTGGACTTGGCTGTTGTTTCTGTGGTTGTGGATTTAGCTGTAGATTCTATGGTTGTGGATTCCGCTGTTGTTTCTATGGTTGTGGTTTCAGCTTTTGTTTCTGAAGTTATGGATTCAGCTGTAGTTTCTGTGGTTGTGGACTCGGTTGTAGGTTCTGAGGTTATGGATTCGGCTGTAGTTTCTGAGGTTGTGGATACAGCTGTAGTTTCTGTGGTTGTGGACTCGGTTTTGGGTTCTAAGGTTGTGGATTCAGCTGTAGTTTCTAAAGTTGTGGACTTTTCTGTAGTTTCTGAGGTTGTGGATTCAGCTATAGATTCTATGGTTGTGGATTCAGCTGTAGTTTCTATGGTTGTGGATTCAGCTGTAGTTTCTGTGGTTGTGGACTCGGTTGTATGTTGTAAGTTTGTGGATTCAGCTGTTGTTTCTAAAGTTGTGGACTTGGCTGTAGTTTCTGTGGTTGTGGATTCGGCTGTAGGTTCTGAGGTTGTGGATTTAGCAGTAGATTGAGTGGTTGTGATTTCAGCTGTACTTTCTATGGTTGTGGTTTCAGCTGTAGTTTCTAAAGTTGTGGACTTGGCTGTTGTTTCTGTGGTTGTGGATTCATCTGTCGCTTCTAAAGTTGTGGACTTGGCTGTAGTTTCTGTGGTTGTGGATTCGGCTGTAGGTTCTGAGGTTGTGGATTCAGCAGTAGATTGAGTGGTTGTGATTTCAGCTGTACTTTCTATGGTTGTGGTTTCAGCTTTTGTTTCTGTGGTTGTGTATTCAGCTGTAGGTTCTGAGGTTGCGGACTTGGCTGTAGTTTCTGAGGTTGTGGATTCAGCTGTCGCTTCTAAAGTTGTGGACTTGGCTGTAGTTTCTGTGGTTGTGGATTCGGCTGTAGGTTCTAAGGTTGTGGATTCAGCAGTAGATTGAGTGGTTGTGATTTCAGCTGTACTTTCTATGGTTGTGGTTTCAGCTGTAGTTTCTAAAGTTGTGGACTTGGCTGTTGTTTCTGTGGTTGCGGACTTGGCTGTAGTTTCTGAGGTTGTGGATTCAGCTGTCGCTTCTAAAGTTGTGGACTTGGCTGTAGTTTCTGTGGTTGTGGATTCGGCTGTAGGTTCTGAGGTTGTGGATTCAGCAGTAGATTGAGTGGTTGTGATTTCAGCTGTACTTTCTATGGTTGTGGTTTCAGCTTTTGTTTCTGTGGTTGTGTATTCAGCTGTAGTTTCTATAGTTGTGGACTTGGCTGTTGTTTCTGTGGTTGTGGATTCGGCTGTAGTTTCTGTGGTTGTGGACTCGGTTGTAGGTTCTGAGGTTATTGATTCGGCTGTAGTTTCTGAGGTTGTGGATACAGCTGTAGTTTCTGTGGTTGTGGACTCGGTTGTAGGTTGTAAGGTTGTGGATTCAGCTGTTGTTTCTAAAGTTGTGGACTTGGCTGTTGTTTCTGTGCTTGTGGATTCGGCTGTAGATTCAGAGGTTGTGTATTCAGCAGTAGATTGAGTGGTTGTGATTTCAGCTGTTGTTTCTGTGGTTGTAGATTCAGCTGTAGTTTCTGTGGTTGTGGACTCGGTTGTGGGTTCTAAGGTTGTGGATTCAGCTGTAGTTTCTAAAGTTGTGGACTTGGCTGTAGTTTCTGTGGTTGTGGATTCAGCAGTAGATTGAGTGGTTGTGATTTCAGCTGTACTTTCTATGGTTGTGGTTTCAGCTATAGTTTCTATGGTTGTGGATTCCGCTGTAGTTTCTATGGTTGTAGTTTCAGCTGTTGTTTCTGTGGTTGTGTATTCAACTTTCGTTTCTATAGTTGTGGACTTGGCTGTTGTTTCTGTGGTTGTGGATTCGGCTGTCGTTTCTGATGTTGTGAATTCAGCTGTAGTTTCTGTGGTTGTGGACTCGGTTGTAGGTTTTGAGGTTGTGGATTCAGCAGGTTTTAAAGTTTTGGATTCAGCTGTAGTTTCTAAGGTTGTGGACTTGGCTGTTGTTTCTGAGGTTGTGGATTCAGCTGTAGTTTCTAAAGTTGTGGACTTGGCTGATGTTTCTGTGGTTGTGGATTCGGCTGTAGATTCAGAGGTTGTGTATTCAGCAGTAGATTGAGTGGTTGTGATTTCAGCTGTTGTTTCAGTGGATGTAGATTCAGCTGTAGTTTCTGTGGTTGTGGACTCGGTTGTGGGTTCTAAGGTTGTGGATTCAGCTGTAGTTTCTAAAGTTGTGGACTTGGCTGTAGTTTCTGAGGTTGTGGATTCAACTGTAGATTCTATGGCTGTGGATTCAGCTGTAGTTTCTATGGTTGTGGATTCAGCTGTAGTTTCTGTGGTTGTGGACTCGGTTGTGGGTTCTAAGGTTGTGGATTCAGCTGTAGTTTCTAAAGTTGTGGACTTGGCTGTAGTTTCTGTGGTTGTGGATTCAGCAGTAGATTGAGTGGTTGTGATTTCAGCTGTACTTTCTATGGTTGTGGTTTCAGCTGTAGTTTCTATGGTTGTGGATTCTGCTGTAGTTTCTATGGTTGTAGTTTCAGCTGTTGTTTCTGTGGTTGTGTATTCAACTTTCGTTTCTATAGTTGTGGACTTGGCTGTTGTTTCTGTGGTTGTGGATTCGGCTGTCGTTTCTGATGTTGTGAATTCAGCTGTAGTTTCTGTGGTTGTGGACTCGGTTGTAGGTTTTGAGGTTGTGGATTCAGCAGGTTTTAAAGTTTTGGATTCAGCTGTAGTTTCTAAGGTTGTGGACTTGGCTGTTGTTTCTGAGGTTGTGGATTCGGCTGTCGTTTCTGATGTTGTGAATTCAGCTGTAGTTTCTGTGGTTGTGGACTCGGTTGTAGGTTTTGAGGTTGTGGATTCAGCAGGTTTTAAAGTTTTGGATTCAGCTGTAGTTTCTAAGGTTGTGGACTTGGCTGTTGTTTCTGAGGTTGTGGATTCAGCTGTAGTTTCTAAAGTTGTGGACTTGGCTGATGTTTCTGTGGTTGTGGATTCGGCTGTAGATTCAGAGGTTGTGTATTCAGCAGTAGATTGAGTGGTTGTGATTTCAGCTGTTGTTTCAGTGGATGTAGATTCAGCTGTAGTTTCTGTGGTTGTGGACTCGGTTGTGGGTTCTAAGGTTGTGGATTCAACTGTAGTTTCTAAAGTTGTGGACTTGGCTGTAGTTTCTGAGGTTGTGGATTCAACTGTAGATTCTATGGTTGTGGATTCAGCTGTCGTTTCTAAAGTTGTGGACTTGGCTGTAGTTTCTGTGGTTGTGGATTCGGCTGTAGGTTCTGAGGTTGTGGATTCAGCAGTAGATTGAGTGGTTGTGATTTCAGCTGTACTTTCTATGGTTGTGGTTTCAGCTGTAGTTTCTAAAGTTGTGGACTTGGCTGTTGTTTCTGTGGTTGTGGACTTGGCTGTAGTTTCTGAGGTTGTGGATTCAGCTGTCACTTCTAAAGTTGTGGACTTGGCTGTAGTTTCTATTGTTGTGGATTTGTCTGTAGGTTCTGAGGTTGTGGATTCAGCAGTAGATTGAGTGGTTGTGATTTCAGCTGTACTTTCTATGGTTGTGGTTTCAGCTGTAGTTTCTATGGTTGTGGATTCCGCTGTAGTTTCTATGGTTGTAGTTTCAGCTGTTGTTTCTGTGGTTGTGTATTCAGCTGTAGTTTCTATAGTTGTGGACTTGGCTGTTGTTTCTGTGATTGTGGATTCGGCTGTCGTTTCTGAGGTTGTGGATTCAGCTGTAGTTTCTGTGGTTGTGGACTCGGTTGTAGGTTCTGAGGTTATTGATTCGGCTGTAGTTTCTGAGGTTGTGGATACAGCTGTAGTTTCTGTGGTTGTGGACTCGGTTGTAGGTTGTAAGGTTTTGGATTCAGCTGTTGTTTCTAAAGTTGTGGACTTGGCTGTTGTTTCTGTGCTTGTGGATTCGGCTGTAGATTCAGAGGTTGTGTATTCAGCAGTAGATTGAGTGGTTGTGATTTCAGCTGTTGTTTCTGTGGTTGTAGATTCAGCTGTAGTTTCTGTGGTTGTGGACTCGGTTGTGGGTTCTAAGGTTGTGGATTCAGCTGTAGTTTCTAAAGTTGTGGACTTGGCTGTAGTTTCTGTGGTTGTGGATTCAGCTGTAGTTTCTGTGGTTGTGGACTCGGTTGTAGGTTTTGAGGTTGTGGATTCAGCAGGTTTTAAGGTTTTGGATTCAGCTGTAGTTTCTAAGGTTGTGGACTTGGCTGTTGTTTCTGAGGTTGTGGATTCAGCTGTAGTTTCTAAAGTTGTGGACTTGGCTGTTGTTTCTGTGGTTGTGGATTTAGCTGTAGATTCTATGGTTGTGGATTCCGCTGTTGTTTCTATGGTTGTGGTTTCAGCTTTTGTTTCTGAAGTTGTGGATTCAGCTGTAGTTTCTGTGGTTGTGGACTCGGTTGTAGGTTCTGAGGTTATGGATTCGGCTGTAGTTTCTGAGGTTGTGGATACAGCTGTAGTTTCTGTGGTTGTGGACTCGGTTTTGGGTTCTAAGGTTGTGGATTCAGCTGTAGTTTCTAAAGTTGTGGACTTTTCTGTAGTTTCTGAGGTTGTGGATTCAGCTATAGATTCTATGGTTGTGGATTCAGCTGTAGTTTCTATGGTTGTGGATTCAGCTGTAGTTTCTGTGGTTGTGGACTCGGTTGTATGTTGTAAGTTTGTGGATTCAGCTGTTGTTTCTAAAGTTGTGGACTTGGCTGTAGTTTCTGTGGTTGTGGATTCGGCTGTAGGTTCTGAGGTTGTGGATTTAGCAGTAGATTGAGTGGTTGTGATTTCAGCTGTACTTTCTATGGTTGTGGTTTCAGCTGTAGTTTCTAAAGTTGTGGACTTGGCTGTTGTTTCTGTGGTTGTGGACTTGGCTGTAGTTTCTGAGGTTGTGGATTCAGCTGTCGCTTCTAAAGTTGTGGACTTGGCTGTAGTTTCTGTGGTTGTGGATTCGGCTGTAGGTTCTGAGGTTGTGGATTCGGCTGTAGTTTCTGAGGTTGTGGATACAGCTGTAGTTTCTGTGGTTGTGGACTTGGTTGTAGGTTGTAAGGTTGTGGATTCAGCTGTTGTTTCTAAAGTTGTGGACTTGGCTGTTGTTTCTGAGCTTGTGGATTAGGCTGTAGATTCAGAGGTTGTGTATTCAGCAGTAGATTGAGTGGTTGTGATTTCAGCTGTTGTTTCTGTGGTTGTAGATTCAGCTGTAGTTTCTGTGGTTGTGGACTCGGTTGTGGGTTCTAAGGTTGTGGATTCAGCTGTAGTTTCTAAAGTTGTGGACTTGGCTGTAGTTTCTGTGGTTGTGGATTCGGCTGTAGGTTCTGAGGTTGTGGATTCAGCAGTAGATTGAGTGGTTGTGATTTCAGCTGTACTTTCTATGGTTGTGGTTTCAGCTGTAGTTTCTATGGTTGTGGATTCCGCTGTAGTTTCTATGGTTGTAGTTTCAGCTGTTGTTTCTGTGGTTGTGTATTCAGCTGTAGTTTCTATAGTTGTGGACTTGGCTGTTGTTTCTGTGGTTGTGGATTCGGCTGTCGTTTCTGAGGTTGTGGATTCAGCTGTAGTTTCTGTGGTTGGGGCACTCGGTTGTAGGTTTTGAGTTTGTGGATTCAGCAGGTTTTAAGGTTTTGGATTCAGCTGTAGTTTCTAAGGTTGTGGACTTGGCTGTTGTTTCTGAGGTTGTGGATTCAGCTGTAGTTTCTAAAGTTGTGGACTTGGCTGTTGTTTCTGTGGTTGTGGATTTAGCTGTAGATTCTATGGTTGTGGATTCCGCTGTTGTTTCTATGGTTGTGGTTTCAGCTGTTGTTTCTGAAGTTGTGGATTCAGCTGTAGTTTATGTGGTTGTGGACTCGGTTGTAGGTTCTAAGGTTATGGATTCGGCTGTAGTTTCTGAGGTTGTGGATACAGCTATAGTTTCTGTGGTTGTGGACTCGGTTTTGGGTTCTAAGGTTGTGGATTCAGCTGTAGTTTCTAAAGTTGTGGACTTTTCTGTAATTTCTGAGGTTGTGGATTCAGCTGTAGATTCTATGGTTGTGGATTCAGCTGTTGTTTCTAAAGTTGTGGACTTGGCTGTAGTTTTTGTGGTTGTGGATTCGGCTGTAGGTTCTGAGGTTGTGGATTCAGCAGTAGATTGAGTGGTTGTGATTTCAGCTGTACTTTCTATGGTTGTGGTTTCAGCTGTAGTTTCTAAAGTTGTGGACTTGGCTGTTGTTTCTGTGGTTGTGGACTTGGCTGTAGTTTCTGAGGTTGTGGATTCAGCTGTCACTTCTAAAGTTGTGGACTTGGCTGTAGTTTCTATTGTTGTGGATTTGTCTGTAGGTTCTGAGGTTGTGGATTCAGCAGTAGATTGAGTGGTTGTGATTTCAGCTGTACTTTCTATGGTTGTGGTTTCAGCTGTAGTTTCTATGGTTGTGGATTCCGCTGTAGTTTCTATGGTTGTAGTTTCAGCTGTTGTTTCTGTGGTTGTGTATTCAGCTGTAGTTTCTATAGTTGTGGACTTGGCTGTTGTTTCTGTGGTTGTGGATTCGGCTGTCGTTTCTGATGTTGTGGATTCAGCTGTAGTTTCTGTGGTTGTGGACTCGGTTGTAGGTTCTGAGGTTATTGATTCGGCTGTAGTTTCTGAGGTTGTGGATACAGCTGTAGTTTCTGTGGTTGTGGACTAGGTTGTAGGTTGTAAGGTTTTGGATTCAGCTGTTGTTTCTAAAGTTGTGGACTTGGCTGTTGTTTCTGTGCTTGTGGATTCGGCTGTAGATTCAGAGGTTGTGTATTCAGCAGTAGATTGAGTGGTTGTGATTTCAGCTGTTGTTTCTGTGGTTGTAGATTCAGCTGTAGTTTCTGTGGTTGTGGACTCGGTTGTGGGTTCTAAGGTTGTGGATTCAGCTGTAGTTTCTAAAGTTGTGGACTTGGCTGTAGTTTCTGTGGTTGTGGATTCAGCTGTAGTTTCTGTGGTTGTGGACTCGGTTGTAGGTTTTGAGGTTGTGGATTCAGCAGGTTTTAAGGTTTTGGATTCAGCTGTAGTTTCTAAGGTTGTGGACTTGGCTGTTGTTTCTGAGGTTGTGGATTCAGCTGTAGTTTCTAAAGTTGTGGACTTGGCTGTTGTTTCTGTGGTTGTGGATTTAGCTGTAGATTCTATGGTTGTGGATTCCGCTGTTGTTTCTATGGTTGTGGTTTCAGCTTTTGTTTCTGAAGTTATGGATTCAGCTGTAGTTTCTGTGGTTGTGGACTCGGTTGTAGGTTCTGAGGTTATGGATTCGGCTGTAGTTTCTGAGGTTGTGGATACAGCTGTAGTTTCTGTGGTTGTGGACTCGGTTTTGGGTTCTAAGGTTGTGGATTCAGCTGTAGTTTCTAAAGTTGTGGACTTTTCTGTAGTTTCTGAGGTTGTGGATTCAGCTATAGATTCTATGGTTGTGGATTCAGCTGTAGTTTCTATGGTTGTGGATTCAGCTGTAGTTTCTGTGGTTGTGGACTCGGTTGTATGTTGTAAGTTTGTGGATTCAGCTGTTGTTTCTAAAGTTGTGGACTTGGCTGTAGTTTCTGTGGTTGTGGATTCGGCTGTAGGTTCTGAGGTTGTGGATTTAGCAGTAGATTGAGTGGTTGTGATTTCAGCTGTACTTTCTATGGTTGTGGTTTCAGCTGTAGTTTCTAAAGTTGTGGACTTGGCTGTTGTTTCTGTGGTTGTGGACTTGGCTGTAGTTTCTGAGGTTGTGGATTCAGCTGTCGCTTCTAAAGTTGTGGACTTGGCTGTAGTTTCTGTGGTTGTGGATTCGGCTGTAGGTTCTGAGGTTGTGGATTCATAAGTAGATTGAGTGGTTGTGATTTCAGCTGTACTTTCTATGGTTGTGGTTTCAGCTTTTGTTTCTGTGGTTGTGTATTCAGCTGTAGTTTCTATAGTTGTGGACTTGGCTGTTGTTTCTGTGGTTGTGGATTCGGCTGTAGTTTATGTGGTTGTGGACTCGGTTGTATGTTGTAAGTTTGTGGATTCAGCTGTTGTTTCTAAAGTTGTGGACTTGGCTGTAGTTTCTGTGGTTGTGGATTCGGCTGTAGGTTCTGAGGTTGTGGATTTAGCAGTAGATTGAGTGGTTGTGATTTCAGCTGTACTTTCTATCGTTGTGGTTTCAGCTGTAGTTTCTAAAGTTGTGGACTTGGCTGTTGTTTCTGTGGTTGTGGACTTGGCTGTAGTTTCTGAGGTTGTGGATTCAGCTGTCGCTTCTAAAGTTGTGGACTTGGCTGTAGTTTCTGTGGTTGTGGATTCGGCTGTAGGTTCTGAGGTTGTGGATTCAGCAGTAGATTGAGTGGTTGTGATTTCAGCTGTACTTTCTATGGTTGTGGTTTCAGCTTTTGTTTCTGTGGTTGTGTATTCAGCTGTAGTTTCTATAGTTGTGGACTTGGCTGTTGTTTCTGTGGTTGTGGATTCGGCTGTAGTTTCTGTGGTTGTGGACTCGGTTGTAGGTTCTGAGGTTATTGATTCGGCTGTAGTTTCTGAGGTTGTGGATTCAGCTGTAGTTTCTGTGGTTGTTGACTCGGTTGTATGTTGTAAGTTTGTGGATTCAGCTGTTGTTTCTAAAGTTGTGGACTTGGCTGTAGTTTCTGTGGTTGTGGATTCGGCTGTAGGTTCTGAGGTTGTGGATTTAGCAGTAGATTGAGTGGTTGTGATTTCAGCTGTACTTTCTATGGTTGTGGTTTCAGCTGTAGTTTCTAAAGTTGTGGACTTGGCTGTTGTTTCTGTGGTTGTGGACTTGGCTGTAGTTTCTGAGGTTGTGGATTCAGCTGTCGCTTCTAAAGTTGTGGACTTGGCTGTAGTTTCTGTGGTTGTGGATTCGGCTGTAGGTTCTGAGGTTGTGGATTCAGCAGTAGATTGAGTGGTTGTGATTTCAGCTGTACTTTCTATGGTTGTGGTTTCAGCTTTTGTTTCTGTGGTTGTGTATTCAGCTGTAGTTTCTATAGTTGTGGACTTGGCTGTTGTTTCTGTGGTTGTGGATTCGGCTGTAGTTTCTGTGGTTGTGGACTCGGTTGTAGGTTCTGAGGTTATTGATTCGGCTGTAGTTTCTGAGGTTGTGGATACAGCTGTAGTTTCTGTGGTTGTGGACTCGGTTGTAGGTTGTAAGGTTGTGGATTCAGCTGTTGTTTCTAAAGTTGTGGACTTGGCTGTTGTTTCTGTGCTTGTGGATTCGGCTGTAGATTCAGAGGTTGTGTATTCAGCAGTAGATTGAGTGGTTGTGATTTCAGCTGTTGTTTCTGTGGTTGTAGATTCAGCTGTAGTTTCTGTGGTTGTGGACTCGGTTGTGGGTTCTAAGGTTGTGGATTCAGCTGTAGTTTCTAAAGTTGTGGACTTGGCTGTAGTTTCTGTGGTTGTGGATTCAGCAGTAGATTGAGTGGTTGTGATTTCAGCTGTACTTTCTATGGTTGTGGTTTCAGCTATAGTTTCTATGGTTGTGGATTCCGCTGTAGTTTCTATGGTTGTAGTTTCAGCTGTTGTTTCTGTGGTTGTGTATTCAACTTTCGTTTCTATAGTTGTGGACTTGGCTGTTGTTTCTGTGGTTGTGGATTCGGCTGTCGTTTCTGATGTTGTGAATTCAGCTGTAGTTTCTGTGGTTGTGGACTCGGTTGTAGGTTTTGAGGTTGTGGATTCAGCAGGTTTTAAAGTTTTGGATTCAGCTGTAGTTTCTAAGGTTGTGGACTTGGCTGTTGTTTCTGAGGTTGTGGATTCAGCTGTAGTTTCTAAAGTTGTGGACTTGGCTGATGTTTCTGTGGTTGTGGATTCGGCTGTAGATTCAGAGGTTGTGTATTCAGCAGTAGATTGAGTGGTTGTGATTTCAGCTGTTGTTTCAGTGGATGTAGATTCAGCTGTAGTTTCTGTGGTTGTGGACTCGGTTGTGGGTTCTAAGGTTGTGGATTTAGCTGTAGTTTCTAAAGTTGTGGACTTGGCTGTAGTTTCTGAGGTTGTGGATTCAACTGTAGATTCTATGGTTGTGGATTCAGCTGTAGTTTCTATGGTTGTGGATTCAGCTGTAGTTTCTGTGGTTGTGGACTCGGTTGTGGGTTCTAAGGTTGTGGATTCAGCTGTAGTTTCTAAAGTTGTGGACTTGGCTGTAGTTTCTGTGGTTGTGGATTCAGCAGTAGATTGAGTGGTTGTGATTTCAGCTGTACTTTCTATGGTTGTGTATTCAACTTTCGTTTCTATAGTTGTGGACTTGGCTGTTGTTTCTGTGGTTGTGGATTCGGCTGTCGTTTCTGATGTTGTGAATTCAGCTGTAGTTTCTGTGGTTGTGGACTCGGTTGTAGGTTTTGAGGTTGTGGATTCAGCAGGTTTTAAAGTTTTGGATTCAGCTGTAGTTTCTAAGGTTGTGGACTTGGCTGTTGTTTCTGAGGTTGTGGATTCAGCTGTAGTTTCTAAAGTTGTGGACTTGGCTGATGTTTCTGTGGTTGTGGATTCGGCTGTAGATTCAGAGGTTGTGTATTCAGCAGTAGATTGAGTGGTTGTGATTTCAGCTGTTGTTTCAGTGGATGTAGATTCAGCTGTAGTTTCTGTGGTTGTGGACTCGGTTGTGGGTTCTAAGGTTGTGGATTCAACTGTAGTTTCTAAAGTTGTGGACTTGGCTGTAGTTTCTGAGGTTGTGGATTCAACTGTAGATTCTATGGTTGTGGATTCAGCTGTAGTTTCTATGGTTGTGGATTCAGCTGTAGTTTCTGTGGTTGTGGACTCGGTTGTAGGTTCTAAGGTTGTGGATTCAGCTGTCGTTTCTAAAGTTGTGGTCTTGGCTGTAGTTTCTGTGGTTGTGGATTCGGCTGTAGGTTCTGAGGTTGTGGATTCAGCAGTAGATTGAGTGGTTGTGATTTCAGCTGTACTTTCTATGGTTGTGGTTTCAGCTGTAGTTTCTAAAGTTGTGGACTTGGCTGTTGTTTCTGTGGTTGTGGACTTGGCTGTAGTTTCTGAGGTTGTGGATTCAGCTGTCACTTCTAAAGTTGTGGACTTGGCTGTAGTTTCTATTGTTGTGGATTTGTCTGTAGGTTCTGAGGTTGTGGATTCAGCAGTAGATTGAGTGGTTGTGATTTCAGCTGTACTTTCTATGGTTGTGGTTTCAGCTGTAGTTTCTATGGTTGTGGATTCCGCTGTAGTTTCTATGGTTGTAGTTTCAGCTGTTGTTTCTGTGGTTGTGTATTCAGCTGTAGTTTCTATAGTTGTGGACTTGGCTGTTGTTTCTGTGGTTGTGGATTCGGCTGTCGTTTCTGAGGTTATTGATTCGGCTGTAGTTTCTGAGGTTGTGGATACAGCTGTAGTTTCTGTGGTTGTGGACTCGGTTGTAGGTTGTAAGGTTTTGGATTCAGCTGTTGTTTCTAAAGTTGTGGACTTGGCTGTTGTTTCTGTGCTTGTGGATTCGGCTGTAGATTCAGAGGTTGTGTATTCAGCAGTAGATTGAGTGGTTGTGATTTCAGCTGTTGTTTCTGTGGTTGTAGATTCAGCTGTAGTTTCTGTGGTTGTGGACTCGGTTGTGGGTTCTAAGGTTGTGGATTCAGCTGTAGTTTCTAAAGTTGTGGACTTGGCTGTAGTTTCTGTGGTTGTGGATTCAGCTGTAGTTTCTGTGGTTGTGGACTCGGTTGTAGGTTTTGAGGTTGTGGATTCAGCAGGTTTTAAGGTTTTGGATTCAGCTGTAGTTTCTAAGGTTGTGGACTTGGCTGTTTTTTCTGAGGTTGTGGATTCAGCTGTAGTTTCTAAAGTTGTGGACTTGGCTGTTGTTTCTGTGGTTGTGGATTTAGCTGTAGATTCTATGGTTGTGGATTCCGCTGTTGTTTCTATGGTTGTGGTTTCAGCTTTTGTTTCTGAAGTTGTGGATTCAGCTGTAGTTTCTGTGGTTGTGGACTCGGTTGTAGGTTCTGAGGTTATGGATTCGGCTGTAGTTTCTGAGGTTGTGGATACAGCTGTAGTTTCTGTGGTTGTGGACTCGGTTTTGGGTTCTAAGGTTGTGGATTCAGCTGTAGTTTCTAAAGTTGTGGACTTTTCTGTAGTTTCTGAGGTTGTGGATTCAGCTATAGATTCTATGGTTGTGGATTCAGCTGTAGTTTCTATGGTTGTGGATTCAGCTGTAGTTTCTGTGGTTGTGGACTCGGTTGTATGTTGTAAGTTTGTGGATTCAGCTGTTGTTTCTAAAGTTGTGGACTTGGCTGTAGTTTCTGTGGTTGTGGATTCGGCTGTAGGTTCTGAGGTTGTGGATTTAGCAGTAGATTGAGTGGTTGTGATTTCAGCTGTACTTTCTATGGTTGTGGTTTCAGCTGTAGTTTCTAAAGTTGTGGACTTGGCTGTTGTTTCTGTGGTTGTGGACTTGGCTGTAGTTTCTGAGGTTGTGGATTCAGCTGTCGCTTCTAAAGTTGTGGACTTGGCTGTAGTTTCTGTGGTTGTGGATTCGGCTGTAGGTTCTGAGGTTGTGGATTCAGCAGTAGATTGAGTGGTTGTGATTTCAGCTGTACTTTCTATGGTTGTGGTTTCAGCTTTTGTTTCTGTGGTTGTGTATTCAGCTGTAGTTTCTATAGTTGTGGACTTGGCTGTTGTTTCTGTGGTTGTGGATTCGGCTGTAGTTTCTGTGGTTGTGGACTCGGTTGTAGGTTCTGAGGTTATTGATTCGGCTGTAGTTTCTGAGGTTGTGGATACAGCTGTAGTTTCTGTGGTTGTGGACTCGGTTGTAGGTTGTAAGGTTGTGGATTCAGCTGTTGTTTCTAAAGTTGTGGACTTGGCTGTTGTTTCTGTGCTTGTGGATTCTGCTGTAGATTCAGAGGTTGTGTATTCAGCAGTAGATTGAGTGGTTGTGATTTCAGCTGTTGTTTCTGTGGTTGTAGATTCAGCTGTAGTTTCTGTGGTTGTGGACTCGGTTGTGGGTTCTAAGGTTGTGGATTCAGCTGTAGTTTCTAAAGTTGTGGACTTGGCTGTAGTTTCTGTGGTTGTGGATTCAGCAGTAGATTGAGTGGTTGTGATTTCAGCTGTACTTTCTATGGTTGTGGTTTCAGCTATAGTTTCTATGGTTGTGGATTCCGCTGTAGTTTCTATGGTTGTAGTTTCAGCTGTTGTTTCTGTGGTTGTGTATTCAACTTTCGTTTCTATAGTTGTGGACTTGGCTGTTGTTTCTGTGGTTGTGGATTCGGCTGTCGTTTCTGATGTTGTGAATTCAGCTGTAGTTTCTGTGGTTGTGGACTCGGTTGTAGGTTTTGAGGTTGTGGATTCAGCAGGTTTTAAAGTTTTGGATTCAGCTGTAGTTTCTAAGGTTGTGGACTTGGCTGTTGTTTCTGAGGTTGTGGATTCAGCTGTAGTTTCTAAAGTTGTGGACTTGGCTGATGTTTCTGTGGTTGTGGATTCGGCTGTAGATTCAGAGGTTGTGTATTCAGCAGTAGATTGAGTGGTTGTGATTTCAGCTGTTGTTTCAGTGGATGTAGATTCAGCTGTAGTTTCTGTGGTTGTGGACTCGGTTGTGGGTTCTAAGGTTGTGGATTCAGCTGTAGTTTCTAAAGTTGTGGACTTGGCTGTAGTTTCTGAGGTTGTGGATTCAACTGTAGATTCTATGGTTGTGGATTCAGCTGTAGTTTCTATGGTTGTGGATTCAGCTGTAGTTTCTGTGGTTGTGGACTCTGTTGTGGGTTCTAAGGTTGTGGATTCAGCTGTTGTTTCTAAAGTTGTGGACTTGGCTGTAGTTTCTGTGGTTGTGGATTCAGCAGTAGATTGAGTGGTTGTGATTTCAGCTGTACTTTCTATGGTTGTGGTTTCAGCTGTAGTTTCTATGGTTGTGGATTCCGCTGTAGTTTCTATGGTTGTAGTTTCAGCTGTTGTTTCTGTGGTTGTGTATTCAACTTTCGTTTCTATAGTTGTGGACTTGGCTGTTGTTTCTGTGGTTGTGGATTCGGCTGTCGTTTCTGATGTTGTGAATTCAGCTGTAGTTTCTGTGGTTGTGGACTCGGTTGTAGGTTTTGAGGTTGTGGATTCAGCAGGTTTTAAAGTTTTGGATTCAGCTGTAGTTTCTAAGGTTGTGGACTTGGCTGTTGTTTCTGAGGTTGTGGATTCAGCTGTAGTTTCTAAAGTTGTGGACTTGGCTGATGTTTCTGTGGTTGTGGATTCGGCTGTAGATTCAGAGGTTGTGTATTCAGCAGTAGATTGAGTGGTTGTGATTTCAGCTGTTGTTTCAGTGGATGTAGATTCAGCTGTAGTTTCTGTGGTTGTGGACTCGGTTGTGGGTTCTAAGGTTGTGGATTCAACTGTAGTTTCTAAAGTTGTGGACTTGGCTGTAGTTTCTGAGGTTGTGGATTCAACTGTAGATTCTATGGTTGTGGATTCAGCTGTAGTTTCTATGGTTGTGGATTCAGCTGTAGTTTCTGTGGTTGTGGACTCGGTTGTAGGTTCTAAGGTTGTGGATTCAGCTGTCGTTTCTAAAGTTGTGGACTTGGCTGTAGTTTCTGTGGTTGTGGATTCGGCTGTAGGTTCTGAGGTTGTGGATTCAGCAATAGATTGAGTGGTTGTGATTTCAGCTGTACTTTCTATGGTTGTGGTTTCAGCTGTTGTTTCTGTGGTTGTGTATTCAGCTGTAGTTTCTATAGTTGTGGACTTGGCTGTTGTTTCTGTGGTTGTGGATTCGGCTGTCGTTTCTGAGGTTGTGGATTCAGCTGTAGTTTCTGTGGTTGTGGACTCGGTTGTAGGTTCTGAGGTTATGAATTCGGCTGTAGTTTCTGAGGTTGTGGATACAGCTGTAGTTTCTGTGGTTGTGGACTTGGTTGTAGGTTGTAAGGTTGTGGATTCAGCTGTTGTTTCTAAAGTTGTGGATTCGGCTGTAGATTCAGAGGTTGTGTATTCAGCAGTAGATTGAGTGGTTGTGATTTCAGCTGTTGTTTCTGTGGTTGTAGATTCAGCTGTAGTTTCTGTGGTTGTGGACTCGGTTGTGGGTTCTAAGGTTGTGGATTCAGCTGTAGATTCTATGGTTTTGGATTCAGCTGTAGTTTCTAAGGTTGTGGACTTGGCTGTTGTTTCTGTGGTTGTGGATTCGGCTGTTGTTTCTGTGGTTGTAGATTCAGCTGTAGTTTCTATGGTTGTGGATTCCGCTGTAGTTTCTATGGTTGTGTATTCAGCTGTAGTTTCTATAGTTGTGGACTTGGCTGTTGTTTCTGTGGTTTTGGATTCGGCTGTCGTTTCTGAGGTTGTGGATTCAGCTGTAGTTTCTGTGGTTGTGGACTCGGTTGTAGGTTCTGAGGTTATGGATTCGGCTGTAGTTTCTGAGGTTTTAGATACAGCTGTAGTTTCTGTGGTTGTGGACTCGGTTGTGGGTTCTAAGGTTGTGGACTCAGCTGTAGTTTCTAAAGTTGTGGACTTGGCTGTAGTTTCTGAGGTTGTGAATTCAGCTGTAGATTCTATGGTTGTGGATTCAGCTGTAGTTTCTATGGTTGTGGATTCAGCTGTAGTTTCTGTGGTTGTGGACTCGGTTCTAGGTTCTAAGGTTGTGGTTTCTAAAGTTGTGGACTTGGCTGTAGTTTCTGAGGTTGTGGATTCAGCTGTAGATTCTATGGTTGTGGATTCCGCTGTAGTTTCTATGGTTGTTGTTTCAGCTGTTGTTTCTGAAGTTGTGGATTCAGCTGTAGTTTCTGTGGTTGTGGACTCGGTTGTAGTTTCTGAGGTTGTGGATACAGCTGTAGTTTCTGTTGTTGTGGACTCGGTTTTGGGTTCTAAGGTTATGGTTTCAGCTGTAGTTTCTAAAGTTGTGGACTTGGCTGTAGTTTCTGAGGTTTTGGATTCAGCTATAGATTCTATGGTTGTGGATTCTGCTGTAGTTTATATGGTTTTGGTTTCAGCTGTTGTTTCTGAAGTTGTGGATTCAGCTGTAGTTTCAGTGGTTGTGGACTCGGTTGTAGGTTCTGAGGTTGTGTGTTCAGCTGTAGTTTCTAAAGTTGTGGACTCTGTTGTGGGTTCCGAGGTTGTGAATACAGCAGTAGATTGAGTGATTGTGATTTCACCTGTAGTTTCTATGGTTGTGGATTCAGCTGTAGTTTCTGAGGTTGTAGATTCAGCTGTAGTTTCTATTGTTGTGGAGACAGTTGTAGGTTCTGGGGTTGTGGAATCAGCTTTTTTTCCTATGGTTGTAGCTTCAGCTGTAGTTTCTAAAGTTGTGGACTTGGCTGTTGTTTCTGTGGTTGTGAACTTGGCTGTAGTTTCTGATGTTCTGGACTTGGCTGTTGTTTCTGTGCTTGTGGATTCGGCTGTAGATTCAGAGGTTGTGTATTCAGCAGTAGATTGAGTGGTTGTGATTTCAGCTGTTGTTTCTGTGGTTGTAGATTCAGCTGTAGTTTCTGTGGTTGTGGACTTGGCTGTAGTTTCTGAGGTTGTGGATTCAGCTGTAGATTCTATGGTTGTGGATTCCACTGTAGTTTCTATGGTTGTGGTTTCAGCTGTTGTTTCTGAAGTTGTGGATTCAGCTGTAGTTTCTGTGGTTGTGGACTCGGTTGTAGTTTTTGAGGTTGTGGATTCAGCTGTAGATTCTATGGTTGTGGATTCAGCTGTAGTTTCTAAGGTTGTGGATTCAGCTGTCGTTTCTGAAGTTGTGGACTTGGCTGTAGTTTCTGTGGTTGTGGATTCGGCTGTAGGTTCTGAGGTTGTGGATTCAGCAGTAGATTGAGTGGTTGTGATTTCAGCTGTACTTTCTATGGTTGTGGTTTCAGCTGTAGTTTCTATGGTTGTGGATTCCGCTGTAGTTTCTATGGTTGTAGTTTCAGCTGTAGTTTCTGTGGTTGTGGACTCGGTTGTAGGTTCTAAGGTTGTGGATTCAGCTGTCGTTTCTAAAGTTGTGGACTTGGCTGTAGTTTCTGTGGTTGTGGATTCGGCTGTAGGTTCTGAGGTTGTGGATTCAGCAGTAGATTGAGTGGTTGTGATTTCAGCTGTACTTTCTATGGTTGTGGATTCTGCTGTAGTTTATATGGTTTTGGTTTCAGCTGTTGTTTCTGAAGTTGTGGATTCAGCTGTAGTTTCAGTGGTTGTGGACTCGGTTGTAGGTTCTAAGGTTGTGGATTCAGCTGTAGTTTCTAAAGTTGTCGACTTGGCTGTAGTTTCTGTGGTTGTGGATTCAGCTGTAGGTTCTGAGGTTGTGAATTCAGCAGTAGATTGAGTGGTTGTGATTTCAGCTGTACTTTCTATGGTTTTGGTTTCAGCTGTAGTTTCTATGGTTGTAGTTTCAGCTGTAGTTTCTATGGTTGTGGATTCAGCTGTAGTTTCTGTGGTTGTGGACTCGGTTGTTTCAGTTTGAGGTTGTGGATTCAGCTGTAGATTCTATGGTTGTGGATTCAGCTGTAGTTTCTATGGTTGTGGATTCAGCTGTAGTTTCTGTGGTTGTGGACTCGGTTGTAGGTTCTAAGGTTGTGGATTCAGCTGTCGTTTCTAAAGTTGTGGACTTGGCTGTAGTTTCTGTGGTTGTGGATTCGGCTGTAGGTTCTGAGGTTGTGGATTCAGCAGTAGATTGAGTGGTTGTGATTTCAGCTGTACTTTCTATGGTTGTGGTTTCAGCTGTAGTTTCTATGGTTGTGGATTCCGCTGTAGTTTCTATGGTTGTAGTTTCAGCTGTTGTTTCTGTGGTTGTGTATTCAGCTGTAGTTTCTATAGTTGTGGACTTGGCTGTTGTTTCTGTGGTTGTGGATTCGGCTGTCGTTTCTGAGGTTGTGGATTCACCTGTAGTTTCTGTGGTTGCGGATTCGGTTGTAGGTTCTGAGGTTATTGATTCGGCTGTAGTTTCTGAGGTTGTGGATACAGCTGTAGTTTCTGTGGTTGTGGACTCGGTTGTAGGTTGTAACGTTGTGGATTCAGCTGTTGTTTCTAAAGTTGTGGACTTGGCTGTTGTTTCTGTGCTTGTGGATTCGGCTGTAGATTCAGAGGTTGTGTATTCAGCAGTAGATTGAGTGGTTGTGATTTCAGCTGTTGTTTCTGTGGTTGTAGATTCAGCTGTAGTTTCTGTGGTTGTGGACTCGGTTGTGGGTTCTAAGGTTGTGGATTCAGCTGTAGTTTCTAAAGTTGTCGACTTGGCTGTAGTTTCTGTGGTTGTGGATTCAGCTGTAGGTTCTGAGGTTGTGAATTCAGCAGTAGATTGAGTGGTTGTGATTTCAGCTGTACTTTCTATGGTTGTGGTTTCAGCTGTAGTTTCTATGGTTGTAGTTTCAGCTGTTGTTTCTGTGGTTATGTATTCAGCTTTAGTTTCTATAGTTGTGGACTTGGCTGTTGTTTCTGTGGTTGTGGATTCGGCTGTCGTTTCTGAGGTTGTGGATTCAGCTGTAGTTTCTGTGGTTGTGGACTCGGTTGTAGGTTTTGAGGTTGTGGATTCAGCAGGTTTTAAGGTTTTGGATTCCGCTGTAGTTTCTAAGGTTGTGGACTTGGCTGTTGTTTCTGAGGTTGTGGATTCAGCTGTAGTTTCTAAAGTTGTGGACTTGGCTGTAGTTTCTGAGGTTGTGGATTCAGCTGTAGATTCTATGGTTGTGGATTCAGCTGTAGTTTCTATGGTTGTGGATTCAGCTGTAGGTTCTGAGGTTGTGAATTCAGCAGTAGATTGAGTGGTTGTGATTTCAGCTGTACTTTCTATGGTTTTGGTTTCAGCTGTAGTTTCTATGGTTGTAGTTTCAGCTGTAGTTTCTGTGGTTGTGGACTCGGTTGTAGGTTCTAAGGTTGTGGATTCAGCTGTCGTTTCTAAAGTTGTGGACTTGGCTGTAGTTTCTGTGGTTGTGGATTCGGCTGTAGGTTCTGAGGTTGTGGATTCAGCAGTAGATTGAGTGGTTGTGATTTCAGCTGTACTTTCTATGGTTGTGGTTTCAGCTGTAGTTTCTATGGTTGTGGATTCCGCTGTAGTTTCTATGGTTGTAGTTTCAGCTGTTGTTTCTGTGGTTGTGTATTCAGCTGTAGTTTCTATAGTTGTGGACTTGGCTGTTGTTTCTGTGGTTGTGGATTCAGCTGTTGTTTCTGAGGTTGTGGATTCACCTGTAGTTTCTGTGGTTGCGGATTCGGTTGTAGGTTCTGAGGTTATTGATTCGGCTGTAGTTTCTGAGGTTGTGGATACAGCTGTAGTTTCTGTGGTTGTGGACTCGGTTGTAGGTTGTAAGGTTGTGGATTCAGCTGTTGTTTCTAAAGTTGTGGACTTGGCTGTTGTTTCTGTGCTTGTGGATTCGGCTGTAGATTCAGAGGTTCTGTATTCAGCAGTAGATTGAGTGGTTGTGATTTCAGCTGTTGTTTCTGTGGTTGTAGATTCAGCTGTAGTTTCTGTGGTTGTGGACTCGGTTGTGGGTTCTAAGGTTGTGGATTCAGCTGTAGTTTCTAAAGTTGTCGACTTGGCTGTAGTTTCTGTGGTTGTGGATTCAGCTGTAGGTTCTGAGGTTGTGAATTCAGCAGTAGATTGAGTGGTTGTGATTTCAGCTGTAGTTTCTATGGTTGTAGTTTCAGCTGTTGTTTCTGTGGTTATGTATTCAGCTTTAGTTTCTATAGTTGTGGACTTGGCTGTTGTTTCTGTGGTTGTGGATTCGGCTGTCGTTTCTGAGGTTGTGGATTCAGCAGTAGATTGAGTGGTTGTGATTTCAGCTGTACTTTCTATGGTTGTGGTTTCAGCTGTAGTTTCTATGGTTGTAGTTTCAGCTGTTGTTTCTGTGGTTATGTATTCAGCTTTAGTTTCTATAGTTGTGGACTTGGCTGTTGTTTCTGTGGTTGTGGATTCGGCTGTCGTTTCTGAGGTTGTGGATTCAGCTGTAGTTTCTGTGGTTGTGGACTCGGTTGTAGGTTTTGAGGTTGTGGATTCAGCAGGTTTTAAGGTTTTGGATTCCGCTGTAGTTTCTAAGGTTGTGGACTTGGCTGTTGTTTCTGAGGTTGTGGATTCAGCTGTAGTTTCTAAAGTTGTGGACTTGGCTGTAGTTTCTGAGGTTGTGGATTCAGCTGTAGATTCTATGGTTGTGGATTCAGCTGTAGTTTCTATGGTTGTGGATTCAGCTGTTGTTTCTGTGGTTATGTATTCAGCTGTTGTTTCTGTGGTTGTGTATTCAGCTGTAGTTTCTATAGTTGTGGACTTGGCTGTTGTTTCTGTGGTTGTGGATTCGGCTGTCGTTTCTGAGGTTGTGGATTCACCTGTAGTTTCTGTGGTTGCGGATTCGGTTGTAGGTTCTGAGGTTATTGATTCGGCTGTAGTTTCTGAGGTTGTGGATACAGCTGTAGTTTCTGTGGTTGTGGACTCGGTTGTAGGTTGTAAGGTTGTGGATTCAGCTGTTGTTTCTAAAGTTGTGGACTTGGCTGTTGTTTCTGTGCTTGTGGATTCGGCTGTAGATTCAGAGGTTGTGTATTCAGCAGTAGATTGAGTGGTTGTGATTTCAGCTGTTGTTTCTGTGGTTGTAGATTCAGCTGTAGTTTCTGTGGTTGTGGACTCGGTTGTGGGTTCTAAGGTTGTGGATTCAGCTGTAGTTTCTAAAGTTGTCGACTTGGCTGTAGTTTCTGTGGTTGTGGATTCAGCTGTAGGTTCTGAGGTTGTGAATTCAGCAGTAGATTGAGTGGTTGTGATTTCAGCTGTACTTTCTATGGTTGTGGTTTCAGCTGTAGTTTCTATGGTTGTGGATTCCGCTGTAGTTTCTATGGTTGTAGTTTCAGCTGTTGTTTCTGTGGTTGTGTATTCAGCTGTAGTTTCTATAGTTGTGGACTTGGCTGTTGTTTCTGTGGTTGTGGATTCGGCTGTCATTTCTGAGGTTGTGGATTCAGCTGTAGTTTCTGTGGTTGTGGACTCGGTTGTAGGTTTTGAGGTTGTGGATTCAGCAGGTTTTAAGGTTTTGGATTCAGCTGTAGTTTCTAAGGTTGTGGACTTGGCTGTAGATTCTGAGGTTGTGGATTCAGCTGTAGATTCTATGGTTGTGGATTCCACTGTAGTTTCTATGGTTGTGGTTTCAGCTGTTGTTTCTGAAGTTGTGGATTCAGCTGTAGTTTCTGTGGTTGTGGACTCGGTTGTAGTTTCTGAGGTTGTGGATTCAGCTGTAGATTCTATGGTTGTGGATTCAGCTGTAGTTTCTATGGTTGTGGATTCAGCTGTAGTTTCTGTGGTTGTGGACTCGGTTGTAGGTTCTAAGGTTGTGGATTCAGCTGTCGTTTCTAAAGTTGTGGACTTGGCTGTAGTTTCTGTGGTTGTGGATTCGGCTGTAGGTTCTGAGGTTGTGGATTCAGCAGTAGATTGAGTGGTTGTGATTTCAGCTGTACTTTCTATGGTTGTGGTTTCAGCTGTAGTTTCTATGGTTGTGGATTCCGCTGTAGTTTCTATGGTTGTAGTTTCAGCTGTTGTTTCTGTGGTTGTGTATTCAGCTGTAGTTTCTATAGTTGTGGACTTGGCTGTTGTTTCTGTGGTTGTGGATTCGGCTGTCGTTTCTGAGGTTGTGGATTCAGCTGTAGTTTCTGTGGTTGCGGACTCGGTTGTAGGTTCTGAGGTTATTGATTCGGCTGTAGTTTCTGAGGTTGTGGATACAGCTGTAGTTTCTGTGGTTGTGGACTCGGTTGTAGGTTGAAAGGTTGTGGATTCAGCTGTTGTTTCTAAAGTTGTGGACTTGGCTGTTGTTTCTGTGCTTGTGGATTCGGCTGTGGATTCAGAGGTTGTGTATTCAGCAGTAGATTGAGTGGTTGTGATTTCAGCTGTTGTTTCTGTGGTTGTAGATTCAGCTGTAGTTTCTGTGGTTGTGGACTCGGTTGTGGGTTCTAAGGTTGTGGATTCAGCTGTAGTTTCTAAAGTTGTCGACTTGGCTGTAGTTTCTGTGGTTGTGGATTCAGCTGTAGGTTCTGAGGTTGTGAATTCAGCAGTAGATTGAGTGGTTGTGATTTCAGCTGTACTTTCTATGGTTGTGGTTTCAGCTGTAGTTTCTATGGTTGTAGTTTCAGCTGTTGTTTCTGTGGTTATGTATTCAGCTTTAGTTTCTATAGTTGTGGACTTGGCTGTTGTTTCTGTGGTTGTGGATTCGGCTGTCGTTTCTGAGGTTGTGGATTCAGCAGTAGATTGAGTGGTTGTGATTTCAGCTGTACTTTCTATGGTTGTGGTTTCAGCTGTAGTTTCTATGGTTGTAGTTTCAGCTGTTGTTTCTGTGGTTATGTATTCAGCTTTAGTTTCTATAGTTGTGGACTTGGCTGTTGTTTCTGTGGTTGTGGATTCGGCTGTCGTTTCTGAGGTTGTGGATTCAGCTGTAGTTTCTGTGGTTGTGGACTCGGTTGTAGTTTCTGAGGTTGTGGATTCAGCTGTAGTTTCTGTGGTTGTAGACTCGGTTGTAGGTTCTAAGGTTGTGGATTCAGCTGTCGTTTCTAAAGTTGTGGACTTGGCTGTAGTTTCTGTGGTTGTGGATTCGGCTGTAGGTTCTGAGGTTGTGGATTCAGCAGTAGATTGAGTGGTTGTGATTTCAGCTGTACTTTCTATGGTTGTGGTTTCAGCTGTAGTTTCTATGGTTGTGGATTCCGCTGTAGTTTCTATGGTTGTAGTTTCAGCTGTTGTTTCTGTGGTTGTGTATTCAGCTGTAGTTTCTATAGTTGTGGACTTGGCTGTTGTTTCTGTGGTTGTGGATTCGGCTGTCGTTTCTGAGGTTGTGGACTCGGTTGTGGGTTCTAAGGTTGTGGATTCAGCTGTAGTTTCAGAGGTTGTGTATTCAGCAGTAGATTGAGTGGTTGTGATTTCAGCTGTTGTTTCTGTGGTTGTAGATTCAGCTGTAGTTTCTGTGGTTGTGGACTCGGTTGTGGGTTCTAAGGTTGTGGATTCAGCTGTAGTTTCTAAAGTTGTCGACTTGGCTGTAGTTTCTGTGGTTGTGGATTCAGCTGTAGGTTCTGAGGTTGTGAATTCAGCAGTAGATTGAGTGGTTGTGATTTCAGCTGTACTTTCTATGGTTGTGGTTTCAGCTGTAGTTTCTATGGTTGTAGTTTCAGCTGTTGTTTCTGTGGTTATGTATTCAGCTTTAGTTTCTATAGTTGTGGACTTGGCTGTTGTTTCTGTGGTTGTGGATTCGGCTGTCGTTTCTGAGGTTGTGGATTCAGCAGTAGATTGAGTGGTTGTGATTTCAGCTGTACTTTCTATGGTTGTGGTTTCAGCTGTAGTTTCTATGGTTGTAGTTTCAGCTGTTGTTTCTGTGGTTATGTATTCAGCTTTAGTTTCTATAGTTGTGGACTTGGCTGTTGTTTCTGTGGTTGTGGATTCGGCTGTCGTTTCTGAGGTTGTGGATTCAGCTGTAGTTTCTGTGGTTGTGGACTCGGTTGTAGGTTTTGAGGTTGTGGATTCAGCAGGTTTTAAGGTTTTGGATTCCGCTGTAGTTTCTAAGGTTGTGGACTTGGCTGTTGTTTCTGAGGTTGTGGATTCAGCTGTAGTTTCTAAAGTTGTGGACTTGGCTGTAGTTTCTGAGGTTGTGGATTCAGCTGTAGATTCTATGGTTGTGGATTCAGCTGTAGTTTCTATGGTTGTGGATTCAGCTGTAGTTTCTGTGGTTGTGGACTCGGTTGTAGGTTCTAAGGTTGTGGATTCAGCTGTCGCTTCTAAAGTTGTGGACTTGGCTGTAGTTTCTGTGGTTGTGGATTCGGCTGTAGGTTCTGAGGTTGTGGATTCAGCAGTAGATTGAGTGGTTGTGATTTCAGCTGTACTTTCTATGGTTGTGGTTTCAGCTGTAGTTTCTATGGTTGTGGATTCGGCTGTAGTTTCTATGGTTGTAGTTTCAGCTGTTGTTTCTGTGGTTGTGTATTCAGCTGTAGTTTCTATAGTTGTGGACTTGGCTGTTGTTTCTGTGGTTGTGGATTCGGCTGTCGTTTCTGAGGTTGTGGATTCAGCTGTAGTTTCTGTGGTTGTGGACTCGGTTGTAGGTTCTGAGATTATTGATTCGGCTGTAGTTTCTGAGGTTGTGGATACAGCTGTAGTTTCTGTGGTTGTGGACTCGGTTGTAGGTTGTAAGGTTGTGGATTCAGCAGTTGTTTCTAAAGTTGTGGACTTGGCTGTTGTTTCTGTGCTTGTGGATTCGGCTGTAGATTCAGAGGTTGTGTATTCAGCAGTAGATTGAGTGGTTGTGATTTCAGCTGTTGTTTCTGTGGATGTAGATTCAGCTGTAGTTTCTGTGGTTGTGGACTCGGTTGTGGGTTCTAAGGTTGTGGATTCAGCTGTAGTTTCTAAAGTTGTGGACTTGGCTGTAGTTTCTGTGGTTGTGGATTCGGCTGTAGGTTCTGAGGTTGTGGATTCAGCAGTTGATTGAGTGGTTGTGATTTAAGCTGTACTTTCTATGGTTGTGGTTTCAGCTGTAGTTTCTATGGTTGTGGATTCCGCTGTAGTTTCTATGGTTGTAGTTTCAGCTGTTGTTTCTGTGGTTGTGTATTCAGCTGTAGTTTCTATAGTTGTGGACTTGGCTGTTGTTTCTGTGGTTGTGGATTCGGCTGTCGTTTCTGAGGTTGTGGATTCAGCTGTAGTTTCTGTGGTTGCGGATTGGGTTGTAGGTTCTGAGGTTATTGATTCGGCTGTAGTTTCTGAGGTTGTGGATACAGCTGTAGTTTCTGTGGTTGTGGACTCGGTTGTAGGTTGTAAGGTTGTGGATTCAGCTGTTGTTTCTAAAGTTGTGGACTTGGCTGTTGTTTCTGTGCTTGTGGATTCGGCTGTAGATTCAGAGGTTGTGTATTCAGCAGTAGATTGAGTGGTTGTGATTTCAGCTGTTGTTTCTGTGGTTGTAGATTCAGCTGTAGTTTCTGTGGTTGTGGACTCGGTTGTGGGTTCTAAGGTTGTGGATTCAGCTGTAGTTTCTAAAGTTGTCGACTTGGCTGTAGTTTCTGTGGTTGTGGATTCAGCTGTAGGTTCTGAGGTTGTGAATTCAGCAGTAGATTCAGTGGTTGTGATTTCAGCTGTACTTTCTATGGTTGTGGTTTCAGCTGTAGTTTCTATGGTTGTAGTTTCAGCTGTTGTTTCTGTGGTTATGTATTCAGCTTTAGTTTCTATAGTTGTGGACTTGGCTGTTGTTTCTGTGGTTGTGGATTCGGCTGTCGTTTCTGAGGTTGTGGATTCAGCAGTAGATTGAGTGGTTGTGATTTCAGCTGTACTTTCTATGGTTGTGGTTTCAGCTGTAGTTTCTATGGTTGTAGTTTCAGCTGTTGTTTCTGTGGTTATGTATTCAGCTTTAGTTTCTATAGTTGTGGACTTGGCTGTTGTTTCTGTGGTTGTGGATTCGGCTGTCGTTTCTGAGGTTGTGGATTCAGCTGTAGTTTCTGTGGTTGTGGACTCGGTTGTAGGTTTTGAGGTTGTGGATTCAGCAGGTTTTAAGGTTTTGGATTCCGCTGTAGTTTCTAAGGTTGTGGACTTGGCTGTTGTTTCTGAGGTTGTGGATTCAGCTGTAGTTTCTAAAGTTGTGGACTTGGCTGTAGTTTCTGAGGTTGTGGATTCAGCTGTAGATTCTATGGTTGTGGATTCAGCTGTAGTTTCTATGGTTGTGGATTCAGCTGTAGTTTCTGTGGTTGTGGACTCGGTTGTAGGTTCTAAGGTTGTGGATTCAGCTGTCGCTTCTAAAGTTGTGGACTTGGCTGTAGTTTCTGTGGTTGTGGATTCGGCTGTAGGTTCTGAGGTTGTGGATTCAGCAGTAGATTGAGTGGTTGTGATTTCAGCTGTACTTTCTATGGTTGTGGTTTCAGCTGTAATTTCTGTGGTTGTGGATTCGGCTGTCGTTTCTGAGGTTGTGGATTCAGCTGTAGTTTCTGTGGTTGTGGACTCGGTTGTAGGTTCTGAGGTTATTGATTCGGCTGTAGTTTCTGAGGTTGTGGATTCAGCAGTAGATTGAGTGGTTGTGATTTCAGCTGTACTTTCTATGGTTGTGGTTTCAGCTGTAGTTTCTATGGTTGTAGTTTCAGCTGTTGTTTCTGTGGTTATGTATTCAGCTTTAGTTTCTATAGTTGTGGACTTGGCTGTTGTTTCTGTGGTTGTGGATTCGGCTGTCGTTTCTGAGGTTGTGGATTCAGCTGTAGTTTCTGTGGTTGTGGACTCGGTTGTAGGTTTTGAGGTTGTGGATTCAGCAGGTTTTAAGGTTTTGGATTCCGCTGTAGTTTCTAAGGTTGTGGACTTGGCTGTTGTTTCTGAGGTTGTGGATTCAGCTGTAGTTTCTAAAGTTGTGGACTTGGCTGTAGTTTCTGAGGTTGTGGATTCAGCTGTAGATTCTATGGTTGTGGATTCAGCTGTAGTTTCTATGGTTGTGGATTCAGCTGTAGTTTCTGTGGTTGTGGACTCGGTTGTAGGTTCTAAGGTTGTGGATTCAGCTGTCGCTTCTAAAGTTGTGGACTTGGCTGTAGTTTCTGTGGTTGTGGATTCGGCTGTAGGTTCTGAGGTTGTGGATTCAGCAGTAGATTGAGTGGTTGTGATTTCAGCTGTACTTTCTATGGTTGTGGTTTCAGCTGTAATTTCTGTGGTTGTGGATTCGGCTGTCGTTTCTGAGGTTGTGGATTCAGCTGTAGTTTCTGTGGTTGTGGACTCGGTTGTAGGTTCTGAGGTTATTGATTCGGCTGTAGTTTCTGAGTTTGTGGATTCAGCAGTAGATTGAGTGGTTGTGATTTCAGCTGTACTTTCTATGGTTGTGGTTTCAGCTGTAGTTTCTATGGTTGTAGTTTCATCTGTTGTTTCTGTGGTTATGTATTCAGCTTTAGTTTCTATAGTTGTGGACTTGGCTGTTGTTTCTGTGGTTGTGGATTCGGCTGTCGTTTCTGAGGTTGTGGATTCAGCTGTAGTTTCTGTGGTTGTGGACTCGGTTGTAGTTTCTGAGGTTGTGGATTCAGCTGTAGATTCTATGGTTGTGGATTCAGCTGTAGTTTCTAATGTTGTGGATTCAGCTGTAGTTTCTGTGGTTGTAGACTCGGTTGTAGGTTCTAAGGTTGTGGATTCAGCTGTCGTTTCTAAAGTTGTGGACTTGGCTGTAGTTTCTGTGGTTGTGGATTCGGCTGTAGGTTCTGAGGTTGTGGATTCAGCAGTAGATTGAGTGGTTGTGATTTCAGCTGTACTTTCTATGGTTGTGGTTTCAGCTGTAGTTTCTATGGTTGTGGATTCCGCTGTAGTTTCTATGGTTGTAGTTTCAGCTGTTGTTTCTGTGGTTGTGTATTCAGCTGTAGTTTCTATAGTTGTGGACTTGGCTGTTGTTTCTGTGGTTGTGGATTCGGCTGTCGTTTCTGAGGTTGTGGACTCAGCTGTAGTTTCTGTGGTTGCGGATTCGGTTGTAGGTTCTGAGGTTATTGATTCGGCTGTAGTTTCTGAGGTTGTGGATACAGCTGTAGTTTCTGTGGTTGTGGACTCGGTTGTAGGTTGTAAGGTTGTGGATTCAGCTGTTGTTTCTAAAGTTGTGGACTTGGCTGTTGTTTCTGTGCTTGTGCATTCGGCTGTAGATTCAGAGGTTGTGTATTCAGCAGTAGATTGAGTGGTTGTGATTTCAGCTGTTGTTTCTGTGGTTGTAGATTCAGCTGTAGTTTCTGTGGTTGTGGACTCGGTTGTGGGTTCTAAGGTTGTGGATTCAGCTGTAGTTTCTAAAGTTGTCGACTTGGCTGTAGTTTCTGTGGTTGTGGATTCAGCTGTAGGTTCTGAGGTTGTGAATTCAGCAGTAGATTGAGTGGTTGTGATTTCAGCTGTACTTTCTATGGTTGTGGTTTCAGCTGTAGTTTCTATGGTTGTAGTTTCAGCTGTTGTTTCTGTGGTTATGTATTCAGCTTTAGTTTCTATAGTTGTGGACTTGGCTGTTGTTTCTGTGGTTGTGGATTCGGCTGTCGTTTCTGAGGTTGTGGATTCAGCAGTAGATTGAGTGGTTGTGATTTCAGCTGTACTTTCTATGGTTGTGGTTTCATCTGTAGTTTCTATGGTTGTAGTTTCAGCTGTTGTTTCTGTGGTTATGTATTCAGCTTTAGTTTCTATAGTTGTGGACTTGGCTGTTGTTTCTGTGGTTGTGGATTCGGCTGTCGTTTCTGAGGTTGTGGATTCAGCTGTAGTTTCTGTGGTTGTGGACTCGGTTGTAGGTTTTGAGGTTGTGGATTCAGCAGGTTTTAAGGTTTTGGATTCCGCTGTAGTTTCTAAGGTTGTGGACTTGGCTGTTGTTTCTGAGGTTGTGGATTCAGCTGTAGTTTCTAAAGTTGTGGACTTGGCTGTAGTTTCTGAGGTTGTGGATTCAGCTGTAGATTCTATGGTTGTGGATTCAGCTGTAGTTTCTATGGTTGTGGATTCAGCTGTAGTTTCTGTGGTTGTGGACTCGGTTGTAGGTTCTAAGGTTGTGGATTCAGCTGTCGCTTCTAAAGTTGTGGACTTGGCTGTAGTTTCTGTGGTTGTGGATTCGGCTGTAGGTTCTGAGGTTGTGGATTCAGCAGTAGATTGAGTGGTTGTGATTTCAGCTGTACTTTCTATGGTTGTGGTTTCAGCTGTAATTTCTGTGGTTGTGGATTCGGCTGTCGTTTCTGAGGTTGTGGATTCAGCTGTAGTTTCTGTGGTTGTGGACTCGGTTGTAGGTTCTGAGGTTATTGATTCGGCTGTAGTTTCTGAGGTTGTGGATACAGCTGTAGTTTCTGTGGTTGTGGACTCGGTTGTAGGTTGTAAGGTTGTGGATTCAGCTGTTGTTTCTAAAGTTGTGGACTTGGCTGTTGTTTCTGTGCTTGTGGATTCGGCTGTAGATTCAGAGGTTGTGTATTCAGCAGTAGATTGAGTGGTTGTGATTTCAGCTGTTGTTTCTGTGGTTGTAGATTCAGCTGTAGTTTCTGTGGTTGTGGACTCGGTTGTGGGTTCTAAGGTTGTGGATTCAGCTGTAGTTTCTAAAGTTGTGGACTTGGCTGTAGTTTCTGTGGTTGTGGATTCGGCTGTAGGTTCTGAGGTTGTGGATTCAGCAGTAGAATGAGTGGTTGTGATTTAAGCTGTACTTTCTATGGTTGTGGTTTCAGCTGTAGTTTCTATGGTTGTGGATTCCGCTGTAGTTTCTATGGTTGTAGTTTCAGCTGTTGTTTCTGTGGTTGTGTATTCAGCTGTAGTTTCTATAGTTGTGGACTTGGCTGTTGTTTCTGTGGTTGTGGATTCGGCTGTCATTTCTGAGGTTGTGGATTCAGCTGTAGTTTCTGTGGTTGTGGACTCGGTTGTAGGTTTTGAGGTTGTGGATTCAGCAGGTTTTAAGGTTTTGGATTCAGCTGTAGTTTCTAAGGTTGTGGACTTGGCTGTTGTTTCTGAGGTTGTGGATTCAGCAGTAGATTGAGTGGTTGTGATTTCAGCTGTACTTTCTATGGTTGTGGTTTCAGCTGTAGTTTCTATGGTTGTGGATTCCGCTGTAGTTTCTATGGTTGTAGTTTCAGCTGTTGTTTCTGTGGTTGTGTATTCAGCTGTAGTTTCTATAGTTGTGGACTTGGCTGTTGTTTCTGTGGTTGTGGATTCGGCTGTCGTTTCTGAGGTTGTGGATTCAGCAGTAGATTGAGTGGTTGTGATTTCAGCTGTACTTTCTATGGTTGTGGTTTCAGCTGTAGTTTCTATGGTTGTAGTTTCAGCTGTTGTTTCTGTGGTTATGTATTCAGCTTTAGTTTCTATAGTTGTGGACTTGGCTGTTGTTTCTGTGGTTGTGGATTCGGCTGTCGTTTCTGAGGTTGTGGATTCAGCTGTAGTTTCTGTGGTTGTGGACTCGGTTGTAGGTTTTGAGGTTGTGGATTCAGCAGGTTTTAAGGTTTTGGATTCCGCTGTAGTTTCTAAGGTTGTGGACTTGGCTGTTGTTTCTGAGGTTGTGTATTCAGCTGTAGTTTCTAAAGTTGTGGACTTGGCTGTAGTTTCTGAGGTTGTGGATTCAGCTGTAGATTCTATGGTTGTGGATTCAGCTGTAGTTTCTATGGTTGTGGATTCAGCTGTAGTTTCTGTGGTTGTGGACTCGGTTGTAGGTTCTAAGGTTGTGGATTCAGCTGTCGCTTCTAAAGTTGTGGACTTGGCTGTAGTTTCTGTGGTTGTGGATTCGGCTGTAGGTTCTGAGGTTGTGGATTCAGCAGTAGATTGAGTGGTTGTGATTTCAGCTGTACTTTCTATGGTTGTGGTTTCAGCTGTAATTTCTGTGGTTGTGGATTCGGCTGTCGTTTCTGAGGTTGTGGATTCAGCTGTAGTTTCTGTGGTTGTGGACTCGGTTGTAGGTTCTGAGGTTATTGATTCGGCTGTAGTTTCTGAGGTTGTGGATACAGCTGTAGTTTCTGTGATTGTGGACTCGGTTGTAGGTTGTAAGGTTGTGGATTCAGCTGTTGTTTCTAAAGTTGTGGACTTGGCTGTTGTTTCTGTGCTTGTGGATTCGGCTGTAGATTCAGAGGTTGTGTATTCAGCAGTAGATTGAGTGGTTGTGATTTCAGCTGTTGTTTCTGTGGTTGTAGATTCAGCTGTAGTTTCTGTGGTTGTGGACTCGGTTTTGGGTTCTAAGGTTGTGGATTCAGCTGTAGTTTCTAAAGTTGTGGACTTGGCTGTAGTTTCTGTGGTTGTGGATTCGGCTGTAGGTTCTGAGGTTGTGGATTCAGCAGTAGAATGAGTGGTTGTGATTTAAGCTGTACTTTCTATGGTTGTGGTTTCAGCTGTAGTTTCTATGGTTGTGGATTCCGCTGTAGTTTCTATGGTTGTAGTTTCAGCTGTTGTTTCTGTGGTTGTGTATTCAGCTGTAGTTTCTATAGTTGTGGACTTGGCTGTTGTTTCTGTGGTTGTGGATTCGGCTGTCGTTTCTGAGGTTGTGGATTCAGCTGTAGTTTCTGTGGTTGCGGATTCGGTTGTAGGTTCTGAGGTTATTGATTCGGCTGTAGTTTCTGAGGTTGTGGATACAGCTGTAGTTTCTGTGGTTTTGGACTCGGTTGTAGGTTGTAAGGTTGTGGATTCAGCTGTTGTTTCTAAAGTTGTGGACTTGGCTGTTGTTTCTGTGCTTGTGGATTCGGCTGTAGATTCAGAGGTTGTGTATTCAGCAGTAGATTGAGTGGTTGTGATTTCAGCTGTTGTTTCTGTGGTTGTAGATTCAGCTGTAGTTTCTGTGGTTGTGGACTCGGTTGTGGGTTCTAAGGTTGTGGATTCAGCTGTAGTTTCTAAAGTTGTCGACTTGGCTGTAGTTTCTGTGGTTGTGGATTCAGCTGTAGGTTCTGAGGTTGTGAATTCAGCAGTAGATTCAGTGGTTGTGATTTCAGCTGTACTTTCTATGGTTGTGGTTTCAGCTGTAGTTTCTATGGTTGTAGTTTCAGCTGTTGTTTCTGTGGTTATGTATTCAGCTTTAGTTTCTATAGTTGTGGACTTGGCTGTTGTTTCTGTGGTTGTGGATTCGGCTGTCGTTTCTGAGGTTGTGGATTCAGCAGTAGATTGAGTGGTTGTGATTTCAGCTGTACTTTCTATGGTTGTGGTTTCAGCTGTAGTTTCTATGGTTGTAGTTTCAGCTGTTGTTTCTGTGGTTATGTATTCAGCTTTAGTTTCTATAGTTGTGGACTTGGCTGTTGTTTCTGTGGTTGTGGATTCGGCTGTCGTTTCTGAGGTTGTGGATTCAGCTGTAGTTTCTGTGGTTGTGGACTCGGTTGTAGGTTTTGAGGTTGTGGATTCAGCAGGTTTTAAGGTTTTGGATTCCGCTGTAGTTTCTAAGGTTGTGGACTTGGCTGTTGTTTCTGAGGTTGTGGATTCAGCTGTAGTTTCTAAAGTTGTGGACTTGGCTGTAGTTTCTGAGGTTGTGGATTCAGCTGTAGATTCTATGGTTGTGGATTCAGCTGTAGTTTCTATGGTTGTGGATTCAGCTGTAGTTTCTGTGGTTGTGGACTCGGTTGTAGGTTCTAAGGTTGTGGATTCAGCTGTCGCTTCTAAAGTTGTGGACTTGGCTGTAGTTTCTGTGGTTGTGGATTCGGCTGTAGGTTCTGAGGTTGTGGATTCAGCAGTAGATTGAGTGGTTGTGATTTCAGCTGTACTTTCTATGGTTGTGGTTTCAGCTGTAATTTCTGTGGTTGTGGATTCGGCTGTCGTTTCTGAGGTTGTGGATTCAGCTGTAGTTTCTGTGGTTGTGGATTCGGCTGTCGTTTCTGAGGTTGTGGATTCAGCTGTAGTTTCTGTGGTTGCGGATTCGGTTGTAGGTTCTGAGGTTATTGATTCGGCTGTAGTTTCTGAGGTTGTGGATACAGCTGTAGTTTCTGTGGTTGTGGACTCGGTTGTAGGTTGTAAGGTTGTGGATTCAGCTGTTGTTTCTAAAGTTGTGGACTTGGCTGTTGTTTCTGTGCTTGTGGATTCGGCTGTAGATTCAGAGGTTGTGTATTCAGCAGTAGATTGAGTGGTTGTGATTTCAGCTGTTGTTTCTGTGGTTGTAGATTCAGCTGTAGTTTCTGTGGTTGTGGACTCGGTTGTGGGTTCTAAGGTTGTGGATTCAGCTGTAGTTTCTAAAGTTGTCGACTTGGCTGTAGTTTCTGTGGTTGTGGATTCAGCTGTAGGTTCTGAGGTTGTGAATTCAGCAGTAGATTCAGTGGTTGTGATTTCAGCTGTACTTTCTATGGTTGTGGTTTCAGCTGTAGTTTCTATGGTTGTAGTTTCAGCTGTTGTTTCTGTGGTTATGTATTCAGCTTTAGTTTCTATAGTTGTGGACTTGGCTCTTGTTTCTGTGGTTGTGGATTCGGCTGTCGTTTCTGAGGTTGTGGATTCAGCAGTAGATTGAGTGGTTGTGATTTCAGCTGTACTTTCTATGGTTGTGGTTTCAGCTGTAGTTTCTATGGTTGTAGTTTCAGCTGTTGTTTCTGTGGTTATGTATTCAGCTTTAGTTTCTATAGTTGTGGACTTGGCTGTTGTTTCTGTGGTTGTGGATTCGGCTGTCGTTTCTGAGGTTGTGGATTCAGCTGTAGTTTCTGTGGTTGTGGACTCGGTTGTAGGTTTTGAGGTTGTGGATTCAGCAGGTTTTAAGGTTTTGGATTCCGCTGTAGTTTCTAAGGTTGTGGACTTGGCTGTTGTTTCTGAGGTTGTGGATTCAGCTGTAGTTTCTAAAGTTGTGGACTTGGCTGTAGTTTCTGAGGTTGTGGATTCAGCTGTAGATTCTATGGTTGTGGATTCAGCTGTAGTTTCTATGGTTGTGGATTCAGCTGTAGTTTCTGTGGTTGTGGACTCGGTTGTAGGTTCTAAGGTTGTGGATTCAGCTGTCGCTTCTAAAGTTGTGGACTTGGCTGTAGTTTCTGTGGTTGTGGATTCGGCTGTAGGTTCTGAGGTTGTGGATTCAGCAGTAGATTGAGTGGTTGTGATTTCAGCTGTACTTTCTATGGTTGTGGTTTCAGCTGTAATTTCTGTGGTTGTGGATTCGGCTGTCGTTTCTGAGGTTGTGGATTCAGCTGTAGTTTCTGTGGTTGTGGACTCGGTTGTAGGTTCTGAGGTTATTGATTCGGCTGTAGTTTCTGAGGTTGTGGATACAGCTGTAGTTTCTGTGGTTGTGGACTCGGTTGTAGGTTGTAAGGTTGTGGATTCAGCTGTTGTTTCTAAAGTTGTGGACTTGGCTGTTGTTTCTGTGCTTGTGGATTCGGCTGTAGATTCAGAGGTTGTGTATTCAGCAGTAGATTGAGTGGTTGTGATTTCAGCTGTTGTTTCTGTGGTTGTAGATTCAGCTGTAGTTTCTGTGGTTGTGGACTCGGTTGTGGGTTCTAAGGTTGTGGATTCAGCTGTAGTTTCTAAAGTTGTGGACTTGGCTGTAGTTTCTGTGGTTGTGGATTCGGCTGTAGGTTCTGAGGTTGTGGATTCAGCAGTAGAATGAGTGGTTGTGATTTAAGCTGTACTTTCTATGGTTGTGGTTTCAGCTGTAGTTTCTATGGTTGTGGATTCCGCTGTAGTTTCTATGGTTGTAGTTTCAGCTGTTGTTTCTGTGGTTGTGTATTCAGCTGTAGTTTCTATAGTTGTGGACTTGGCTGTTGTTTCTGTGGTTGTGGATTCGGCTGTCATTTCTGAGGTTGTGGATTCAGCTGTAGTTTCTGTGGTTGTGGACTCGGTTGTAGGTTTTGAGGTTGTGGATTCAGCAGGTTTTAAGGTTTTGGATTCAGCTGTAGTTTCTAAGGTTGTGGACTTGGCTGTTGTTTCTGAGGTTGTGGATTCAGCAGTAGATTGAGTGGTTGTGATTTCAGCTGTACTTTCTATGGTTGTGGTTTCAGCTGTAGTTTCTATGGTTGTGGATTCCGCTGTAGTTTCTATGGTTGTAGTTTCAGCTGTTGTTTCTGTGGTTGTGTATTCAGCTGTAGTTTCTATAGTTGTGGACTTGGCTGTTGTTTCTGTGGTTGTGGATTCGGCTGTCGTTTCTGAGGTTGTGGATTCAGCAGTAGATTGAGTGGTTGTGATTTCAGCTGTACTTTCTATGGTTGTGGTTTCAGCTGTAGTTTCTATGGTTGTAGTTTCAGCTGTTGTTTCTGTGGTTATGTATTCAGCTTTAGTTTCTATAGTTGTGGACTTGGCTGTTGTTTCTGTGGTTGTGGATTCGGCTGTCGTTTCTGAGGTTGTGGATTCAGCTGTAGTTTCTGTGGTTGTGGACTCGGTTGTAGGTTTTGAGGTTGTGGATTCAGCAGGTTTTAAGGTTTTGGATTCCGCTGTAGTTTCTAAGGTTGTGGACTTGGCTGTTGTTTCTGAGGTTGTGGATTCAGCTGTAGTTTCTAAAGTTGTGGACTTGGCTGTAGTTTCTGAGGTTGTGGATTCAGCTGTAGATTCTATGGTTGTGGATTCAGCTGTAGTTTCTATGGTTGTGGATTCAGCTGTAGTTTCTGTGGTTGTGGACTCGGTTGTAGGTTCTAAGGTTGTGGATTCAGCTGTCGCTTCTAAAGTTGTGGACTTGGCTGTAATTTCTGTGGTTGTGGATTCGGCTGTAGGTTCTGAGGTTGTGGATTCAGCAGTAGATTGAGTGGTTGTGATTTCAGCTGTACTTTCTATGGTTGTGGTTTCAGCTGTAATTTCTGTGGTTGTGGATTCGGCTGTCGTTTCTGAGGTTGTGGATTCAGCTGTAGTTTCTGTGGTTGTGGACTCGGTTGTAGTTTCTGAGGTTATTGATTCGGCTGTAGTTTCTGAGGTTGTGGATTCAGCAGTAGATTGAGTGGTTGTGATTTCAGCTGTACTTTCTATGGTTGTGGTTTCAGCTGTAGTTTCTATGGTTGTAGTTTCATCTGTTGTTTCTGTGGTTATGTATTCAGCTTTAGTTTCTATAGTTGTGGACTTGGCTGTTGTTTCTGTGGTTGTGGATTCGGCTGTCGTTTCTGAGGTTGTGGATTCAGCTGTAGTTTCTGTGGTTGTGGACTCGGTTGTAGTTTCTGAGGTTGTGGATTCAGCTGTAGATTCTATGGTTGTGGATTCAGCTGTAGTTTCTAAGGTTGTGGATTCAGCTGTAGTTTCTGTGGTTGTAGACTCGGTTGTAGGTTCTAAGGTTGTGGATTCAGCTGTCGTTTCTAAAGTTGTGGACTTGGCTGTAGTTTCTGTGGTTGTGGATTCGGCTGTAGGTTCTGAGGTTGTGGATTCAGCAGTAGATTGAGTGGTTGTGATTTCAGCTGTACTTTCTATGGTTGTGGTTTCAGCTGTAGTTTCTATGGTTGTGGATTCCGCTGTAGTTTCTATGGTTGTAGTTTCAGCTGTTGTTTCTGTGGTTGTGTATTCAGCTGTAGTTTCTATAGTTGTGGACTTGGCTGTTGTTTCTGTGGTTGTGGATTCGGCTGTCGTTTCTGAGGTTGTGGACTCAGCTGTAGTTTCTGTGGTTGCGGATTCGGTTGTAGGTTCTGAGGTTATTGATTCGGCTGTAGTTTCTGAGGTTGTGGATACAGCTGTAGTTTCTGTGGTTGTGGACTCGGTTGTAGGTTGTAAGGTTGTGGATTCAGCTGTTGTTTCTAAAGTTGTGGACTTGGCTGTTGTTTCTGTGCTTGTGGATTCGGCTGTAGATTCAGAGGTTGTGTATTCAGCAGTAGATTGAGTGGTTGTGATTTCAGCTGTTGTTTCTGTGGTTGTAGATTCAGCTGTAGTTTCTGTGGTTGTGGACTCGGTTGTGGGTTCTAAGGTTGTGGATTCAGCTGTAGTTTCTAAAGTTGTCGACTTGGCTGTAGTTTCTGTGGTTGTGGATTCAGCTGTAGGTTCTGAGGTTGTGAATTCAGCAGTAGATTGAGTGGTTGTGATTTCAGCTGTACTTTCTATGGTTGTGGTTTCAGCTGTAGTTTCTATGGTTGTAGTTTCAGCTGTTGTTTCTGTGGTTATGTATTCAGCTTTAGTTTCTATAGTTGTGGACTTGGCTGTTGTTTCTGTGGTTGTGGATTCGGCTGTCGTTTCTGAGGTTGTGGATTCAGCAGTAGATTGAGTGGTTGTGATTTCAGCTGTACTTTCTATGGTTGTGGTTTCAGCTGTAGTTTCTATGGTTGTAGTTTCAGCTGTTGTTTCTGTGGTTATGTATTCAGCTTTAGTTTCTATAGTTGTGGACTTGGCTGTTGTTTCTGTGGTTGTGGATTCGGCTGTCGTTTCTGAGGTTGTGGATTCAGCTGTAGTTTCTGTGGTTGTGGACTCGGTTGTAGGTTTTGAGGTTGTGGATTCAGCAGGTTTTAAGGTTTTGGATTCCGCTGTAGTTTCTAAGGTTGTGGACTTGGCTGTTGTTTCTGAGGTTGTGGATTCAGCTGTAGTTTCTAAAGTTGTGGACTTGGCTGTAGTTTCTGAGGTTGTGGATTCAGCTGTAGATTCTATGGTTGTGGATTCAGCTGTAGTTTCTATGGTTGTGGATTCAGCTGTAGTTTCTGTGGTTGTGGACTCGGTTGTAGGTTCTAAGGTTGTGGATTCAGCTGTCGCTTCTAAAGTTGTGGACTTGGCTGTAGTTTCTGTGGTTGTGGATTCGGCTGTAGGTTCTGAGGTTGTGGATTCAGCAGTAGATTGAGTGGTTGTGATTTCAGCTGTACTTTCTATGGTTGTGGTTTCAGCTGTAGTTTCTATGGTTGTGGATTCCGCTGTAGTTTCTATGGTTGTAGTTTCAGCTGTTGTTTCTGTGGTTGTGTATTCAGCTGTAGTTTCTATAGTTGTGGACTTGGCTGTTGTTTCTGTGGTTGTGGATTCGGCTGTCGTTTCTGAGGTTGTGGATTCAGCTGTAGTTTCTGTGGTTATGGACTCGGTTGTAGGTTCTGAGATTATTGATTCGGCTGTAGTTTCTGAGGTTGTGGATACAGCTGTAGTTTCTGTGGTTGTGGACTCGGTTGTAGGTTGTAAGGTTGTGGATTCAGCTGTTGTTTCTAAAGTTGTGGACTTGGCTGTTGTTTCTGTGCTTGTGGATTCGGCTGTAGATTCAGAGGTTGTGTATTCAGCAGTAGATTGAGTGGTTGTGATTTCAGCTGTTGTTTCTGTGGATGTAGATTCAGCTGTAGTTTCTGTGGTTGTGGACTCGGTTGTGGGTTCTAAGGTTGTGGATTCAGCTGTAGTTTCTAAAGTTGTGGACTTGGCTGTAGTTTCTGTGGTTGTGGATTCGGCTGTAGGTTCTGAGGTTGTGGATTCAGCAGTTGATTGAGTGGTTGTGATTTAAGCTGTACTTTCTATGGTTGTGGTTTCAGCTGTAGTTTCTATGGTTGTGGATTCCGCTGTAGTTTCTATGGTTGTAGTTTCAGCTGTTGTTTCTGTGGTTGTGTATTCAGCTGTAGTTTCTATAGTTGTGGACTTGGCTGTTGTTTCTGTGGTTGTGGATTCGGCTGTCGTTTCTGAGGTTGTGGATTCAGCTGTAGTTTCTGTGGTTGCGGATTCGGTTGTAGGTTCTGAGGTTATTGATTCGGCTGTAGTTTCTGAGGTTGTGGATACAGCTGTAGTTTCTGTGGTTGTGGACTCGGTTGTAGGTTGTAAGGTTGTGGATTCAGCTGTTGTTTCTAAAGTTGTGGACTTGGCTGTTGTTTCTGTGCTTGTGGATTCGGCTGTAGATTCAGAGGTTGTGTATTCAGCAGTAGATTGAGTGGTTGTGATTTCAGCTGTTGTTTCTGTGGTTGTAGATTCAGCTGTAGTTTCTGTGGTTGTGGACTCGGTTGTGGGTTCTAAGGTTGTGGATTCAGCTGTAGTTTCTAAAGTTGTCGACTTGGCTGTAGTTTCTGTGGTTGTGGATTCAGCTGTAGGTTCTGAGGTTGTGAATTCAGCAGTAGATTCAGTGGTTGTGATTTCAGCTGTACTTTCTATGGTTGTGGTTTCAGCTGTAGTTTCTATGGTTGTAGTTTCAGCTGTTGTTTCTGTGGTTATGTATTCAGCTTTAGTTTCTATAGTTGTGGACTTGGCTGTTGTTTCTGTGGTTGTGGATTCGGCTGTCGTTTCTGAGGTTGTGGATTCAGCAGTAGATTGAGTGGTTGTGATTTCAGCTGTACTTTCTATGGTTGTGGTTTCAGCTGTAGTTTCTATGGTTGTAGTTTCAGCTGTTGTTTCTGTGGTTATGTATTCAGCTTTAGTTTCTATAGTTGTGGACTTGGCTGTTGTTTCTGTGGTTGTGGATTCGGCTGTCGTTTCTGAGGTTGTGGATTCAGCTGTAGTTTCTGTGGTTGTGGACTCGGTTGTAGGTTTTGAGGTTGTGGATTCAGCAGGTTTTAAGGTTTTGGATTCCGCTGTAGTTTCTAAGGTTGTGGACTTGGCTGTTGTTTCTGAGGTTGTGGATTCAGCTGTAGTTTCTAAAGTTGTGGACTTGGCTGTAGTTTTTGAGGTTGTGGATTCAGCTGTAGATTCTATGGTTGTGGATTCAGCTGTAGTTTCTATGGTTGTGGATTCAGCTGTAGTTTCTGTGGTTGTGGACTCGGTTGTAGGTTCTAAGGTTGTGGATTCAGCTGTCGCTTCTAAAGTTGTGGACTTGGCTGTAGTTTCTGTGGTTGTGGATTCGGCTGTAGGTTCTGAGGTTGTGGATTCAGCAGTAGATTGAGTGGTTGTGATTTCAGCTGTACTTTCTATGGTTGTGGTTTCAGCTGTAATTTCTGTGGTTGTGGATTCGGCTGTCGTTTCTGAGGTTGTGGATTCAGCTGTAGTTTCTGTGGTTGTGGACTCGGTTGTAGGTTCTGAGGTTATTGATTCGGCTGTAGTTTCTGAGGTTGTGGATACAGCTGTAGTTTCTGTGGTTGTGGACTCGGTTGTAGGTTGTAAGGTTGTGGATTCAGCTGTTGTTTCTAAAGTTGTGGACTTGGCTGTTGTTTCTGTGCTTGTGGATTCGGCTGTAGATTCAGAGGTTGTGTATTCAGCAGTAGATTGAGTGGTTGTGATTTCAGCTGTTGTTTCTGTGGTTGTAGATTCAGCTGTAGTTTCTGTGGTTGTGGACTCGGTTGTGGGTTCTAAGGTTGTGGATTCAGCTGTAGTTTCTAAAGTTGTGGACTTGGCTGTAGTTTCTGTGGTTGTGGATTCGGCTGTAGGTTCTGAGGTTGTGGATTCAGCAGTAGAATGAGTGGTTGTGATTTAAGCTGTACTTTCTATGGTTGTGGTTTCAGCTGTAGTTTCTATGGTTGTGGATTCCGCTGTAGTTTCTATGGTTGTAGTTTCAGCTGTTGTTTCTGTGGTTGTGTATTCAGCTGTAGTTTCTATAGTTGTGGACTTGGCTGTTGTTTCTGTGGTTGTGGATTCGGCTGTCATTTCTGAGGTTGTGGATTCAGCTGTAGTTTCTGTGGTTGTGGACTCGGTTGTAGGTTTTGAGGTTGTGGATTCAGCAGGTTTTAAGGTTTTGGATTCAGCTGTAGTTTCTAAGGTTGTGGACTTGGCTGTTGTTTCTGAGGTTGTGGATTCAGCAGTAGATTGAGTGGTTGTGATTTCAGCTGTACTTTCTATGGTTGTGGTTTCAGCTGTAGTTTCTATGGTTGTGGATTCCGCTGTAGTTTCTATGGTTGTAGTTTCAGCTGTTGTTTCTGTGGTTGTGTATTCAGCTGTAGTTTCTATAGTTGTGGACTTGGCTGTTGTTTCTGTGGTTGTGGATTCGGCTGTCGTTTCTGAGGTTGTGATTTAAGCTGTACTTTCTATGGTTGTGGTTTCAGCTGTAGTTTCTATGGTTGTGGATTCCGCTGTAGTTTCTATGGTTGTAGTTTCAGCTGTTGTTTCTGTGGTTGTGTATTCAGCTGTAGTTTCTATAGTTGTGGACTTGGCTGTTGTTTCTGTGGTTGTGGATTCGGCTGTCGTTTCTGAGGTTGTGGATTCAGCTGTAGTTTCTGTGGTTGTGGACTCGGTTGTGGGTTCTAAGGTTGTGGATTCAGCTGTAGTTTCTAAAGTTGTCGACTTGGCTGTAGTTTCTGTGGTTGTGGATTCAGCTGTAGGTTCTGAGGTTGTGAATTCAGCAGTAGATTGAGTTGTTGTGATTTCAGCTGTACTTTCTATGGTTGTGGTTTCAGCTGTAGTTTCTATGGTTGTAGTTTCAGCTGTTGTTTCTGTGGTTATGTATTCAGCTTTAGTTTCTATAGTTGTGGACTTGGCTGTTGTTTCTGTGGTTGTGGATTCGGCTGTCGTTTCTGAGGTTGTGGATTCAGCAGTAGATTGAGTGGTTGTGATTTCAGCTGTACTTTCTATGGTTGTGGTTTCAGCTGTAGTTTCTATGGTTGTAGTTTCAGCTGTTGTTTCTGTGGTTATGTATTCAGCTTTAGTTTCTATAGTTGTGGACTTGGCTGTTGTTTCTGTGGTTGTGGATTCGGCTGTCGTTTCTGAGGTTGTGGATTCAGCTGTAGTTTCTGTGGTTGTGGACTCGGTTGTAGGTTTTGAGGTTGTGGATTCAGCAGGTTTTAAGGTTTTGGATTCCGCTGTAGTTTCTAAGGTTGTGGACTTGGCTGTTGTTTCTGAGGTTGTGGATTCAGCTGTAGTTTCTAAAGTTGTGGACTTGGCTGTAGTTTCTGAGGTTGTGGATTCAGCTGTAGATTCTATGGTTGTGGATTCAGCTGTAGTTTCTATGGTTGTGGATTCAGCTGTAGTTTCTGTGGTTGTGGACTCGGTTGTAGGTTCTAAGGTTGTGGATTCAGCTGTCGCTTCTAAAGTTGTGGACTTGGCTGTAGTTTCTGTGGTTGTGGATTCGGCTGTAGGTTCTGAGGTTGTGGATTCAGCAGTAGATTGAGTGGTTGTGATTTCAGCTGTACTTTCTATGGTTGTGGTTTCAGCTGTAATTTCTGTGGTTGTGGATTCGGCTGTCGTTTCTGAGGTTGTGGATTCAGCTGTAGTTTCTGTGGTTGTGGACTCGGTTGTAGGTTCTGAGGTTATTGATTCGGCTGTAGTTTCTGAGGTTGTGGATACAGCTGTAGTTTCTGTGATTGTGGACTCGGTTGTAGGTTGTAAGGTTGTGGATTCAGCTGTTGTTTCTAAAGTTGTGGACTTGGCTGTTGTTTCTGTGCTTGTGGATTCGGCTGTAGATTCAGAGGTTGTGTATTCAGCAGTAGATTGAGTGGTTGTGATTTCAGCTGTTGTTTCTGTGGTTGTAGATTCAGCTGTAGTTTCTGTGGTTGTGGACTCGGTTGTGGGTTCTAAGGTTGTGGATTCAGCTGTAGTTTCTAAAGTTGTGGACTTGGCTGTAGTTTCTGTGGTTGTGGATTCGGCTGTAGGTTCTGAGGTTGTGGATTCAGCAGTAGAATGAGTGGTTGTGATTTAAGCTGTACTTTCTATGGTTGTGGTTTCAGCTGTAGTTTCTATGGTTGTAGTTTCAGCTGTTGTTTCTGTGGTTGTGTATTCAGCTGTAGTTTCTATAGTTGTGGACTTGGCTGTTGTTTCTGTGGTTGTGGATTCGGCTGTCATTTCTGAGGTTGTGGATTCAGCTGTAGTTTCTGTGGTTGTGGACTCGGTTGTAGGTTTTGAGGTTGTGGATTCAGCAGGTTTTAAGGTTTTGGATTCAGCTGTAGTTTCTAAGGTTGTGGACTTGGCTGTTGTTTCTGAGGTTGTGGATTCAGCAGTAGATTGAGTGGTTATGATTTCAGCTGTACTTTCTATGGTTGTGGTTTCAGCTGTAGTTTCTATGGTTGTGGATTCCGCTGTAGTTTCTATGGTTGTAGTTTCATCTGTTGTTTCTGTGGTTGTGTATTCAGCTGTAGTTTCTATAGTTGTGGACTTGGCTGTTGTTTCTGTGGTTGTGGATTCGGCTGTCGTTTCTGAGGTTGTGGATTCAGCAGTAGATTGAGTGGTTGTGATTTCAGCTGTACTTTCTATGGTTGTGGTTTCAGCTGTAGTTTCTATGGTTGTAGTTTCAGCTGTTGTTTCTGTGGTTATGTATTCAGCTTTAGTTTCTATAGTTGTGGACTTGGCTGTTGTTTCTGTGGTTGTGGATTCGGCTGTCGTTTCTGAGGTTGTGGATTCAGCTGTAGTTTCTGTGGTTGTGGACTCGGTTGTAGGTTTTGAGGTTGTGGATTCAGCAGGTTTTAAGGTTTTGGATTCCGCTGTAGTTTCTAAGGTTGTGGACTTGGCTGTTGTTTCTGAGGTTGTGGATTCAGCTGTAGTTTCTAAAGTTGTGGACTTGGCTGTAGTTTCTGAGGTTGTGGATTCAGCTGTAGATTCTATGGTTGTGGATTCAGCTGTAGTTTCTATGGTTGTGGATTCAGCTGTAGTTTCTGTGGTTGTGGACTCGGTTGTAGGTTCTAAGGTTGTGGATTCAGCTGTCGCTTCTAAAGTTGTGGACTTTGCTGTAGTTTCTGTGGTTGTGGATTCGGCTGTAGGTTCTGAGGTTGTGGATTCAGCAGTAGATTGAGTGGTTGTGATTTCAGCTGTACTTTCTATGGTTGTGGTTTCAGCTGTAATTTCTGTGGTTGTGGATTCGGCTGTCGTTTCTGAGGTTGTGGATTCAGCTGTAGTTTCTGTGGTTGTGGACTCGGTTGTAGGTTCTGAGGTTATTGATTCGGCTGTAGTTTCTGAGGTTGTGGATACAGCTGTAGTTTCTGTGATTGTGGACTCGGTTGTAGGTTGTAAGGTTGTGGATTCAGCTGTTGTTTCTAAAGTTGTGGACTTGGCTGTTGTTTCTGTGCTTGTGGATTCGGCTGTAGATTCAGAGGTTGTGTATTCAGCAGTAGATTGAGTGGTTGTGATTTCAGCTGTTGTTTCTGTGGTTGTAGATTCAGCTGTAGTTTCTGTGGTTGTGGACTCGGTTGTGGGTTCTAAGGTTGTGGATTCAGCTGTAGTTTCTAAAGTTGTGGACTTGGCTGTAGTTTCTGTGGTTGTGGATTCGGCTGTAGGTTCTGAGGTTGTGGATTCAGCAGTAGAATGAGTGGTTGTGATTTAAGCTGTACTTTCTATGGTTGTGGTTTCAGCTGTAGTTTCTATGGTTGTGGATTCCGCTGTAGTTTCTATGGTTGTAGTTTCAGCTGTTGTTTCTGTGGTTGTGTATTCAGCTGTAGTTTCTATAGTTGTGGACTTGGCTGTTGTTTCTGTGGTTGTGGATTCGGCTGTCATTTCTGAGGTTGTGGATTCAGCTGTAGTTTCTGTGGTTGTGGACTCGGTTGTAGGTTTTGAGGTTGTGGATTCAGCAGGTTTTAAGGTTTTGGATTCAGCTGTAGTTTCTAAGGTTGTGGACTTGGCTGTTGTTTCTGAGGTTGTGGATTTAGCAGTAGATTGAGTGGTTGTGATTTCAGCTGTACTTTCTATGGTTGTGGTTTCAGCTGTAGTTTCTATGGTTGTGGATTCCGCTGTAGTTTCTATGGTTGTAGTTTCAGCTGTTGTTTCTGTGGTTGTGTATTCAGCTGTAGTTTCTATAGTTGTGGACTTGGCTGTTGTTTCTGTGGTTGTGGATTCGGCTGTCGTTTCTGAGGTTGTGATTTAAGCTGTACTTTCTATGGTTGTGGTTTCAGCTGTAGTTTCTATGGTTGTGGATTCCGCTGTAGTTTCTATGGTTGTAGTTTCAGCTGTTGTTTCTGTGGTTGTGTATTCAGCTGTAGTTTCTATAGTTGTGGACTTGGCTGTTGTTTCTGTGGTTGTGGATTCGGCTGTCGTTTCTGAGGTTGTGGATTCAGCTGTAGTTTCTGTGGTTGTGGACTCGGTTGTGGGTTCTAAGGTTGTGGATTCAGCTGTAGTTTCTAAAGTTGTCGACTTGGCTGTAGTTTCTGTGGTTGTGGATTCAGCTGTAGGTTCTGAGGTTGTGAATTCAGCAGTAGATTGAGTTGTTGTGATTTCAGCTGTACTTTCTATGGTTGTGGTTTCAGCTGTAGTTTCTATGGTTGTAGTTTCAGCTGTTGTTTCTGTGGTTATGTATTCAGCTTTAGTTTCTATAGTTGTGGACTTGGCTGTTGTTTCTGTGGTTGTGGATTCGGCTGTCGTTTCTGAGGTTGTGGATTCAGCAGTAGATTGAGTGGTTGTGATTTCAGCTGTACTTTCTATGGTTGTGGTTTCAGCTGTAGTTTCTATGGTTGTAGTTTCAGCTGTTGTTTCTGTGGTTATGTATTCAGCTTTAGTTTCTATAGTTGTGGACTTGGCTGTTGTTTCTGTGGTTGTGGATTCGGCTGTCGTTTCTGAGGTTGTGGATTCAGCTGTAGTTTCTGTGGTTGTGGACTCGGTTGTAGGTTTTGAGGTTGTGGATTCAGCAGGTTTTAAGGTTTTGGATTCCGCTGTAGTTTCTAAGGTTGTGGACTTGGCTGTTGTTTCTGAGGTTGTGGATTCAGCAGTAGATTGAGTGGTTATGATTTCAGCTGTACTTTCTATGGTTGTGGTTTCAGCTGTAGTTTCTATGGTTGTGGATTCCGCTGTAGTTTCTATGGTTGTAGTTTCATCTGTTGTTTCTGTGGTTGTGTATTCAGCTGTAGTTTCTATAGTTGTGGACTTGGCTGTTGTTTCTGTGGTTGTGGATTCGGCTGTCGTTTCTGAGGTTGTGGATTCAGCAGTAGATTGAGTGGTTGTGATTTCAGCTGTACTTTCTATGGTTGTGGTTTCAGCTGTAGTTTCTATGGTTGTAGTTTCAGCTGTTGTTTCTGTGGTTATGTATTCAGCTTTAGTTTCTATAGTTGTGGACTTGGCTGTTGTTTCTGTGGTTGTGGATTCGGCTGTCGTTTCTGAGGTTGTGGATTCAGCTGTAGTTTCTGTGGTTGTGGACTCGGTTGTAGGTTTTGAGGTTGTGGATTCAGCAGGTTTTAAGGTTTTGGATTCCGCTGTAGTTTCTAAGGTTGTGGACTTGGCTGTTGTTTCTGAGGTTGTGGATTCAGCTGTAGTTTCTAAAGTTGTGGACTTGGCTGTAGTTTCTGAGGTTGTGGATTCAGCTGTAGATTCTATGGTTGTGGATTCAGCTGTAGTTTCTATGGTTGTGGATTCAGCTGTAGTTTCTGTGGTTGTGGACTCGGTTGTAGGTTCTAAGGTTGTGGATTCAGCTGTCGCTTCTAAAGTTGTGGACTTTGCTGTAGTTTCTGTGGTTGTGGATTCGGCTGTAGGTTCTGAGGTTGTGGATTCAGCAGTAGATTGAGTGGTTGTGATTTCAGCTGTACTTTCTATGGTTGTGGTTTCAGCTGTAATTTCTGTGGTTGTGGATTCGGCTGTCGTTTCTGAGGTTGTGGATTCAGCTGTAGTTTCTGTGGTTGTGGACTCGGTTGTAGGTTCTGAGGTTATTGATTCGGCTGTAGTTTCTGAGGTTGTGGATACAGCTGTAGTTTCTGTGATTGTGGACTCGGTTGTAGGTTGTAAGGTTGTGGATTCAGCTGTTGTTTCTAAAGTTGTGGACTTGGCTGTTGTTTCTGTGCTTGTGGATTCGGCTGTAGATTCAGAGGTTGTGTATTCAGCAGTAGATTGAGTGGTTGTGATTTCAGCTGTTGTTTCTGTGGTTGTAGATTCAGCTGTAGTTTCTGTGGTTGTGGACTCGGTTGTGGGTTCTAAGGTTGTGGATTCAGCTGTAGTTTCTAAAGTTGTGGACTTGGCTGTAGTTTCTGTGGTTGTGGATTCGGCTGTAGGTTCTGAGGTTGTGGATTCAGCAGTAGAATGAGTGGTTGTGATTTAAGCTGTACTTTCTATGGTTGTGGTTTCAGCTGTAGTTTCTATGGTTGTGGATTCCGCTGTAGTTTCTATGGTTGTAGTTTCAGCTGTTGTTTCTGTGGTTGTGTATTCAGCTGTAGTTTCTATAGTTGTGGACTTGGCTGTTGTTTCTGTGGTTGTGGATTCGGCTGTCATTTCTGAGGTTGTGGATTCAGCTGTAGTTTCTGTGGTTGTGGACTCGGTTGTAGGTTTTGAGGTTGTGGATTCAGCAGGTTTTAAGGTTTTGGATTCAGCTGTAGTTTCTAAGGTTGTGGACTTGGCTGTTGTTTCTGAGGTTGTGGATTTAGCAGTAGATTGAGTGGTTGTGATTTCAGCTGTACTTTCTATGGTTGTGGTTTCAGCTGTAGTTTCTATGGTTGTGGATTCCGCTGTAGTTTCTATGGTTGTAGTTTCAGCTGTTGTTTCTGTGGTTGTGTATTCAGCTGTAGTTTCTATAGTTGTGGACTTGGCTGTTGTTTCTGTGGTTGTGGATTCGGCTGTCGTTTCTGAGGTTGTGATTTAAGCTGTACTTTCTATGGTTGTGGTTTCAGCTGTAGTTTCTATGGTTGTGGATTCCGCTGTAGTTTCTATGGTTGTAGTTTCAGCTGTTGTTTCTGTGGTTGTGTATTCAGCTGTAGTTTCTATAGTTGTGGACTTGGCTGTTGTTTCTGTGGTTGTGGATTCGGCTGTCGTTTCTGAGGTTGTGGATTCAGCTGTAGTTTCTGTGGTTGTGGACTCGGTTGTGGGTTCTAAGGTTGTGGATTCAGCTGTAGTTTCTAAAGTTGTCGACTTGGCTGTAGTTTCTGTGGTTGTGGATTCAGCTGTAGGTTCTGAGGTTGTGAATTCAGCAGTAGATTGAGTTGTTGTGATTTCAGCTGTACTTTCTATGGTTGTGGTTTCAGCTGTAGTTTCTATGGTTGTAGTTTCAGCTGTTGTTTCTGTGGTTATGTATTCAGCTTTAGTTTCTATAGTTGTGGACTTGGCTGTTGTTTCTGTGGTTGTGGATTCGGCTGTCGTTTCTGAGGTTGTGGATTCAGCAGTAGATTGAGTGGTTGTGATTTCAGCTGTACTTTCTATGGTTGTGGTTTCAGCTGTAGTTTCTATGGTTGTAGTTTCAGCTGTTGTTTCTGTGGTTATGTATTCAGCTTTAGTTTCTATAGTTGTGGACTTGGCTGTTGTTTCTGTGGTTGTGGATTCGGCTGTCGTTTCTGAGGTTGTGGATTCAGCTGTAGTTTCTGTGGTTGTGGACTCGGTTGTAGGTTTTGAGGTTGTGGATTCAGCAGGTTTTAAGGTTTTGGATTCCGCTGTAGTTTCTAAGGTTGTGGACTTGGCTGTTGTTTCTGAGGTTGTGGATTCAGCTGTAGTTTCTAAAGTTGTGGACTTGGCTGTAGTTTCTGAGGTTGTGGATTCAGCTGTAGATTCTATGGTTGTGGATTCAGCTGTAGTTTCTATGGTTGTGGATTCAGCTGTAGTTTCTGTGGTTGTGGACTCGGTTGTAGGTTCTAAGGTTGTGGATTCAGCTGTCGCTTCTAAAGTTGTGGACTTGGCTGTAGTTTCTGTGGTTGTGGATTCGGCTGTAGGTTCTGAGGTTGTGGATTCAGCAGTAGATTGAGTGGTTGTGATTTCAGCTGTACTTTCTATGGTTGTGGTTTCAGCTGTAATTTCTGTGGTTGTGGATTCGGCTGTCGTTTCTGAGGTTGTGGATTCAGCTGTAGTTTCTGTGGTTGTGGACTCGGTTGTAGGTTCTGAGGTTATTGATTCGGCTGTAGTTTCTGAGGTTGTGGATACAGCTGTAGTTTCTGTGATTGTGGACTCGGTTGTAGGTTGTAAGGTTGTGGATTCAGCTGTTGTTTCTAAAGTTGTGGACTTGGCTGTTGTTTCTGTGCTTGTGGATTCGGCTGTAGATTCAGAGGTTGTGTATTCAGCAGTAGATTGAGTGGTTGTGATTTCAGCTGTTGTTTCTGTGGTTGTAGATTCAGCTGTAGTTTCTGTGGTTGTGGACTCGGTTGTGGGTTCTAAGGTTGTGGATTCAGCTGTAGTTTCTAAAGTTGTGGACCTGGCTGTAGTTTCTGTGGTTGTGGATTCGGCTGTAGGTTCTGAGGTTGTGGATTCAGCAGTAGAATGAGTGGTTGTGATTTAAGCTGTACTTTCTATGGTTGTGGTTTCAGCTGTAGTTTCTATGGTTGTGGATTCCGCTGTAGTTTCTATGGTTGTAGTTTCAGCTGTTGTTTCTGTGGTTGTGTATTCAGCTGTAGTTTCTATAGTTGTGGACTTGGCTGTTGTTTCTGTGGTTGTGGATTCGGCTGTCATTTCTGAGGTTGTGGATTCAGCTGTAGTTTCTGTGGTTGTGGACTCGGTTGTAGGTTTTGAGGTTGTGGATTCAGCAGGTTTTAAGGTTTTGGATTCAGCTGTAGTTTCTAAGGTTGTGGACTTGGCTGTTGTTTCTGAGGTTGTGGATTCAGCAGTAGATTGAGTGGTTGTGATTTCAGCTGTACTTTCTATGGTTGTGGTTTCAGCTGTAGTTTCTATGGTTGTGGATTCCGCTGTAGTTTCTATGGTTGTAGTTTCAGCTGTTGTTTCTGTGGTTGTGTATTCAGCTGTAGTTTCTATAGTTGTGGACTTGGCTGTTGTTTCTGTGGTTGTGGATTCGGCTGTCGTTTCTGAGGTTGTGATTTAAGCTGTACTTTCTATGGTTGTGGTTTCAGCTGTAGTTTCTATGGTTGTGGATTCCGCTGTAGTTTCTATGGTTGTAGTTTCAGCTGTTGTTTCTGTGGTTGTGTATTCAGCTGTAGTTTCTATAGTTGTGGACTTGGCTGTTGTTTCTGTGGTTGTGGATTCGGCTGTCGTTTCTGAGGTTGTGGATTCAGCTGTAGTTTCTGTGGTTGTGGACTCGGTTGTGGGTTCTAAGGTTGTGGATTCAGCTGTAGTTTCTAAAGTTGTCGACTTGGCTGTAGTTTCTGTGGTTGTGGATTCAGCTGTAGGTTCTGAGGTTGTGAATTCAGCAGTAGATTGAGTTGTTGTGATTTCAGCTGTACTTTCTATGGTTGTGGTTTCAGCTGTAGTTTCTATGGTTGTAGTTTCAGCTGTTGTTTCTGTGGTTATGTATTCAGCTTTAGTTTCTATAGTTGTGGACTTGGCTGTTGTTTCTGTGGTTGTGGATTCGGCTGTCGTTTCTGAGGTTGTGGATTCAGCAGTAGATTGAGTGGTTGTGATTTCAGCTGTACTTTCTATGGTTGTGGTTTCAGCTGTAGTTTCTATGGTTGTAGTTTCAGCTGTTGTTTCTGTGGTTATGTATTCAGCTTTAGTTTCTATAGTTGTGGACTTGGCTGTTGTTTCTGTGGTTGTGGATTCGGCTGTCGTTTCTGAGGTTGTGGATTCAGCTGTAGTTTCTGTGGTTGTGGACTCGGTTGTAGGTTTTGAGGTTGTGGATTCAGCAGGTTTTAAGGTTTTGGATTCCGCTGTAGTTTCTAAGGTTGTGGACTTGGCTGTTGTTTCTGAGGTTGTGGATTCAGCTGTAGTTTCTAAAGTTGTGGACTTGGCTGTAGTTTCTGAGGTTGTGGATTCAGCTGTAGATTCTATGGTTGTGGATTCAGCTGTAGTTTCTATGGTTGTGGATTCAGCTGTAGTTTCTGTGGTTGTGGACTCGGTTGTAGGTTCTAAGGTTGTGGATTCAGCTGTCGCTTCTAAAGTTGTGGACTTGGCTGTAGTTTCTGTGGTTGTGGATTCGGCTGTAGGTTCTGAGGTTGTGGATTCAGCAGTAGATTGAGTGGTTGTGATTTCAGCTGTACTTTCTATGGTTGTGGTTTCAGCTGTAGTTTCTGTGGTTGTGGATTCGGCTGTCGTTTCTGAGGTTGTGGATTCAGCTGTAGTTTCTGTGGTTGTGGACTCGGTTGTAGGTTCTGAGGTTATTGATTCGGCTGTAGTTTCTGAGGTTGTGGATACAGCTGTAGTTTCTGTGGTTGTGGACTCGGTTGTAGGTTGTAAGGTTGTGGATTCAGCTGTTGTTTCTAAAGTTGTGGACTTGGCTGTTGTTTCTGTGCTTGTGGATTCGGCTGTAGATTCAGAGGTTGTGTATCAGCAGTAGATTGAGTGGTTGTGATTTCAGCTGTTGTTTCTGTGGTTGTAGATTCAGCTGTAGTTTCTGTGGTTGTGGACTCGGTTGTGGGTTCTAAGGTTGTGGATTCAGCTGTAGTTTCTAAGGTTGTGGACTTGGCTGTAGTTTCTGTGGTTGTGGATTCGGCTGTAGGTTCTGAGGTTGTGGATTCAGCAGTAGATTGAGTGGTTGTGATTTAAGCTGTACTTTCTATGGTTGTGGTTTCAGCTGTAGTTTCTATGGTTGTGGATTCCGCTGTAGTTTCTATGGTTGTAGTTTCAGCTGTTGTTTATGTGGTTGTGTATTCAGCTGTAGTTTCTATAGTTGTGGACTTGTCTGTTGTTTCTGTGGTTGTGGATTCGGCTGTCATTTCTGAGGTTGTGGATTCAGCTGTAGTTTCTGTGGTTGTGGACTCGGTTGTAGGTTTTGAGGTTGTGGATTCAGCAGGTTTTAAGGTTTTGGATTCAGCTGTAGTTTCTAAGGTTGTGGACTTGGCTGTTGTTTCTGAGGTTGTGGATTCAGCAGTAGATTGAGTGGTTGTGATTTCAGCTGTACTTTCTATGGTTGTGGTTTCAGCTGTAGTTTCTATGGTTGTGGATTCCGCTGTAGTTTCTATGGTTGTAGTTTCAGCTGTTGTTTCTGTGGTTGTGTATTCAGCTGTAGTTTCTATAGTTGTGGACTCGGTTGTAGGTTCTAAGGTTGTGGATTCAGCTGTCGCTTCTAAAGTTGTGGACTTGGCTGTAGTTTCTGTGGTTGTGGATTCGGCTGTAGGTTCTGAGGTTGTGGATTCAGCAGTAGATTGAGTGGTTGTGATTTCAGCTGTACTTTCTATGGTTGTGGTTTCAGCTGTAGTTTCTGTGGTTGTGGATTCGGCTGTCGTTTCTGAGGTTGTGGATTCAGCTGTAGTTTCTGTGGTTGTGGACTCGGTTGTAGGTTCTGAGGTTATTGATTCGGCTGTAGTTTCTGAGGTTGTGGATACAGCTGTAGTTTCTGTGGTTGTGGACTCGGTTGTAGGTTGTAAGGTTGTGGATTCAGCTGTTGTTTCTAAAGTTGTGGACTTGGCTGTTGTTTCTGTGCTTGTGGATTCGGCTGTAGATTCAGAGGTTGTGTATTCAGCAGTAGATTGAGTGGTTGTGATTTCAGCTGTTGTTTCTGTGGTTGTAGATTCAGCTGTAGTTTCTGTGGTTGTGGACTCGGTTTTGGGTTCTAAGGTTGTGGATTCAGCTGTAGTTTCTAAAGTTGTGGACTTGGCTGTAGTTTCTGTGGTTGTGGATTCGGCTGTAGGTTCTGAGGTTGTGGATTCAGCAGTAGATTGAGTGGTTGTGATTTAAGCTGTACTTTCTATGGTTGTGGTTTCAGCTGTAGTTTCTATGGTTGTGGATTCCGCTGTAGTTTCTATGGTTGTAGTTTCAGCTGTTGTTTCTGTGGTTGTGTATTCAGCTGTAGTTTCTATAGTTGTGGACTTGTCTGTTGTTTCTGTGGTTGTGGATTCGGCTGTCATTTCTGAGTTTGTGGATTCAGCTGTAGTTTCTGTGGTTGTGGACTCGGTTGTAGGTTTTGAGGTTGTGGATTCAGCAGGTTTTAAGGTTTTGGATTCAGCTGTAGTTTCTAAGGTTGTGGACTTGGCTGTTGTTTCTGAGGTTGTGGATTCAGCTGTAGTTTCTGTGGTTGTGGACTCGGTTGTAGGTTCTGAGGTTATTGATTCGGCTGTAGTTTCTGAGGTTGTGGATACAGCTGTAGTTTCTGTGGTTGTGGACTCGGTTGTAGGTTGTAAGGTTGTGGATTCAGCTGTTGTTTCTAAAGTTGTGGACTTGGCTGTTGTTTCTGTGCTTGTGGATTCGGCTGTAGATTCAGAGGTTGTTTATCAGCAGTAGATTGAGTGGTTGTGATTTCAGCTGTTGTTTCTGTGGTTGTAGATTCAGCTGTAGTTTCTGTGGTTGTGGACTCGGTTGTGGGTTCTAAGGTTGTGGATTCAGCTGTAGTTTCTAAAGTTGTGGACTTGGCTGTAGTTTCTGTGGTTGTGGATTCGGCTGTAGGTTCTGAGGTTGTGGATTCAGCAGTAGATTGAGTGGTTGTGATTTAAGCTGTACTTTCTATGGTTGTGGTTTCAGCTGTAGTTTCTATGGTTGTGGATTCAGCTGTAGTTTCTATGGTTGTAGTTTCAGCTGTTGTTTATGTGGTTGTGTATTCAGCTGTAGTTTCTATAGTTGTGGACTTGTCTGTTGTTTCTGTGGTTGTGGATTCGGCTGTCATTTCTGAGGTTGTGGATTCAGCTGTAGTTTCTGTGGTTGTGGACTCGGTTGTAGGTTTTGAGGTTGTGGATTCAGCAGGTTTTAAGGTTTTGGATTCAGCTGTAGTTTCTGTGGTTGTGGATTCGGCTGTAGGTTCTGAGGTTGTGGATTCAGCAGTAGATTGAGTGGTTGTGATTTCAGCTGTACTTTCTATGGTTGTGGTTTCAGCTGTAGTTTCTAAAGTTGTGGACTTGGCTGTTGTTTCTGTGGTTGTGGACTTGGCTGTAGTTTCTGAGGTTCTGGACTTGGCTGTTGTTTCTGTGCTTGTGGATTCGGCTGTAGATTCAGAGGTTGTGTGTTCAGCTGTAGATTGAGTGGTTGTGATTTTAGCTGTTGTTTCTGTGGTTGTAGATTCAGCTGTAGTTTCTATGGTTGTGGATTCCGCTGTAGTTTCAATGGTTGTGTATTCAGCTGTAGTTTCTATAGTTGTGGACTTGGCTGTTGTTTCTGTGGTTTTGGATTCGGCTGTCGTTTCTGAGGTTGTGGATTCAGCTGTAGTTTCTGTGGTTGTAGACTCGGTTGTAGGTTCTGAGGTTATGGATTCGGCTGTAGTTTCTGAGGTTTTAGATACAGCTGTAGTTTCTGTGGTTGTGGACTCGGTTGTGGGTTCTAAGGTTGTGGACTCAGCTGTAGTTTCTAAAGTTGTGGACTTGGCTGTAGTTTCTGAGGTTGTGGATTCAGCTGTAGATTCTATGGTTGTGGATTCAGCTGTAGTTTCTATGGTTGTGGATTCAGCTGTAGTTTCTGTGGTTGTGGACTCGGTTCTAGGTTCTAAGGTTGTGGTTTCTAAAGTTGTGGACTTGGCTGTAGTTTCTGAGGTTGTGGATTCAGCTGTAGATTCTATGGTTGTGGATTCCGCTGTAATTTCTATGGTTGTTCTTTCAGCTGTTGTTTCTGAAGTTGTGGATTCAGCTGTAGTTTCTGTGGTTGTGGACTCGGTTGTAGTTTCTGAGGTTGTGGATACAGCTGTAGTTTCTGTGGTTGTGGACTCGGTTTTGGGTTCTAAGGTTATGGTTTCAGCTGTAGTTTCTAAAGTTGTGGACTTGGCTGTAGTTTCTGAGGTTTTGGATTCAGCTATAGATTCTATGGTTGTGGATTCCGCTGTAGTTTCTATGGTTTTGGTTTCAGCTGTTGTTTCTGAAGTTGTGGATTCAGCTGTAGTTTCAGTGGTTGTGGACTCGGTTGTAGGTTCTGAGGTTGTGTGTTCAGCTGTAGTTTCTGAAGTTGTGGACTCTGTTGTGGGTTCCGAGGTTGTGAATACAGCAGTAGATTGAGTGATTGTGATTTCACCTGTAGTTTCTATGGTTGTGGATTCAGCTGTAGTTTCTGAGGTTGTAGATTCAGCTGTAGTTTCTATTGTTGTGGACACTGTTGTAGGTTCTGGGGTTGTGGACTCGGTTGTGGGTTCTAAGGTTGTGGATTCAGCTGTAGTTTCTAAAGTTGTGGACTTGGCTGTAGTTTCTGTGGTTGTGGATTCGGCTGTAGGTTCTGAGGTTGTGGATTCAGCAGTAGATTGAGTGGTTGTGATTTAAGCTGTACTTTCTATGGTTGTGGTTTCAGCTGTAGTTTCTATGGTTGTGGATTCAGCTGTAGTTTCTATGGTTGTAGTTTCAGCTGTTGTTTATGTGGTTGTGTATTCAGCTGTAGTTTCTATAGTTGTGGACTTGTCTGTTGTTTCTGTGGTTGTGGATTCGGCTGTCATTTCTGAGGTTGTGGATTCAGCTGTAGTTTCTGTGGTTGTGGACTCGGTTGTAGGTTTTGAGGTTGTGGATTCAGCAGGTTTTAAGGTTTTGGATTCAGCTGTAGTTTCTGTGTTTGTGGATTCGGCTGTAGGTTCTGAGGTTGTGGATTCAGCAGTAGATTGAGTGGTTGTGATTTCAGCTGTACTTTCTATGGTTGTGGTTTCAGCTGTAGTTTCTAAAGTTGTGGACTTGGCTGTTGTTTCTGTGGTTGTGGACTTGGCTGTAGTTTCTGAGGTTCTGGACTTGGCTGTTGTTTCTGTGCTTGTGGATTCGGCTGTAGATTCAGAGGTTGTGTGTTCAGCTGTAGATTGAGTGGTTGTGATTTTAGCTGTTGTTTCTGTGGTTGTAGATTCAGCTGTAGTTTCTATGGTTGTGGATTCCGCTGTAGTTTCAATGGTTGTGTATTCAGCTGTAGTTTCTATAGTTGTGGACTTGGCTGTTGTTTCTGTGGTTTTGGATTCGGCTGTCGTTTCTGAGGTTGTGGATTCAGCTGTAGTTTCTGTGGTTGTAGACTCGGTTGTAGGTTCTGAGGTTATGGATTCGGCTGTAGTTTCTGAGGTTTTAGATACAGCTGTAGTTTCTGTGGTTGTGGACTCGGTTGTGGGTTCTAAGGTTGTGGACTCAGCTGTAGTTTCTAAAGTTGTGGACTTGGCTGTAGTTTCTGAGGTTGTGGATTCAGCTGTAGATTCTATGGTTGTGGATTCAGCTGTAGTTTCTATGGTTGTGGATTCAGCTGTAGTTTCTGTGGTTGTGGACTCGGTTCTAGGTTCTAAGGTTGTGGTTTCTAAAGTTGTGGACTTGGCTGTAGTTTCTGAGGTTGTGGATTCAGCTGTAGATTCTATGGTTGTGGATTCCGCTGTAATTTCTATGGTTGTTCTTTCAGCTGTTGTTTCTGAAGTTGTGGATTCAGCTGTAGTTTCTGTGGTTGTGGACTCGGTTGTAGTTTCTGAGGTTGTGGATACAGCTGTAGTTTCTGTGGTTGTGGACTCGGTTTTGGGTTCTAAGGTTATGGTTTCAGCTGTAGTTTCTAAAGTTGTGGACTTGGCTGTAGTTTCTGAGGTTTTGGATTCAGCTATAGATTCTATGGTTGTGGATTCCGCTGTAGTTTCTATGGTTTTGGTTTCAGCTGTTGTTTCTGAAGTTGTGGATTCAGCTGTAGTTTCAGTGGTTGTGGACTCGGTTGTAGGTTCTGAGGTTGTGTGTTCAGCTGTAGTTTCTGAAGTTGTGGACTCTGTTGTGGGTTCCGAGGTTGTGAATACAGCAGTAGATTGAGTGATTGTGATTTCACCTGTAGTTTCTATGGTTGTGGATTCAGCTGTAGTTTCTGAGGTTGTAGATTCAGCTGTAGTTTCTATTGTTGTGGACACTGTTGTAGGTTCTGGGGTTGTGGAATCAGCTTTTTTTTCTATGGTTGTAGCTTCAGCTGTAGTTTCTAAAGTTGTGGACTTGGCTGTTGTTTCTGTGGTTGTGAACTTGGCTGTGGTTTCTGATGTTCTGGACTTGGCTGTTGTTTCTGTGCTTGTGGATTCGGCTGTAGATTCAGAGGTTGTGTATTCAGCAGTAGATTGAGTGGTTGTGATTTCAGCTGTTGTTTCTGTGGTTGTAGATTCAGCTGTAGTTTCTGTGGTTGTGGACTTGGTTGTGGGTTCTAAGGTTGTGAATTCAGCTGTAGTTTCTAAAGTTGTGGACTTGGCTGTAGTTTCTGAGGTTGTGGATTCAGCTGTAGATTCTATGGTTGTGGATTCCACTGTAGTTTCTATGGTTGTGGTTTCAGCTGTTGTTTCTGAAGTTGTGGATTCAGCTGTAGTTTCTGTGGTTGTGGACTCGGTTGTAGTTTCTGAGGTTGTGGATTCAGCTGTAGATTCTATGGTTGTGGATTCAGCTGTTGTTTCTGTGGTTGTAGATTCAGCTGTAGTTTCTGTGGTTGTGGACTCGGTTGTGGGTTCTAAGTTTGTGGATTCAGCTGTAGTTTCTAAAGTTGTCGACTTGGCTGTAGTTTCTGTGGTTGTGGATTCAGCTGTAGGTTCTGAGGTTGTGAATTCAGCAGTAGATTGAGTGGTTGTGATTTCAGCTGTACTTTCTATGGTTGTGGTTTCAGCTGTAGTTTCTATGGTTGTAGTTTCAGCTGTTGTTTCTGTGGTTATGTATTCAGCTTTAGTTTCTATAGTTGTGGACTTGGCTGTTGTTTCTGTGGTTGTGGATTCGGCTGTCGTTTCTGAGGTTGTGGATTCAGCAGTAGATTGAGTGGTTGTGATTTCAGCTGTACTTTCTATGGTTGTGGTTTCAGCTGTAGTTTCTATGGTTGTAGTTTCAGCTGTTGTTTCTGAAGTTGTGGATTCAGCTGTAGTTTCTGTGGTTGTGGACTCGGTTGTAGTTTCTGTGGTTGTGGACTCGGTTGTAGTTTCTGAGGTTGTGGATTCAGCTGTAGATTCTATGGTTGTGGATTCAGCTGTAGTTTCTATGGTTGTGGATTCAGCTGTAGTGTCTGTGGTTGTGGACTCGGTTGTAGGTTCTAAGGTTGTGGATTCAGCTGTCGTTTCTAAAGTTGTGGACTTGGCTGTAGTTTCTGTGGTTGTGGATTCGGCTGTAGGTTCTGAGGTTGTGGATTCAGCAGTAGATTGAGTGGTTGTGATTTCAGCTGTACTTTCTATGGTTGTGGTTTCAGCTGTAGTTTCTATGGTTGTGGATTCCGCTGTAGTTTCTATGGTTGTAGTTTCAGCTGTTGTTTCTGTGGTTGTGTATTCAGCTGTAGTTTCTATAGTTGTGGACTTGGCTGTTGTTTCTGTGGTTGTGGATTCGGCTGTCGTTTCTGTGGTTGTGGATTTGGCTGTCGTTTCTGAGGTTGTGGATTCAGCTGTAGTTTCTGTGGTTGTGGACTCGGTTGTAGTTTCTGAGGTTGTGGATTCAGCTGTACTTTCTATGGTTGTGGTTTCAGCTGTAGTTTCTATGGTTGTGGATTCCGCTGTAGTTTCTATGGTTGTAGTTTCAGCTGTTGTTTCTGTGGTTGTGTATTCAGCTGTAGTTTCTATAGTTGTGGACTTGGCTGTTGTTTCTGTGGTTGTGGATTCGGCTGTCGTTTCTGAGGTTGTGGATTCAGCTGTAGTTTCTGTGGTTGCGGACTCGGTTGTAGGTTCTGAGGTTATTGATTCGGCTGTAGTTTCTGAGGTTGTGGATACAGCTGTAGTTTCTGTGGTTGTGGACTCGGTTGTAGGTTGTAAGGTTGTGGATTCAGCTGTTGTTTCTAAAGTTGTGGACTTGGCTGTTGTTTCTGTGCTTGTGGATTCGGCTGTAGATTCAGAGGTTGTGTATTCAGCAGTAGATTGAGTGGTTGTGATTTCAGCTGTTGTTTCTGTGGTTGTAGATTCAGCTGTAGTTTCTGTGGTTGTGGACTCGGTTGTGGGTTCTAAGGTTGTGGATTCAGCTGTAGTTTCTAAAGTTGTCGACTTGGCTGTAGTTTCTGTGGTTGTGGATTCAGCTGTAGGTTCTGAGGTTGTGAATTCAGCAGTAGATTGAGTGGTTGTGATTTCAGCTGTACTTTCTATGGTTGTGGTTTCAGCTGTAGTTTCTAAAGTTGTCGACTTGGCTGTAGTTTCTGTGGTTGTGGATTCGGCTGTAGGTTCTGAGGTTGTGGATTCAGCAGTAGATTGAGTGGTTGTGATTTCAGCTGTACTTTCTATGGTTGTGGTTTCAGCTGTAGTTTCTATGGTTGTGGATTCCGCTGTAGTTTCTATGGTTGTAGTTTCAGCTGTTGTTTCTGTGGTTGTGTATTCAGCTGTAGTTTCTATAGTTGTGGACTTGGCTGTTGTTTCTGTGGTTGTGGATTCGGCTGTCGTTTCTGAGGTTGTGGATTCAGCTGTAGTTTCTGTGGTTGCGGACTCGGTTGTAGGTTCTGAGGTTATTGATTCGGCTGTAGTTTCTGAGGTTGTGGATACAGCTGTAGTTTCTGTGGTTCTGGACTCGGTTGTAGGTTGTAAGGTTGTGGATTCAGCTGTTGTTTCTAAAGTTGTGGACTTGGCTGTTGTTTCTGTGCTTGTGGATTCAGCTGTAGATTCAGAGGTTGTGTATTCAGCAGTAGATTGAGTGGTTGTGATTTCAGCTGTTGTTTCAGTGGATGTAGATTCAGCTGTAGTTTCTATGGTTGTAGTTTCAGCTGTTGTTTCTGTGGTTATGTATTCAGCTTTAGTTTCTATAGTTGTGGACTTGGCTGTTGTTTCTGTGGTTGTGGATTCGGCTGTCGTTTCTGAGGTTGTGGATTCAGCAGTAGATTGAGTGGTTGTGATTTCAGCTGTACTTTCTATGGTTGTGATTTCACCTGTAGTTTCTATGGTTGTAGTTTCAGCTGTTGTTTCTGTGGTTATGTATTCAGCTTTAGTTTCTATAGTTGTGGACTTGGCTGTTGTTTCTGTGGTTGTGGATTCGGCTGTCGTTTCTGAGGTTGTGGATTCAGCTGTAGTTTCTGTGGTTGTGGACTCGGTTGTAGGTTTTGAGGTTGTGGATTTAGCAGGTTTTAAGGTTTTGGATTCCGATGTAGTTTCTAAGGTTGTGGACTTGGCTGTTGTTTCTGAGGTTGTGGATTCAGCTGTAGTTTCTAAAGTTGTGGACTTGGCTGTAGTTTCTGAGGTTGTGGATTCAGCTGTAGATTCTATGGTTGTGGATTCAGCTGTAGTTTCTGTGGTTGTGGACTCGGTTGTAGGTTCTAAGGTTGTGGATTCAGCTGTCGCTTCTAAAGTTGTGGACTTGGCTGTAGTTTCTGTGGTTGTGGATTCGGCTGTAGGTTCTGAGGTTGTGGATTCAGCAGTAGATTGAGTGGTTGTGATTTCAGCTGTACTTTCTATGGTTGTGGTTTCAGCTGTAGTTTCTATGGTTGTGGATTCCGCTGTAGTTTCTATGGTTGTAGTTTCAGCTGTTGTTTCTGTGGTTGTGTATTCAGCTGTAGTTTCTATAGTTGTGGACTTGGCTGTTGTTTCTGTGGTTGTGGATTCGGCTGTCATTTCTGAGGTTGTGGATTCAGCTGTAGTTTCTGTGGTTGTGGACTCGGTTGTAGGTTTTGAGGTTGTGGATTCAGCAGGTTTTAAGGTTTTGGATTCAGCTGTAGTTTCTAAGGTTGTGGACTTGGCTGTTGTTTCTGAGGTTGTGGATTCAGCAGTAGATTGAGTGGTTGTGATTTCAGCTGTACTTTCTATGGTTGTGGTTTCAGCTGTAGTTTCTATGGTTGTGGATTCCGCTGTAGTTTCTATGGTTGTAGTTTCAGCTGTTGTTTCTGTGGTTGTGTATTCAGCTGTAGTTTCTATAGTTGTGGACTTGGCTGTTGTTTCTGTGGTTGTGGATTCGGCTGTCGTTTCTGAGGTTGTGGATTCAGCTGTAGTTTCTGTGGTTGTGGACTCGGTTGTAGGTTCTGAGGTTATTGATTCGGCTGTAGTTTCTGAGGTTGTGGATACAGCTGTCGCTTCTAAAGTTGTGGACTTGGCTGTAGTTTCTGTGGTTGTGGATTCGGCTGTAGGTTCTGAGGTTGTGGACTTGGCTGTTGTTTCTGTGCTTGTGGATTCGGCTGTAGATTCAGAGGTTGTGTATTCAGCAGTAGATTGAGTGGTTGTGATTTCAGCTGTACTTTCTATGTTTGTGGTTTCAGCTGTAGTTTCTATGGTTGTGTATTCCGCTGTAGTTTCTATGGTTGTAGTTTCAGCTGTTGTTTCTGTGGTTGTAGATTCAGCTGTAGTTTCTGTGGTTGTGGACTCGGTTGTAGGTTCTAAGGTTGTGGATTCAGCTGTAGTTTCTAAAGTTGTGGACTTGGCTGTAGTTTCTGTGGTTGTGGATTCGGCTGTAGGTTCTGAGGTTGTGGATTCAGCAGTAGATTGAGTGGTTGTGATTTCAGCTGTACTTTCTATGGTTGTGGTTTCAGCTGTAGTTTCTATGGTTGTGGATTCAGCTGTAGTTTCTATGGTTGTAGTTTCAGCTGTTGTTTCTGTGGTTGTGTATTCAGCTGTAGTTTCTATAGTTGTGGACTTGGCTGTTGTTTCTGTGGTTGTGGATTCGTCTGTCATTTCTGAGGTTGTGGATTCAGCTGTAGTTTCTGTGGTTGTGGACTCGGTTGTAGGTTTTGAGGTTGTGGATTCAGCAGGTTTTAAGGTTTTGGATTCAGCTGTAGTTTCTAAGGTTGTGGACTTGGCTGTTGTTTCTGAGGTTGTGGATTCACCTGTAGTTTCTGTGGTTGTGGACTTGGCTGTTGTTTCTGTGGTTGTTGATTTAGTTGTAGATTCTATGGTTGTGGATTCCGCTGTTGTTTCTATGGTTGTGGTTTCAGCTGTTGTTTCTGAAGTTGTGGATTCAGCTGTAGTTTCTGTGGTTGTGGACTCGGTTGTAGGTTCTGAGGTTATGGATTCGGCTGTAGTTTCTGAGGTCGTGGATACAGCTGTAGTTTCTGTGGTTGTGGACTCGGTTTTGGGTTCTAAGGTTGTGGATTCAGCTGTAGTTTCTAAAGTTGTGGACTTTTCTGTAGTTTCTGAGGTTGTGGATTCAGCTGTAGATTCTATGGTTGTGGATTCAGCTGTTGTTTCCAAAGTTGTGGACTTGGCTGTAGTTTCTGTGGTTGTGGATTCGGCTGTAGGTTCTGAGGTTGTGGATTCAGCAGTAGATTGAGTGGTTGTGATTTCAGCTGTACTTTCTATGGTTGTGGTTTCAGCTGTAGTTTCTAAAGTTGTGGACTTGGCTGTTGTTTCTGTGGTTGTGGACTTGGCTGTAGTTTCTGAGGTTCTGGACTTGGCTGTTGTTTCTGTGCTTGTGGATTCGGCTGTAGATTCAGAGGTTGTGTATTCAGCTGTAGATTGAGTGGTTGTGATTTCAGCTGTTGTTTCTGTGGTTGTAGATTCAGCTGTAGTTTCTGTGGTTGTGGACTCGGTTGTGGGTTCTAAGGTTGTGGATTCAGCTGTAGTTTCTAAAGTTGTGGACTTGGCTGTAGTTTCTGTGGTTGTGGATTCAGCTGTAGTTTCTAAAGTTGTGGACTTGGCTCTAGTTTCTGTGGTTGTGGATTCGGCTGTAGGTTCTGAGGTTGTGGATTCAGCTGTAGTTTCTGTGGTTGTGGACTCGGTTGTAGGTTCTGAGGTTATTGATTCGGCTGTAGTTTCTGAGGTTGTGGATACAGCTGTCGCTTCTAAAGTTGTGGACTTGGCTGTAGTTTCTGTGGTTGTGGATTCGGCTGTAGGTTCTGAGGTTGTGGACTTGGCTGTTGTTTCTGTGCTTGTGGATTCGGCTGTAGATTCAGAGGTTGTGTATTCAGCAGTAGATTGAGTGGTTGTGATTTCAGCTGTACTTTCTATGTTTGTGGTTTCAGCTGTAGTTTCTATGGTTGTGGATTCCGCTGTAGTTTCTATGGTTGTAGTTTCAGCTGTTGTTTCTGTGGTTGTAGATTCAGCTGTAGTTTCTGTGGTTGTGTACTCGGTTGTGGGTTCTAAGGTTGTGGATTCAGCTGTAGTTTCTAAAGTTGTGGACTTGGCTGTAGTTTCTGTGGTTGTGGATTCGGCTGTAGGTTCTGAGGTTGTGGATTCAGCAGTAGATTGAGTGGTTGTGATTTCAGCTGTACTTTCTATGGTTGTGGTTTCAGCTGTAGTTTCTATGGTTGTGGATTCAGCTGTAGTTTCTATGGTTGTGGATTCAGCTGTAGTTTCTATAGTTGTGGACTTGGCTGTTGTTTCTGTGGTTGTGGATTCGTCTGTCATTTCTGAGGTTGTGGATTCAGCTGTAGTTTCTGTGGTTGTGGACTCGGTTATAGGTTTTGAGGTTGTGGATTCAGCAGGTTTTAAGGTTTTGGATTCAGCTGTAGTTTCTAAGGTTGTGGACTTGGCTGTTGTTTCTGAGGTTGTGGATTCACCTGTAGTTTCTGTGGTTGTGGACTTGGCTGTTGTTTCTGTGGTTGTTGATTTAGTTGTAGATTCTATGGTTGTGGATTCCGCTGTTGTTTCTATGGTTGTGGTTTCAGCTGTTGTTTCTGAAGTTGTGGATTCAGCTGTAGTTTCTGTGGTTGTGGACTCGGTTGTAGGTTCTGAGGTTATGGATTCGGCTGTAGTTTCTGAGGTCGTGGATACAGCTGTAGTTTCTGTGGTTGTGGACTCGGTTTTGGGTTCTAAGGTTGTGGATTCAGCTGTAGTTTCTAAAGTTGTGGACTTTTCTGTAGTTTCTGAGGTTGTGGATTCAGCTGTAGATTCTATGGTTGTGGATTCAGCTGTTGTTTCTAAAGTTGTGGACTTGGCTGTAGTTTCTGTGGTTGTGGATTCGGCTGTAGGTTCTGAGGTTGTGGATTCAGCAGTAGATTGAGTGGTTGTGATTTCAGCTGTACTTTCTATGGTTGTGGTTTCAGCTGTAGTTTCTAAAGTTGTGGACTTGGCTGTTGTTTCTGTGGTTGTGGACTTGGCTGTAGTTTCTGAGGTTCTGGACTTGGCTGTTGTTTCTGTGCTTGTGGATTCGGCTGTAGATTCAGAGGTTGTGTATTCAGCTGTAGATTGAGTGGTTGTGATTTCAGCTGTTGTTTCTGTGGTTGTAGATTCAGCTGTAGTTTCTGTGGTTGTGGACTCGGTTGTGGGTTCTAAGGTTGTGGATTCAGCTGTAGTTTCTAAAGTTGTGGACTTGGCTGTAGTTTCTGTGGTTGTGGATTCAGCTGTAGTTTCTAAAGTTGTGGACTTGGCTCTAGTTTCTGTGGTTGTGGATTCGGCTGTAGGTTCTGAGGTTGTGGATTCAGCAGTAGATTGAGTGGTTGTGATTTCAGCTGTACTTTCTATGGTTGTGGTTTCAGCTGTAGTTTCTATGGTTGTGGATTCCGCTGTAGTTTCTATGGTTGTAGTTTCAGCTGTTGTTTCTGTGGTTGTGTATTCAGCTGTAGTTTCTATAGTTGTGGACTTGGCTGTTGTTTCTGTAGTTGTGGATTTGGCTGTCGTTTCTGAGGTTGTTAATTCAGTTGTATTTTCTAAGGTTGTGGCCTTGGCTGTTGTTTCTGAGGTTGTGGATTCAGCTGTAGTTTCTAAAGTTGTGGACTTCGCTGATGTTTCTATGGTTGTGGATTCGGCTGTAGATTCAGAGGTTGTGTATTCAGCAGTAGATTGAGTGGTTGTGGTTTCAGCTGTTGTTTCTGAAGTTGTGGATTCAGCTGTAGTTTCTGTGGTTGTGGACTCGGTTGTAGTTTCTGAGGTTGTGGATACAGCTGTAGTTTCTGTGGTTGTGGACTCGGTTTTGGGTTCTAAAGTTGTGGACTTGGCTGTAGTTTCTGTGGTTGTGGATTCAGCTGTAGGTTCTAAAGTTGTGGACTTGGCTGTAGTTTCTGTGGTTGTGGATTCAGCTGTAGGTTCTATGGTTGTGGTTTCAGCTGTAGTTTCTATGGTTGTAGTTTCAGCTGTTGTTTCTGTGGTTATGTATTCAGCTTTAGTTTCTATAGTTGTGGACTTGGCTGTTGTTTCTGTGGTTGTGGATTCGGCTGTCGTTTCTGAGGTTGTGGATTCAGCAGTAGATTGAGTGGTTGTGATTTCAGCTGTACTTTCTATGGTTGTGGTTTCAGCTGTAGTTTCTATGGTTGTAGTTTCAGCTGTTGTTTCTGAAGTTGTGGATTCAGCTGTAGTTTCTGTGGTTGTGGACTCGGTTGTAGTTTCTGAGGTTTTGGATTCAGCTGTAGATTCTATGGTTGTGGATTCAGCTGTAGTTTCTATGGTTGTGGATTCAGCTGTAGTTTCTGTGGTTGTGGACTCGGTTGTAGGTTTTGAGGTTGTGGATTCAGCAGGTTTTAAAGTTTTGGATTCAGCTGTAGTTTCTAAGGTTGTGGACTTGGCTGTTGTTTCTGAGGTTGTGGATTCAGCTGTAGTTTCTAAAGTTGTGGACTTGGCTGATGTTTCTGTGGTTGTGGATTCGGCTGTAGATTCAGAGGTTGTGTATTCAGCAGTAGATTGAGTGGTTGTGATTTCAGCTGTTGTTTCAGTGGATGTAGATTCAGCTGTAGTTTCTGTGGTTGTGGACTCGGTTGTAGGTTCTGAGGTTATTGATTCGGCTGTAGTTTCTGAGGTTGTGGATACAGCTGTAGTTTCTGTGGTTGTGGACTCGGTTGTAAGGTTGTGGATTCAGCTGTAGATTCTATGGTTGTGGATTCAGCTGTAGTTTCTATGGTTGTGGATTCAGCTGTAGTTTCTGTGGTTGTGGACTCGGTTGTAGGTTCTAAGGTTGTGGATTCAGCTGTCGTTTCTAAAGTTGTGGACTTGGCTGTAGTTTCTGTGGTTGTGGATTCGGCTGTAGGTTCTGAGGTTGTGGATTCAGCATTAGATTGAGTGGTTTTGATTTCAGCTGTACTTTCTATGGTTGTGGTTTCAGCTGTAGTTTCTATGGTTGTGGATTCCGCTGTAGTTTCTATGGTTGTAGTTTCAGCTATTGTTTCTGTGGTTGTGTATCCAGCTGTAGTTTCTATAGTTGTGATTTCGGCTGTTGTTTCTGTGGTTGTGGATTCGGCTGTTGTTTCTGAGGTTGTGGATTCAGCTGTAGTTTCTGTGGTTGTGGACTCGGTTGTAGGTTCTGAGGTTATTGATTCGGCTGTAGTTTCTGAGGTTGTGGATACAGCTGTAGTTTCTGTGGTTGTGGACTCGGTTGTAGGTTGTAAGGTTGTGGATTCAGCTGTTGTTTCTAAAGTTGTGGACTTGGCTGTTGTTTCTGTGCTTGTGGATTCGGCTGTAGATTCAGAGGTTGTGTATTCAGCAGTAGATTGAGTGGTTGTGATTTCAGCTGTTGTTCCTGTGGTTGTAGATTCAGCTGTAGTTTCTGTGGTTGTGGACTTGGCTGTAGTTTCTGTGGTTGTGGATTCAGCTGTAGTTTCTAAAGTTGTGGACTTGGCTGTAGTTTCTGTGGTTGTGGATTCAGCTGTAGGTTCTGAGGTTGTGGATTCAGCAGTAGATTGAGTGGTTGTGATTTCAGCTGTACTTTCTATGGTTGTGGTTTCAGCTGTTGTTTCTGTGGTTGTGTATTCAGCTTTAGTTTCTATAGTTGTGGACTTGGCTGTTGTTTCTGTGGTTGTGGATTCGGCTGTCGTTTCTAAGGTTGTGGATTCAGCTGTAGTTTCTGAGGTTATTGATTCGGCTGTAGTTTCTGAGGTTGTGGATACAGCTGTAGTTTCTGTGGTTGTGGACTCGGTTGTAGGTTGTAAGGTTGTGGATTCAGCAGGTTTTAAGGTTTTGGATTCAGCTGTAGTTTCTAAGGTTGTGGACTTGGCTGTTGTTTCTGAGGTTGTGGATTCAGCTGTAGTTTCTAAAGTTGTGGACTTGGCTGTTGTTTCTGTGGTTGTGGATTTAGCTGTAGATTCTATGGTTGTGGATTCCGCTGTTGTTTCTATGGTTGTGGTTTCAGCTTTTGTTTCTGAAGTTGTGGATTCAGCTGTAGTTTCTGTGGTTGTGGACTCGGTTGTAGGTTCTGAGGTTATGGATTCGGCTGTAGTTTCTGAGGCTGTGGATACAGCTGTAGTTTCTGTGGTTGTGGACTTTTCTGTAGTTTCTGAGGTTGTGGATTCAGCTGTACTTTCTATGGTTGTGGTTTCAGCTTTAGTTTCTATGGTTGTGGATTCCGCTGTAGTTTCTATAGTTGTAGTTTTAGCTGTTGTTTCTGTGGTCGTGTATTCAGCTGTAGTTTCTATAGTTGTGGACTTGGCTGTTGTTTCTGTGGTTGTGGATTCGGCTGTCGTTTCTGAGGTTGTGGATTCAGCTGTAGTTTCTGTGGTTGTGGACTCGGTTGTAGGTTCTGAGGTTATTGATTCGGCTGTAGTTTCTGAGGTTGTGGATACAGCTGTAGTTTCTGTGGTTGTGGACTCGGTTGTAGGTTGTAAGGTTGTGGATTCAGCTGTTGTTTCTAAAGTTGTGGACTTGGCTGTTGTTTCTGTGCTTGTGGATTCGGCTGTAGATTCAGAGGTTGTGTATTCAGCAGTAGATTGAGTGGTTGTGATTTCAGCTGTTGTTTCTGTGGTTGTAGATTCAGCTGTAGTTTCTGTGGTTGTGGACTCGGTTGTGGGTTCTAAGGCTGTGGATTCAGCTGTAGTTTCTAAAGTTGTGGACTTGGCTGTAGTTTCTGTGGTTGTGGATTCAGCTGTAGTTTCTGTGGTTGTGGACTCGGTTGTAGGTTTTGAGGTTGTGGATTCAGCAGGTTTTAAGGTTTTGGATTCGGCTGTAGTTTCTAAGGTTGTGGACTTGGCTGTTGTTTCTGAGGTTGTGGATTCAGCTGTAGTTTCTAAAGTTGTGGACTTGGCTGTTGTTTCTGTGGTTGTGGATTTAGCTGTAGATTCTATGGTTGTGGATTCCGCTGTTGTTTCTATGGTTGTGGTTTCAGCTTTTGTTTCTGAAGTTGTGGATTCAGCTGTAGTTTCTGTGGTTGTGGACTCGGTTGTAGGTTCTGAGGTTATGGATTCGGCTGTAGTTTCTGAGGTTGTGGATACAGCTGTAGTTTCTGTGGTTGTGGACTCAGTTTTGGGTTCTAAGGTTGTGGATTCAGCTGTAGTTTCTAAAGTTGTGGACTTTTCTGTAGTTTCTGAGGTTGTGGATTCAGCTGTAGATTCTATGGTTGTGGATTCAGCTGTAGTTTCTATGGTTGTGGATTCAGCTGTACTTTCTGTGGTTGTGGACTTGGTTGTAGGTTGTAAGGTTGTGGATTCAGCTGTTGTTTCTAAAGTTGTGGACTTGGCTGTAGTTTCTGTGGTTGTGGATTCAGCTGTAGGTTCTGAGGTTGTGGATTCAGCAGTAGATTGAGTGGTTGTGATTTCAGCTGTACTTTCTATGGTTGTGGTTTCAGCTGTAGTTTCTATGGTTGTGGATTCCGCTGTAGTTTCTATGGTTGTAGTTTCAGCTGTTGTTTCTGTGGTTGTGTATTCAGCTTTAGTTTCTATAGTTGTGGACTTGGCTGTTGTTTCTGTGGTTGTGGATTCGGCTGTCGTTTCTAAGGTTGTCAAGTCAAGTCAAGTCAACTTTATTTATATAGCGCTTTTTACAATGCAGATTGTTTCAAAGCAGCTTCACAGTGTTAAACAGGAAAATAATTAACAGAATTTGATTCGGCTGTACAGCCGCTCTGGAGAAAACGGTGATGTCATCAGCTCATTTCAATTATCATATATATTCAAGTAATGTAGTTGATATAATTTAGTTTAGTAATTAAATTTATTTGGATATTTATTTGAAAATTTTGTGTCCCCAACTGAGCAAGCCAGAGGCGACAGTGGCAAGGAACCAAAACTCCATCAGGTGTCCTAATGGAGAAAAATAAACCTTGGGAGAAACCAGGCTCAGTCGGGGTGCCAGTTCTCCTCTGGCCAATTAACAAACAGTGTATGTTTATTATTTTGGCAGCCTTATAGGTCAGAAGTAATATTAGATCGGATTATTCGAAAGATCGGAGGCATCACACCGGGTTTATTGAGGATGGCGTGTCAATTAAACAATTACTAAATAGGAATATTCGAAATATCGGAGTCATCACGCCGGAGATGGATCCATTGAGGATGCCATGTCGATGAGCAATTTCAGAGGGTAGACTAATTGACACGGTCTCTGCAGACACTTCAGGGATGCGTTGGTAATGTCTGGGCGCTGGTCCACCATCTGATCTGGATACGGCCCGGATCCGGCTGACTGCAGTAAACCTCGGGATAAACAGAGAGACTAACATTAGCGTAGATGCCATTCCTCTTATGATGTAACGAGTACATCAGGTGTTATGGGAAGTGTTCCCGGTTCCGGCTGACCTAGTTAATGCAGCCTAACAATTTGAATAAAATATAAATTAAAATGTTTTATGTGTATGCCATAGTAAAGAGATGCGTTTTTAGTCTAGATTTAAACTGACAGAGTGTGTCTGCTTCCCGAACAATGCTAGGAAGGCTGTTCCAGAGTTTGGGTGCTAAATAGGAAAAGGATCGACCGCCTGCAGTTGATTTTGATATTCTAGGTATTATCAACTGGCCAGAGTTTTGAGACCGCAATAGACGTGATGGAGTATAATGCGTTAAGAGCTCGCTCAAGTACTGGGGAGCTAAACCATTTAGTGATTTGTAAGCAATTAGCAAGATTTTAAAATGTATGCGATGTTTAATAGGGAGCCAGTGCAGTGTTGACAGAACCGGGCTAATATGGTCATACTTCCTGGTTCTAGTAAGAACTCGAGCTGCTGCGTTTTGGACCAGCTGCAGTTTATTTATTAAGCGAGCAGGGCAACCACCCAGTAAAGCATTACAATAATCTAGCCTTGAGGTCATGAATGCAGGAACTAACTGTTCAGCATTTTGCATTGAAAGCATATGCCGTAATTTAGATATATTTTTAAGATGGTAGAATGCAGTTTTACAGATGCTAGAAACGTGGCTTTCAAATGAGAGATTGGTATCAAAGAGCACACCCAGGTTCCTAACTGACGACGAGGACTTGACAGAGCAGCCATCAAGTGTTAGACAGTATTCTAGGTTACTACATGTGGAGTTTTTTTGTCCAATAATTAAAAATTCAGTTTTTTCTGAATTAAGTTGCAGGAAATTACTAGTCATCCAATTTTTTATATCAGCTATGCATTCCGTTAATCTTGTGAATTGGTAAGTTTCGTCAGGGCGTGAAGAAATATAGAGCTGAGTATCGTCAGCATAACAATGAAAACTAACGCCATGCTTCCTAATGATATCTCCCAGTGGTAGCATGTACAGGGTGAAAAGCAACGGTCCTAGCACTGAGCCCTGCGGTACTCCATACTGAACTTGTGATCGGTGTGAGATCTCTTCATTTACTGCTACAAACTGAAAACGGTCAGATAAGTATGATTTAAACCATGCCAATGCAATTCCACTAATGCCAACATAATTTTCGAGTCTATTCAAAAGAATGTTGTGGTCGATGGTATCGAATGCAGCGCTAAGATCGAGTAACACTAACAGAGAGATACAACCACGATCGGATGAAAAGAGTAAATCATTTGTAACTCTAATGAGAGCAGTCTCAGTACTATGATGTGGTCTAAATCCTGACTGGAAAACCTCACAGATACCATTTTTTTCTAAAAAGGAGCATAATTGTGAGGACACTGCCTTTTCTAGTATTTTTGACAGAAAGGGTAGATTTGAGATTGGCCTGTAATTGACTAATTCTGTAGGGTCAAGTTGCAGTTTTTTAATAAGTGGTTTAATAATAGCCAACTTAAAAGTTTTCGGTACATATCCTAAAGTCAAGGATGAATTAATGATATTAAGAAGAGGATCTATGACCTCTGGAAGCATCTCTTTTAGTAGTTTAGCCGGTATAGGGTCGAGCATACATGTTGTTGATTTTGATGATTTAACGAGTTTAGCCAATTCTTCTTCTCCTATAGCAGTGAATGAATGTAATTTTTCCTCAGTGACACTACAATGCTCTGTCTGATGTGATACAGTAGTAGACGGCTGCATGGTTATAATTTTTTTCCTAATATTATCAATCTTACAAGTAAAGAAGTTCATAAAGTCATTACTGCTGTGCTGTTGGCAGACATCAGAAGTTGAAGCTTTATTTTTGGTTAATTTAGCCACTGTATCGAATAAATACCTAGGGTTGTGTTTGTTTTCTTCTAAGAGAGTCGAGAAATAAGCAGATCTAGCAGTTTTTACGGCCTTTCTGTATGAAATCATGCTCTCTTTCCACGAAATGCGAAAAACTTCCAGTTTTGTTTTCTTCCAGCTGCGCTCCATTTTTCTGGCTGCTGTTTTAAGGGCCCGGGTGTGCTCGTTGTACCACGGCGTTGGACTATTCTCTTTAATCTTCTTTAAGCGCAGAGGAGCAACTGTGTCTAAAGTGCTGGAAAAGAGAGAGTCAATAGTTTCTGTTGCAACATCAAGTTCCTCTGGGCTATCTGGGATGCTGAGGAGATGAAACTGATGAGGAAGTTTATTTATAAAGAAATCTTTAGTCTCAGCAGTGATAGTCCTGCCATATTTGAAGCGAGGGGACGGCTTTGCAGCCTTTGCTAAATTAAGTATACATGATACTAGGTAATGATCTGAGATGTCATCGCTCTGCTGCAGAATTTCAACGGTATCAACATTTATTCCATGTGACAATATTAGGTCTAGAGTATGATTACGGCGATGAGTGGGTCCTGATACGTGTTGCCTAACTCCAATAGAGTTTAGAATGTCTCTAAATGCCAATCCCAATGCGTCTTTTTCATTGTCTACATGGATATTAAAATCACCAACAATTAGGACTTTATCTGTAGCCAGTACTAACTCTGATAAAAAATCAGCAAATTCTCTGATAAAGTGTGTATTGTGCCCTGGTGGCCTATATACAGTAGCCAACACAAATGTTAAACAGGATTTATCAATTTCACTACATAACGTTACGTAAAGCACCAAAACTTCAAAATAATTATATTTGAAACTAGACTTCTGAGTAATACTGAAGATATTATTATAAATTACAGCAACACCTCCCCCTTTACCTTTCAGACGCGGCTCGTGTTTATAACAATAATCTTGTGGGGTGGACTCATTTAAAGTAATGTAGTCGTCAGGTTTTAGCCAGGTTTCTGTCAAACACAGCACATCTAGATTATTATCTGTAATCATATCATTAACAATAAGCGTTTTAGAGGAAAGGGATCGAATATTCAGCAGCCCGGGCTTTATCATTTGTTCACCTGTATTATATCTGTTGTTTATTTGTTGGACATCAATTAAATTTTTACCGTTGAATAGTTTTGGTGGTTTTTTGTATTTACTAATTCGTGGAACAGACACAGTCTCTATGTGATAATAGCTAGGTGAAAGAGTCTCTATGTGCTGGGATTTATCTGACTTTTGTGACGCGAGACAGCTAGCAGACGGTCGGGTAAGCCAGTCCGTCTGCTTCCTGACCTGGGCCCTAGTTAGTCAAGGTTTAGCTTTAAAGGTTGTGGATTCAGCTGTAGTTTCTGAGGTTATTGATTCGGCTGTAGTTTCTGAGGTTGTGGATACAGCTGTAGTTTCTGTGGTTGTGGACTCGGTTGTAGGTTGTAAGGTTGTGGATTCAGCAGGTTTTAAGGTTTTGGATTCAGCTGTAGTTTCTAAGGTTGTGGACTTGGCTGTTGTTTCTGAGGTTGTGGATTCAGCTGTAGTTTCTAAAGTTGTGGACTTGGCTGTTGTTTCTGTGGTTGTGGATTTAGCTGTAGATTCTATGGTTGTGGATTCCGCTGTTGTTTCTATGGTTGTGGTTTCAGCTTTTGTTTCTGAAGTTGTGGATTCAGCTGTAGTTTCTGTGGTTGTGGACTCGGTTGTAGGTTCTGAGGTTATGGATTCGGCTGTAGTTTCTGAGGCTGTGGATACAGCTGTAGTTTCTGTGGTTGTGGACTTTTCTGTAGTTTCTGAGGTTGTGGATTCAGCTGTAGTTTCTGTGGTTGTGGATTCGGCTGTAGGTTCTGAGGTTGTGGATTCAGCAGTAGATTGATTGGTTGTGATTTCAGCTGTACTTTCTATGGTTGTGGTTTCAGCTTTAGTTTCTATGGTTGTGGATTCCGCTGTAGTTTCTATAGTTGTAGTTTTAGCTGTTGTTTCTGTGGTCGTGTATTCAGCTGTAGTTTCTATAGTTGTGGACTTGGCTGTTGTTTCTGTGGTTGTGGATTCGGCTGTCGTTTCTGAGGTTGTGGATTCAGCTGTAGTTTCTGTGGTTGTGGACTCGGTTGTAGGTTCTGAGGTTATTGATTCGGCTGTAGTTTCTGAGGTTGTGGATACAGCTGTTGTTTCTGTGGTTGTGGACTCGGTTGTAGGTTGTAAGGTTGTGGATTCAGCTGTTGTTTCTAAAGTTGTGGACTTGGCTGTTGTTTCTGTGCTTGTGGATTCGGCTGTAGATTCAGAGGTTGTGTATTCAGCAGTAGATTGAGTGGTTGTGATTTCAGCTGTTGTTTCTGTGGTTGTAGATTCAGCTGTAGTTTCTGTGGTTGTGGTTTCAGCTGTAGTTTCTATGGTTGTGGATTCCGCTGTAGTTTCTATGGTTGTGGACTTGGCTGTTGTTTCTGTGGTTGTGGATTCGGCTGTCGTTTCTAAGGTTGTGGATTCAGCTGTAGTTTCTGAGGTTATTGATTCGGCTGTAGTTTCTGAGGTTGTGGATACAGCTGTAGTTTCTGTGGTTGTGGACTCGGTTGTAGGTTGTAAGGTTGTGGATTCAGCAGGTTTTAAGGTTTTGGATTCAGCTGTAGTTTCTAAGGTTGTGGACTTGGCTGTTGTTTCTGAGGTTGTGGATTCAGCTGTAGTTTCTAAAGGTTGTGGACTTGGCTGTTGTTTCTGTGGTTGTGGATTTAGCTGTAGATTCTATGGTTGTGGATTCCGCTGTTGTTTCTATGGTTGTGGTTTCAGCTTTTGTTTCTGAAGTTGTGGATTCAGCTGTAGTTTCTGTGGTTGTGGACTCGGTTGTAGGTTCTATAGTTGTGGACTTGGCTGTTGTTTCTGTGGTTGTGGATTCGGCTGTCGTTTCTAAGGTTGTGGATTCAGCTGTAGTTTCTGAGGTTATTGATTCGGCTGTAGTTTCTGAGGTTGTGGATACAGCTGTAGTTTCTGTGGTTGTGGACTCGGTTGTAGGTTGTAAGGTTGTGGATTCAGCAGGTTTTAAGGTTTTGGATTCAGCTGTAGTTTCTAAGGTTGTGGACTTGGCTGTTGTTTCTGTGGTTGTGGATTTAGCTGTAGATTCTATGGTTGTGGATTCCGCTGTTGTTTCTATGGTTGTGGTTTCAGCTTTTGTTTCTGAAGTTGTGGATTCAGCTGTAGTTTCTGTGGTTGTGGACTCGGTTGTAGGTTCTGAGGTTATGGATTCGGCTGTAGTTTCTGAGGCTGTGGATACAGCTGTAGTTTCTGTGGTTGTGGACTTTTCTGTAGTTTCTGAGGTTGTGGATTCAGCTGTAGTTTCTGTGGTTGTGGATTCGGCTGTAGGTTCTGAGGTTGTGGATTCAGCAGTAGATTGAGTGGTTGTGATTTCAGCTGTACTTTCTATGGTTGTGGTTTCAGCTTTAGTTTCTATGGTTGTGGATTCCGCTGTAGTTTCTACAGTTGTAGTTTTAGCTGTTGTTTCTGTGGTCGTGTATTCAGCTGTAGTTTCTATAGTTGTGGACTTGGCTGTTGTTTCTGTGGTTGTGGATTCGGCTGTCGTTTCTGAGGTTGTGGATTCAGCTGTAGTTTCTGTGGTTGTGGACTCGGTTGTAGGTTCTGAGGTTATTGATTCGGCTGTAGTTTCTGAGGTTGTGGATACAGCTGTAGTTTCTGTGGTTGTGGACTCGGTTGTAGGTTGTAAGGTTGTGGATTCAGCTGTTGTTTCTAAAGTTGTGGACTTGGCTGTTGTTTCTGTGCTTGTGGATTCGGCTGTAGATTCAGAGGTTGTGTATTCAGCAGTAGATTGAGTGGTTGTGATTTCAGCTGTTGTTTCTGTGGTTGTAGATTCAGCTGTAGTTTCTGTGGTTGTGGACTCGGTTGTGGGTTCTAAGGCTGTGGATTCAGCTGTAGTTTCTAAAGTTGTGGACTTGGCTGTAGTTTCTGTGGTTGTGGATTCAGCTGTAGTTTCTGTGGTTGTGGACTCGGTTGTAGGTTTTGAGGTTGTGGATTCAGCAGGTTTTAAGGTTTTGGATTCAGCTGTAGTTTCTAAGGTTGTGGACTTGGCTGTTGTTTCTGAGGTTGTGGATTCAGCTGTAGTTTCTAAAGTTGTGGACTTGGCTGTTGTTTCTGTGGTTGTGGATTTAGCTGTAGATTCTATGGTTGTGGATTCCGCTGTTGTTTCTATGGTTGTGGTTTCAGCTTTTGTTTCTGAAGTTGTGGATTCAGCTGTAGTTTCTGTGGTTGTGGACTCGGTTGTAGGTTCTGAGGTTATGGATTCGGCTGTAGTTTCTGAGGTTGTGGATACAGCTGTAGTTTCTGTGGTTGTGGACTCGGTTTTGGGTTCTAAGGTTGTGGATTCAGCTGTAGTTTCTAAAGTTGTGGACTTTTCTGTAGTTTCTGAGGTTGTGGATTCAGCTGTAGATTCTATGGTTGTGGATTCAGCTGTAGTTTCTATGGTTGTGGATTCAGCTGTACTTTCTGTGGTTGTGGACTTGGTTGTAGGTTGTAAGGTTGTGGATTCAGCTGTTGTTTCTAAAGTTGTGGACTTGGCTGTAGTTTCTGTGGTTGTGGATTCGGCTGTAGGTTCTGAGGTTGTGGATTCAGCAGTAGATTGAGTGGTTGTGATTTCAGCTGTACTTTCTATGGTTGTGGTTTCAGCTGTAGTTTCTGTGGTTGTGGACTTGGCTGTAGTTTCTGAGGTTCTGGACTTGGCTGTTGTTTCTGTGCTTGTGGATTCGGCTGTAGATTCAGAGGTTGTGTATTCAGCTGTATATTGAGTGGTTGTGATTTCAGCTGTTGTTTCTGTGGTTGTAGATTCAGCTGTAGTTTCTGTGGTTGTGGACTCGGTTGTGGATTCTAAGGTTGTGGATTCAGCTGTAGTTTCTAAAGTTGTGGACTTGGCTGTAGTTTCTGTGGTTGTGGATTCAGCTGTAGGTTCTGAGGTTGTGGATTCAGCAGTAGATTGAGTGGTTGTGATTTCAGCTGTACTTTCTATGGTTGTGGTTTCAGCTGTAGTTTCTATGGTTGTGGATTCCGCTGTAGTTTCTATGGTTGTAGTTTCAGCTGTTGTTTCTGTGGTTGTGTATTCAACTGTCGTTTCTATAATTGTGGAATTGGCTGTTGTTTCTGTGGTTGTGGATTCGGCTGTCGTTTCTGATGTTGTGAATTCAGCTGTAGTTTCTGTGGTTGTGGACTCGGTTGTAGGTTTTGAGGTTGTGGATTCAGCAGGTTTTAAAGTTTTGGATTCAGCTGTAGTTTCTAAGGTTGTGGACTTGGCTGTTGTTTCTGAGGTTGTGGATTCAGCTGTAGTTTCTAAAGTTGTGGACTTGGCTGATGTTTCTGTGGTTGTGGATTCGGCTGTAGATTCAGAGGTTGTGTATTCAGCAGTAGATTGAGTGGTTGTGATTTCAGCTGTTGTTTCAGTGGATGTAGATTCAGCTGTAGTTTCTGTGGTTGTGGACTCGGTTGTGGGTTCTAAGGTTGTGGATTCAGCTGTAGTTTCTGAGGTTGTGGATACAGCTGTAGTTTCTGTGGTTGTGGACTCGGTTGTAAGTTGTAAGGTTGTGGATTCAGCTGTAGATTCTATGGTTGTGGATTCAGCTGTAGTTTCTATGGTTGTGGATTCAGCTGTAGTTTCTGTGGTTGTGGACTCGGTTGTAGGTTCTAAGGTTGTGGATTCAGCTGTCGTTTCTAAAGTTGTGGACTTGGCTGTAGTTTCTGTGGTTGTGGATTCGGCTGTAGGTTCTGAGGTTGTGGATTCAGCATTAGATTGAGTGGTTGTGATTTCAGCTGTACTTTCTATGGTTGTGGTTTTAGCTGTAGTTTCTATGGTTGTGGATTCCGCTGTAGTTTCTATGGTTGTAGTTTCAGCTATTGTTTCTGTGGTTGTGTATCCAGCTGTAGTTTCTATAGTTGTGATTTCGGCTGTTGTTTCTGTGGTTGTGGATTCGGCTGTCGTTTCTGAAGTTGTGGATTCAGCTGTAGTTTCTGTGGTTGTGGACTCGGTTGTAGGTTCTGAGGTTATTGATTCGGCTGTAGTTTCTGAGGTTGTGGATACAGCTGTAGTTTCTGTGGTTGTGGACTCGGTTGTAGGTTGTAAGGTTGTGGATTCAGCTGTTGTTTCTGTGCTTGTGGATTCGGCTGTAGATTCAGAGGTTGTGTATTCAGCAGTAGATTGAGTGGTTGTGATTTCAGCTGTTGTTCCTCTGGTTGTAGATTCAGCTGTAGTTTCTGTGGTTGTGGACTCAGTTTTGGGTTCTAAGGTTGTGGATTCAGCTGTAGTTTCTAAAGTTGTGGACTTGGCTGTAGTTTCTGTGGTTGTGAATTCAGCTGTAGGTTCTGAGGTTGTGGATTCAGCAGTAGATTGAGTGGTTGTGATTTCAGCTGTACTTTCTATGGTTGTGGTTTCAGCTGTAGTTTCTATGGTTGTGGATTCCGCTGTAGTTTCTATGGTTGTAGTTTCAGCTGTTGTTTCTGTGGTTGTGTATTCAGCTTTAGTTTCTATAGTTGTGGACTTGGTTGTTGTTTCTGTGGTTGTGGAATCGGCTGTCGTTTCTAAGGTTGTGGATTCAGCTGTAGTTTCTGAGGTTATTGATTCGGCTGTAGTTTCTGAGGTTGTGGATACAGCTGTAGTTTCTGTGGTTGTGGACTCGGTTGTAGGTTGTAAGGTTGTGGATTCAGCTGTTGTTTCTAAAGTTGTGGACTTGGCTGTTGTTTCTGTGCTTGTGGATTCGGCTGTAGATTCAGAGGTTGTGTATTCAGCATTAGATTGAGTGGTTGTGATTTCAGCTGTTGTTTCTGTGGTTGTAGATTCAGCTGTAGTTTCTGTGGTTGTGGACTCGGTTGTGGGTTCTAAGGTTGTGGATTCAGCTGTAGCTTCTAAAGTTGTGGACTTGGCTGTAGTTTCTGTGGTTGTGGATTCGGCTGTAGGTTCTGAGGTTGTGGATTCAGCAGTAGATTGAGTGGTTGTGATTTCAGCTGTACTTTCTATGGTTGTGGTTTCAGCTGTAGTTTCTATGGTTGTGGATTCCGCTGTAGTTTCTATGGTTGTAGTTTCAGCTGCTGTTTCTGTGGTTGTGTATTTAGCTGTAGTTTCTATAGTTGTGGACTTGGCTGTTGTTTCTGTGGTTGTGGATTCGGCTGTCATTTCTGAGGTTGTGGATTCAGCTGTAGTTTCTGTGGTTGTGGACTCGGTTGTAGGTTTTGAGGTTGTGGATTCAGCAGGTTTTAAGGTTTTGGATTCAGCTGTAGTTTCTAAGGTTGTGGACTTGGCTGTTGTTTCTGAGGTTGTGGATTCACCTGTAGTTTCTGTGGTTGTGGACTTGGCTGTTGTTTCTGTGGTTGTTGATTTAGTTGTAGATTCTATGGTTGTGGATTCTGCTGTTGTTTCTATGGTTGTGGTTTCAGCTGTTGTTTCTGAAGTTGTGGATTCAGCTGTAGTTTCTGTGGTTGTGGACTCGGTTGTAGGTTCTGAGGTTATGGATTCGGCTGTAGTTTCTGAGGTTGTGGATACAGCTGTAGTTTCTGTGGTTGTGGACTCGGTTTTGGGTTCTAAGGTTGTGGATTCAGCTGTAGTTTCTAAAGTTGTGGACTTTTCTGTAGTTTCTGAGGTTGTGGATTCAGCTGTAGATTCTATGGTTGTGGATTCAGCTGTTGTTTCTAAAGTTGTGGACTTGGCTGTAGTTTCTGTGGTTGTGGATTCGGCTGTAGGTTCTGAGGTTGTGGATTCAGCAGTAGATTGAGTGGTTGTGATTTCAGCTGTACTTTCTATGGTTGTGGTTTCAGCTGTAGTTTCTAAAGTTGTGGACTTGGCTGTTGTTTCTGTGGTTGTGGACTTGGCTGTAGTTTCTGAGGTTCTGGACTTGGCTGTTGTTTCTGTGCTTGTGGATTCGGCTGTAGATTCAGAGGTTGTGTATTCAGCTGTAGATTGAGTGGTTGTGATTTCAGCTGTTGTTTCTGTGGTTGTAGATTCAGCTGTAGTTTCTGTGGTTGTGGACTCGGTTGTGGGTTCTAAGGTTGTGGATTCAGCTGTAGTTTCTAAAGTTGTGGACTTGGCTGTAGTTTCTGTGGTTGTGGATTCGGCTGTAGGTTCTGAGGTTGTGGATTCAGCAGTAGATTGAGTGGTTGTGATTTCAGCTGTACTTTCTATGGTTGTGGTTTCAGCTGTAGTTTCTATGGTTATGGATTCCGCTGTAGTTTCTATGGTTGTAGTTTCAGCTGTTGTTTCTGTGGTTGTGTATTCAGCTGTAGTTTCTATAGTTGTGGACTTGGCTGTTGTTTCTGTAGTTGTGGATTTGGCTGTCGTTTCTGAGGTTGTGAATTCAGCTGTAGTTTCTAAGGTTGTGGCCTTGGCTGTTGTTTCTGAGGTTGTGGATTCAGCTGTAGTTTCTAAAGTTGTGGGCTTCGCTGATGTTTCTATGGTTGTGGATTCGGCTGTAGATTCAGAGGTTGTGTATTCAGCAGTAGATTGAGTGGTTGTGATTTCAGCTGTTGTTTCAGTGGATGTAGATTCAGCTGTAGTTTCTGTGGTTGTGGACTCGGTTGTGGGTTCTAAGGTTGTGGATTCAGCTGTAGTTTCTAAAGTTGTGGACTTTTCTGTAGTTTCTGAGGTTGTGGATTCAGCTGTAGATTCTATGGTTGTGGATTCCACTGTAGTTTCTAAAGTTGTGGTTTCAGCTGTTGTTTCTGAAGTTGTGGATTCAGCTGTAGTTTCTGTGGTTGTGGACTCGGTTGTAGGTTCTGAGGTTATGGATTCGGCTGTAGTTTCTGAGGTTGTGGATACAGCTGTAGTTTCTGTGGTTGTGGACTCGGTTTTGGGTTCTAAGGTTGTGGATTCAGCTGTAGTTTCTAAAGTTGTGGACTTGGCTGTAGTTTCTGTGGTTGTGGATTCGGCTGTAGGTTCTGAGGTTGTGGATTCAGCAGTAGATTGAGTGGTTGTGATTTCAGCTGTACTTTCTATGGTTGTGGTTTCAGCTGTAGTTTCTAAAGTTGTGGACTTGGCTGTTGTTTCTGTGGTTGTGGACTTGGCTGTAGTTTCTGAGGTTCTGGACTTGGCTGTTGTTTCTGTGCTTGTGGATTCGGCTGTAGATTCAGAGGTTGTGTATTCAGCTGTAGATTGAGTGGTTGTGATTTCAGCTGTTGTTTCTGTGGTTGTAGATTCAGCTGTAGTTTCTGTGGTTGTGGACTCGGTTGTGGGTTCTAAGGTTGTGGATTCAGCTGTAGTTTCTAAAGTTGTGGACTTGGCTGTAGTTTCTGTGGTTGTGGATTCGGCTGTAGGTTCTGAGGTTGTGGATTCAGCAGTAGATTGAGTGGTTGTGATTTCAGCTGTACTTTCTATGGTTGTGGTTTCAGCTGTAGTTTCTATGGTTATGGATTCCGCTGTAGTTTCTATGGTTGTAGTTTCAGCTGTTGTTTCTGTGGTTGTGTATTCAGCTGTAGTTTCTATAGTTGTGGACTTGGCTGTTGTTTCTGTAGTTGTGGATTTGGCTGTCGTTTCTGAGGTTGTGAATTCAGCTGTAGTTTCTAAGGTTGTGGCCTTGGCTGTTGTTTCTGAGGTTGTGGATTCAGCTGTAGTTTCTAAAGTTGTGGGCTTCGCTGATGTTTCTATGGTTGTGGATTCGGCTGTAGATTCAGAGGTTGTGTATTCAGCAGTAGATTGAGTGGTTGTGATTTCAGCTGTTGTTTCAGTGGATGTAGATTCAGCTGTAGTTTCTGTGGTTGTGGACTCGGTTGTGGGTTCTAAGGTTGTGGATTCAGCTGTAGTTTCTAAAGTTGTGGACTTTTCTGTAGTGTCTGAGGTTGTGGATTCAGCTGTAGATTCTATGGTTGTGGATTCCACTGTAGTTTCTAAAGTTGTGGTTTCAGCTGTTGTTTCTGAAGTTGTGGATTCAGCTGTAGTTTCTGTGGTTGTGGACTCGGTTGTAGTTTCTGAGGTTGTGGATACAGCTGTAGTTTCTGTGGTTGTGGACTCGGTTTTGGGTTCTAAGGTTGTGGATTCAGCTGTAGTTTCTAAAATTATGGACTTGGCTGTAGTTTCTGAGGTTGTGGATTCAGCTGTAGATTCTATGGTTGTGGATTCAGCTGTAGTTTCTGAGGTTGTGGATTCAGCAGTAGATTGAGTGGTTGTGATTTCAGCTGTACTTTCTATGGTTGTGGTTTCAGCTGTAGTTTCTATGGTTGTGGATTCCGCTGTAGTTTCTATGGTTGTAGTTTCAGCTGTTGTTTCTGTGGTTGTGTATTCAGCTGTAGTTTCTATAATTGTGGACTTGGCTGTTGTTTCTGTAGTTGTGGATTTGGCTGTCGTTTCTGAGGTTGTGAATTCAGCTGTAGTTTCTAAGGTTGTGGCCTTGGCTGTTGTTTCTGAGGTTGTGGATTCAGCTGTAGTTTCTAAAGTTGTGGACTTCGCTGATGTTTCTATGGTTGTGTATTCAGCAGTAGATTGAGTGGTTGTGATTTCAGCTGTTGTTTCAGTGGATGTAGATTCAGCTGTAGTTTCTGTGGTTGTGGACTCGGTTGTGGGTTCTAAGGTTGTGGATTCAGCTGTAGTTTCTAAAGTTGTGGACTTTTCTGTAGTTTCTGAGGTTGTGGATTCAGCTGTAGATTCTATGGTTGTGGATTCCACTGTAGTTTCTAAAGTTGTGGTTTCAGCTGTTGTTTCTGAAGTTGTGGATTCAGCTGTAGTTTCTGTGGTTGTGGACTCGGTTGTAGTTTCTGAGGTTGTGGATACAGCTGTAGTTTCTGTGGTTGTGGACTCGGTTTTGGGTTCTAAGGTTGTGGATTCAGCTGTAGTTTCTAAAATTATGGACTTGGCTGTAGTTTCTGAGGTTGTGGATTCAGCTGTAGATTCTATGGTTGTGGATTCAGCTGTAGTTTCTATGGTTGTAGATTCATCTGTAGTTTCTGTGGTTGTGGACTCGGTTGTAGGTTCTAAGCTTGTGGATTCAGCTGTCGTTTCTAAAGTTGTGGACTTGGCTGTAGTTTCTGTGGTTGTGGATTCGGCTGTAGGTTCTGAGGTTGTGGATTCCGCTGTAGTTTCTATGGTTGTGGATTCAGCTGTAGTTTCTATGGTTGTGGTTTCAGCTGTAGTTTCTATGGTTGTGGATTCCGCTGTAGTTTCTATGGTTGTAGTTTCAGCTGTAGTTTCTGTGGTTGTGTATTCAGCTGTAGTTTCTATAGTTGTGGACTTGGCTGTTGTTTCTGTGGTTGTGGATTCGGCTGTCTTTTCTGAGGTTGTGGATTCAGCTGTAGTTTCTGTGGTTGTGGACTCGGTTGTAGGTTCTGAGGTTATGGATTCGGCTGTAGTTTCTGGGGTTTTGGATACAGCTGTAGTTTCTGTGGTTGTGGACTTGGTTGTGGGTTCTAAGGTTGTGGATTCAGCTGTAGTTTCTAAAGTTGTGGACTTGGTTGTAGTTTCTGTGGTTGTGGATTCAGCTGTAGGTTCTGAGATTGTGAATTCAGCAGTAGATTGAGTGGTTGTGATTTCAGCTGTACTTTCTATGGTTGTGGTTTCAGCTGTAGTTTCTATGGTTGTAGTTTCAGCTGTTGTTTCTGTGGTTATGTATTCAGATTTAGTTTCTATAGTTGTGGACTTGGCTGTTGTTTTTGTGGTTGTGGATTCGGCTGTCGTTTCTGAGGTTGTGGATTCAGCAGTAGATTGAGTGGTTGTGATTTCAGCTGTACTTTCTATGGTTGTGGTTTCAGCTGTAGTTTCTATGGTTGTAGTTTCAGCTGTTGTTTCTGAAGTTGTGGATTCAGCTGTAGTTTCTGTGGTTGTGGACTCGGTTGTAATTTCTGAGGTTGTGGATTCAGCTGTAGATTCTATGGTTGTGAATTCAGCTGTAGTTTCTATGGTTGTGGATTTAGCTGTAGTTTCTGTGGTTGTGGACTCGGTTGTAGGTTCTAAGGTTGTGGATTCAGCTGTCGTTTCTAAAGTTGTGGACTTGGCTGTAGTTTCTGTGGTTGTGGATTCGGCTGTAGGTTCTGAGGTTGTGGATTCAGTAGTAGATTGAGTGGTTGTGATTTCAGCTGTACTTTCTATGGTTGTGGTTTCAGCTGTAGTTTCTATGGTTGTGGATTCCGCTGTAGTTTCTATGGTTGTAGTTTCAGCTGTTGTTTCTGTGGTTGTGTATTCAGCTGTAGTTTCTATAGTTGTGGACTTGGCTGTAGGTTCTGAGGTTGTGGATTCAGCTGTAGTTTCTGTGGTTGTGGACTCGGTTGTAGGTTCTGAGGTTATTGATTCGGCTGTAGTTTCTGAGGTTGTGGATACAGCTGTAGTTTCTGTGGTTGTGGACTCGGTTGTAGGTTGTAAGGTTGTGGATTCAGCTGTTGTTTCTGTGCTTGTGGATTCGGCTGTAGATTCAGAGGTTGTGTATTCAGCAGTAGATTGAGTGGTTGTGATTTCAGCTGTTGTTCCTCTGGTTGTAGATTCAGCTGTAGTTTCTGTGGTTGTGGACTCAGTTTTGGGTTCTAAGGTTGTGGATTCAGCTGTAGTTTCTAAAGTTATGGACTTGGCTGTAGTTTCTGTGGTTGTGGATTCAGCTGTAGGTTCTGAGCTTGTGGATTCAGCAGTAGATTGAGTGGTTGTGATTTCAGCTGTACTTTCTATGGTTGAGGTTTCAGCTGTAGTTTCTATGGTTGTGGATTCCGCTGTAGTTTCTATGGTTGTAGTTTCAGCTGTTGTTTCTGTGGTTGTGTATTCAGCTTTAGTTTCTATAGTTGTGGACTTGGCTGTTGTTTCTGTGGTTGTGGATTCGGCTGTCGTTTCTAAGGTTGTGGATACAGCTGTAGTTTCTGTGGTTGTGGACTCGGTTGTAGGTTGTAAGGTTGTGGATTCAGCTGTTGTTTCTAAAGTTGTGGACTTGGCTGTTGTTTCTGTGCTTGTGGATTCGGCTGTAGATTCAGAGGTTGTGTATTCAGCATTAGATTGAGTGGTTGTGATTTCAGCTGTTGTTTCTGTGGTTGTAGATTCAGCTGTAGTTTCTGTGGTTGTGGACTCGGTTGTGGGTTCTAAGGTTGTGGATTCAGCTGTAGTTTCTAAAGTTGTGGACTTGGCTGTAGTTTCTGTGGTTGTGGATTCGGCTGTAGGTTCTGAGGTTGTGGATTCAGCAGTAGATTGAGTGGTTGTGATTTCAGCTGTACTTTCTATGGTTGTGGTTTCAGCTGTAGTTTCTATGGTTGTGGATTCCGCTGTAGTTTCTATGGTTGTAGTTTCAGCTGTTGTTTCTGTGGTTGTGTATTTAGCTGTAGTTTCTATAGTTGTGGACTTGGCTGTTGTTTCTGTGGTTGTGGATTCGGCTGTCATTTCTGAGGTTGTGGATTCAGCTGTAGTTTCTGTGGTTGTGGACTCGGTTGTAGGTTTTGAGGTTGTGGATTCAGCAGGTTTTAAGGTTTTGGATTCAGCTGTAGTTTCTAAGGTTGTGGACTTGGCTGTTGTTTCTGAGGTTGTGGATTCACCTGTAGTTTCTGTGGTTGTGGACTTGGCTGTTGTTTCTGTGGTTGTTGATTTAGTTGTAGATTCTATGGTTGTGGATTCTGCTGTTGTTTCTATGGTTGTGGTTTCAGCTGTTGTTTCTGAAGTTGTGGATTCAGCTGTAGTTTCTGTGGTTGTGGACTCGGTTGTAGGTTCTGAGGTTATGGATTCGGCTGTAGTTTCTGAGGTTGTGGATACAGCTGTAGTTTCGGTGGTTGTGGACTCGGTTTTGGGTTCTAAGGTTGTGGATTCAGCTGTAGTTTCTAAAGTTGTGGACTTTTCTGTAGTTTCTGAGGTTGTGGATTCAGCTGTAGATTCTATGGTTGTGGATTCAGCTGTTGTTTCTAAAGTTGTGGACTTGGCTGTAGTTTCTGTGGTTGTGGATTCGGCTGTAGGTTCTGAGGTTGTGGATTCAGCAGTAGATTGAGTGGTTGTGATTTCAGCTGTACTTTCTATGGTTGTGGTTTCAGCTGTAGTTTCTAAAGTTGTGGACTTGGCTGTTGTTTCTGTGGTTGTGGACTTGGCTGTAGTTTCTGAGGTTCTGGACTTGGCTGTTGTTTCTGTGCTTGTGGATTCGGCTGTAGATTCAGAGGTTGTGTATTCAGCTGTAGATTGAGTGGTTGTGATTTCAGCTGTTGTTTCTGTGGTTGTAGATTCAGCTGTAGTTTCTGTGGTTGTGGACTCGGTTGTGGGTTCTAAGGTTGTGGATTCAGCTGTAGTTTCTAAAGTTGTGGACTTGGCTGTAGTTTCTGTGGTTGTGGATTCGGCTGTAGGTTCTGAGGTTGTGTATTCAGCAGTAGATTGAGTGGTTGTGATTTCAGCTGTTGTTTCAGTGGATGTAGATTCAGCTGTAGTTTCTGTGGTTGTGGACTCGGTTGTGGGTTCTAAGGTTGTGGATTCAGCTGTAGTTTCTAAAGTTGTGGACTTTTCTGTAGTTTCTGAGGTTGTGGATTCAGCTGTAGATTCTATGGTTGTGGATTCCACTGTAGTTTCTAAAGTTGTGGTTTCAGCTGTTGTTTCTGAAGTTGTGGATTCAGCTGTAGTTTCTGTGGTTGTGGACTCGGTTGTAGGTTCTGAGGTTATGGATTCGGCTGTAGTTTCTGAGGTTGTGGATACAGCTGTAGTTTCTGTTGTTGTGGACTCGGTTTTGGGTTCTAAGGTTGTGGATTCAGCTGTAGTTTCTAAAGTTGTGGACTTGGCTGTAGTTTCTGTGGTTGTGGATTCGGCTGTAGGTTCTGAGGTTGTGGATTCAGCAGTAGATTGAGTGGTTGTGATTTCAGCTGTAGTTTCTATGGTTGTGGTTTCAGCTGTAGTTTCTAAAGTTGTGGACTTGGCTGTTGTTTCTGTGGTTGTGGACTTGGCTGTAGTTTCTGAGGTTCTGGACTTGGCTGTTGTTTCTGTGCTTGTGGATTCGGCTGTAGATTCAGAGGTTGTGTATTCAGCTGTAGATTGAGTGGTTGTGATTTCAGCTGTTGTTTCTGTGGTTGTAGATTCAGCTGTAGTTTCTGTGGTTGTGGACTCGGTTGTGGGTTCTAAGGTTGTGGATTCAGCTGTAGTTTCTAAAGTTGTGGACTTGGCTGTAGTTTCTGTGGTTGTGGATTCGGCTGTAGGTTCTGAGGTTGTGGATTCAGCAGTAGATTGAGTGGTTGTGATTTCAGCTGTACTTTCTATCGTTGTGGTTTCAGCTGTAGTTTCTATGGTTGTGGATTCCGCTGTAGTTTCTATGGTTGTGGATTCCGCTGTAGTTTCTATGGTTGTAGTTTCAGCTGTTGTTTCTGTGGTTGTGTATTCAGCTGTAGTTTCTATAGTTGTGGACTTGGCTGTTGTTTCTGTAGTTGTGGATTTGGCTGTCGTTTCTGAGGTTGTGAATTCAGCTGTAGTTTCTAAGGTTGTGGCCTTGGCTGTTGTTTCTGAGGTTGTGGATTCAGCTGTAGTTTCTAAAGTTGTGGACTTCGCTGATGTTTCTATGGTTGTGTATTCAGCAGTAGATTGAGTGGTTGTGATTTCAGCTGTTGTTTCAGTGGATGTAGATTCAGCTGTAGTTTCTGTGGTTGTGGACTCGGTTGTGGGTTCTAAGGTTGTGGATTCAGCTGTAGTTTCTAAAGTTGTGGACTTTTCTGTAGTTTCTGAGGTTGTGGATTCAGCTGTAGATTCTATGGTTGTGGATTCCACTGTAGTTTCTAAAGTTGTGGTTTCAGCTGTTGTTTCTGAAGTTGTGGATTCAGCTGTAGTTTCTGTGGTTGTGGACTCGGTTGTAGTTTCTGAGGTTGTGGATACAGCTGTAGTTTCTGTGGTTGTGGACTCGGTTTTGGGTTCTAAGGTTGTGGATTCAGCTGTAGTTTCTAAAATTATGGACTTGGCTGTAGTTTCTGAGGTTGTGGATTCAGCTGTAGATTCTATGGTTGTGGATTCAGCTGTAGTTTCTATGGTTGTAGATTCATCTGTAGTTTCTGTGGTTGTGGACTCGGTTGTAGGTTCTAAGCTTGTGGATTCAGCTGTCGTTTCTAAAGTTGTGGACTTGGCTGTAGTTTCTGTGGTTGTGGATTCGGCTGTAGGTTCTGAGGTTGTGGATTCCGCTGTAGTTTCTATGGTTGTGGATTCAGCTGTAGTTTCTATGGTTGTGGTTTCAGCTGTAGTTTCTATGGTTGTGGATTCCGCTGTAGTTTCTATGGTTGTAGTTTCAGCTGTAGTTTCTGTGGTTGTGTATTCAGCTGTAGTTTCTATAGTTGTGGACTTGGCTGTTGTTTCTGTGGTTGTGGATTCGGCTGTCTTTTCTGAGGTTGTGGATTCAGCTGTAGTTTCTGTGGTTGTGGACTCGGTTGTAGGTTCTGAGGTTATGGATTCGGCTGTAGTTTCTGGGGTTTTGGATACAGCTGTAGTTTCTGTGGTTGTGGACTTGGTTGTGGGTTCTAAGGTCGTGGATTCAGCTGTAGTTTCTAAAGTTGTGGACTTGGTTGTAGTTTCTGTGGTTGTGGATTCAGCTGTAGGTTCTGAGATTGTGAATTCAGCAGTAGATTGAGTGGTTGTGATTTCAGCTGTACTTTCTATGGTTGTGGTTTCAGCTGTAGTTTCTATGGTTGTAGTTTCAGCTGTTGTTTCTGTGGTTATGTATTCAGATTTAGTTTCTATAGTTGTGGACTTGGCTGTTGTTTTTGTGGTTGTGGATTCGGCTGTCGTTTCTGAGGTTGTGGATTCAGCAGTAGATTGAGTGGTTGTGATTTCAGCTGTACTTTCTATGGTTGTGGTTTCAGCTGTAGTTTCTATGGTTGTAGTTTCAGCTGTTGTTTCTGAAGTTGTGGATTCAGCTGTAGTTTCTGTGGTTGTGGACTCGGTTGTAGTTTCTGAGGTTGTGGATTCAGCTGTAGATTCTATGGTTGTGGATTCAGCTGTAGTTTCTATGGTTGTGGATTCAGCTGTAGTTTCTGTGGATGTGGACTCGGTTGTAGGTTCTAAGGTTGTGGATTCAGCTGTCGTTTCTAAAGTTGTGGACTTGGCTGTAGTTTCTGTGGTTGTGGATTCGGCTGTAGGTTCTGAGGTTGTGGATTCAGCTGTAGTTTCTATGGTTGTGGATTCCGCTGTAGTTTCTATGGTTGTAGTTTCAGCTGTTGTTTCTGTGGTTGTGTATTCAGCTGTAGTTTCTATAGTTGTGGACTTGGCTGTTGTTTCTGTGGTTGTGGATTCGGCTGTCGTTTCTGAGGTTGTGGATTCAGTTGTAGTTTCTGTGGTTGCGGGGGCGGTTGTAGGTTCTGAGGTTATTGATTCGGCTGTAGTTTCTGAGGTTGTGGATACAGCTGTAGTTTCTGTGGTTGTGGACTCGGTTGTAGGTTGTAAGGTTGTGGATTCAGCTGTTGTTTCTAAAGTTGTGGACTTGGCTGTTGTTTCTGTGCTTGTGGATTCGGCTGTAGATTCAGAGGTTGTGTATTCAGCAGTAGATTGAGTGGATGTGATTTCAGCTGTTGTTTCTGTGGTTGTAGATTCAGCTGTTGTTTCTGTGGTTGTGTATTCAGCTGTAGTTTCTATAGTTGTGGACTTGGCTGTTGTTTCTGTGGTTGTGGATTCGGCTGTCATTTCTGAGGTTGTGGATTCAGCTGTAGTTTCTGTGGTTGTGGACTCGGTTGTAGGTTTTGAGGTTGTGGATTCAGCAGGTTTTAAGGTTTTGGATTCAGCTGTAGTTTCTAAGGTTGTGGACTTGGCTGTTGTTTCTGAGGTTGTGGATTCAGCTGTAGTTTCTGTGGTTGTGGACTTGGCTGTTGTTTCTGTGGTTGTTGATTTAGTTGTAGATTCTATGGTTGTGGATTCCGCTGTTGTTTCTATGGTTGTGGATTCAGCTGTAGTTTCTATGGTTGTGGATTCAGCTGTAGTTTCTGTGGTTGTGGACTCGGTTGTAGGTTGTAAGGTTGTGGATTCAGCTGTTGTTTCTAAAGTTGTGGACTTGGCTGTAGTTTCTGTGGTTGTGGATTCGGCTGTAGGTTCTGAGGTTGTGGATTCAGCAGTAGATTGAGTGGTTGTGATTTCAGCTGTACTTTCTATGGTTGTGGTTTCAGCTGTAGTTTCTAAAGTTGTGGACTTGGCTGTTGTTTCTGTGGTTGTGGACTTGGCTGTAGTTTCTGTGGTTGTGGATTCAGCTGTCGCTTCTAAAGTTGTGGACTTGGCTGTAGTTTCTGTGGTTGTGGATTCGGCTGTAGGTTCTGAGGTTGTGGATTCAGCAGTAGATTGAGTGGTTGTGATTTCAGCTGTACTTTCTATGGTTGTGGATTCAGCTTTAGTTTCTATGGTTGTGGATTCCGCTGTAGTTTCTATAGTTGTAGTTTTAGCTGTTGTTTCTGTGGTCGTGTATTCAGCTGTAGTTTCTATAGTTGTGGACTTGGCTGTTGTTTCTGTGGTTGTGGATTCGGCTGTCGTTTCTGAGGTTGTGGATTCAGCTGTAGTTTCTGTGGTTGTGGACTCGGTTGTAGGTTCTGAGGTTATTGATTCGGCTGTAGTTTCTGAGGTTGTGGATACAGCTGTAGTTTCTGTGGTTGTGGACTCGGTTGTAGGTTGTAAGGTTGTGGATTCAGCTGTTGTTTCTAAAGTTGTGGACTTGGCTGTTGTTTCTGTGCTTGTGGATTCGGTTGTAGATTCAGAGGTTGTGTATTCAGCAGTAGATTGAGTGGTTGTGATTTCAGCTGTTGTTTCTGTGGTTGTGGTTTCAGCTGTAGTTTCTATGGTTATGGATTCCGCTGTAGTTTCTATGGTTGTAGTTTCAGCTGTTGTTTCTGTGGTTGTGTATTCAGCTGTAGTTTCTATAGTTGTGGACTTGGCTGTTGTTTCTGTAGTTGTGGATTTGGCTGTCGTTTCTGAGGTTGTGAATTCAGCTGTAGTTTCTAAGGTTGTGGCCTTGGCTGTTGTTTCTGAGGTTGTGGATTCAGCTGTAGTTTCTAAAGTTGTGGACTTCGCTGATGTTTCTATGGTTGTGGATTCGGCTGTAGATTCAGAGGTTGTGTATTCAGCAGTAGATTGAGTGGTTGTGATTTCAGCTGTTGTTTCAGTGGATGTAGATTCAGCTGTAGTTTCTGTGGTTGTGGACTCGGTTGTGGGTTCTAAGGTTGTGGATTCAGCTGTAGTTTCTAAAGTTGTGGACTTTTCTGTAGTTTCTGAGGTTGTGGATTCAGCTGTAGATTCTATGGTTGTGGATTCCACTGTAGTTTCTAAAGTTGTGGTTTCAGCTGTTGTTTCTGAAGTTGTGGATTCAGCTGTAGTTTCTGTGGTTGTGGACTCGGTTGTAGGTTCTGAGGTTATGGATTCGGCTGTAGTTTCTGAGGTTGTGGATACAGCTGTAGTTTCTGTGGTTGTGGACTCGGTTTTGGGTTCTAAGGTTGTGGATTCAGCTGTAGTTTCTAAAGTTGTGGACTTGGCTGTAGTTTCTGTGGTTGTGGATTCGGCTGTAGGTTCTGAGGTTGTGGATTCAGCAGTAGATTGAGTGGTTGTGATTTCAGCTGTACTTTCTATGGTTGTGGTTTCAGCTGTAGTTTCTAAAGTTGTGGACTTGGCTGTTGTTTCTGTGGTTGTGGACTTGGCTGTAGTTTCTGAGGTTCTGGACTTGGCTGTTGTTTCTGTGCTTGTGGATTCGGCTGTAGATTCAGAGGTTGTGTATTCAGCTGTAGATTGAGTGGTTGTGATTTCAGCTGTTGTTTCTGTGGTTGTAGATTCAGCTGTAGTTTCTGTGGTTGTGGACTCGGTTGTGGGTTCTAAGGTTGTGGATTCAGCTGTAGTTTCTAAAGTTGTGGACTTGGCTGTAGTTTCTGTGGTTGTGGATTCGGCTGTAGGTTCTGAGGTTGTGGATTCAGCAGTAGATTGAGTGGTTGTGATTTCAGCTGTACTTTCTATGGTTGTGGTTTCAGCTGTAGTTTCTATGGTTATGGATTCCGCTGTAGTTTCTATGGTTGTAGTTTCAGCTGTTGTTTCTGTGGTTGTGTATTCAGCTGTAGTTTCTATAGTTGTGGACTTGGCTGTTGTTTCTGTAGTTGTGGATTTGGCTGTCGTTTCTGAGGTTGTGAATTCAGCTGTAGTTTCTAAGGTTGTGGCCTTGGCTGTTGTTTCTGAGGTTGTGGATTCAGCTGTAGTTTCTAAAGTTGTGGACTTCGCTGATGTTTCTATGGTTGTGTATTCAGCAGTAGATTGAGTGGTTGTGATTTCAGCTGTTGTTTCAGTGGATGTAGATTCAGCTGTAGTTTCTGTGGTTGTGGACTCGGTTGTGGGTTCTAAGGTTGTGGATTCAGCTGTAGTTTCTAAAGTTGTGGACTTTTCTGTAGTTTCTGAGGTTGTGGATTCAGCTGTAGATTCTATGGTTGTGGATTCCACTGTAGTTTCTAAAGTTGTGGTTTCAGCTGTTGTTTCTGAAGTTGTGGATTCAGCTGTAGTTTCTGTGGTTGTGGACTCGGTTGTAGTTTCTGAGGTTGTGGATACAGCTGTAGTTTCTGTGGTTGTGGACTCGGTTTTGGGTTCTAAGGTTGTGGATTCAGCTGTAGTTTCTAAAATTATGGACTTGGCTGTAGTTTCTGAGGTTGTGGATTCAGCTGTAGATTCTATGGTTGTGGATTCAGCTGTAGTTTCTATGGTTGTAGATTCATCTGTAGTTTCTGTGGTTGTGGACTCGGTTGTAGGTTCTAAGCTTGTGGATTCAGCTGTCGTTTCTAAAGTTGTGGACTTGGCTGTAGTTTCTGTGGTTGTGGATTCGGCTGTAGGTTCTGAGGTTGTGGATTCCGCTGTAGTTTCTATGGTTGTGGATTCAGCTGTAGTTTCTATGGTTGTGGTTTCAGCTGTAGTTTCTATGGTTGTGGATTCCGCTGTAGTTTCTATGGTTGTAGTTTCAGCTGTAGTTTCTGTGGTTGTGTATTCAGCTGTAGTTTCTATAGTTGTGGACTTGGCTGTTGTTTCTGTGGTTGTGGATTCGGCTGTCTTTTCTGAGGTTGTGGATTCAGCTGTAGTTTCTGTGGTTGTGGACTCGGTTGTAGGTTCTGAGGTTATGGATTCGGCTGTAGTTTCTGGGGTTTTGGATACAGCTGTAGTTTCTGTGGTTGTGGACTTGGTTGTGGGTTCTAAGGTCGTGGATTCAGCTGTAGTTTCTAAAGTTGTGGACTTGGTTGTAGTTTCTGTGGTTGTGGATTCAGCTGTAGGTTCTGAGATTGTGAATTCAGCAGTAGATTGAGTGGTTGTGATTTCAGCTGTACTTTCTATGGTTGTGGTTTCAGCTGTAGTTTCTATGGTTGTAGTTTCAGCTGTTGTTTCTGAAGTTGTGGATTCAGCTGTAGTTTCTGTGGTTGTGGACTCGTTTGTAGTTTCTGAGGTTGTGGATTCAGCTGTAGATTCTATGGTTGTGGATTCAGCTGTAGTTTCTATGGTTGTGGATTCAGCTGTAGTTTCTGTGGTTGTGGACTCGGTTGTAGGTTCTAAGGTTGTGGATTCAGCTGTCGTTTCTAAAGTTGTGGATTTGGCTGTAGTTTCTGTGGTTGTGGATTCGGCTGTAGGTTCTGAGGTTGTGGATTCAGCAGTAGATTGAGTGGTTGTGATTTCAGCTGTACTTTCTATGGTTGTGGTTTCAGCTGTAGTTTCTATGGTTGTGGATTCCGCTGTAGTTTCTATGGTTGTAGTTTCAGCTGTTGTTTCTGTGGTTGTGTATTCAGCTGTAGTTTCTATAGTTGTGGACTTGGCTGTTGTTTCTGTGGTTGTGGATTCGGCTGTCGTTTCTGAGGTTGTGGATTCAGTTGTAGTTTCTGTGGTTGCGGGGGCGGTTGTAGGTTCTGAGGTTATTGATTCGGCTGTAGTTTCTGAGGTTGTGGATACAGCTGTAGTTTCTGTAGTTGTGGACTCGGTTGTAGGTTGTAAGGTTGTGGATTCAGCTGTTGTTTCTAAAGTTGTGGACTTGGCTGTTGTTTCTGTGCTTGTGGATTCGGCTGTAGATTCAGAGGTTGTGTATTCAGCAGTAGATTGAGTGGATGTGATTTCAGCTGTTGTTTCTGTGGTTGTAGATTCAGCTGTTGTTTCTGTGGTTGTGTATTCAGCTGTAGTTTCTATAGTTGTGGACTTGGCTGTTGTTTCTGTGGTTGTGGATTCGGCTGTCATTTCTGAGGTTGTGGATTCAGCTGTAGTTTCTGTGGTTGTGGACTCGGTTGTAGGTTTTGAGGTTGTGGATTCAGCAGGTTTTAAGGTTTTGGATTCAGCTGTAGTTTCTAAGGTTGTGGACTTGGCTGTTGTTTCTGAGGTTGTGGATTCAGCTGTAGTTTCTGTGGTTGTGGACTTGGCTGTTGTTTCTGTGGTTGTTGATTTAGTTGTAGATTCTATAGTTGTGGACTTGGCTGTTGTTTCTGTGGTTGTGGATTCGGCTGTCGTTTCTGAGGTTGTGGATTCAGTTGTAGTTTCTGTGGTTGCGGGGGCGGTTGTAGGTTCTGAGGTTATTGATTCGGCTGTAGTTTCTGAGGTTGTGGATACAGCTGTAGTTTCTGTGGTTGTGGACTCGGTTGTAGGTTGTAAGGTTGTGGATTCAGCTGTTGTTTCTAAAGTTGTGGACTTGGCTGTTGTTTCTGTGCTTGTGGATTCGGCTGTAGATTCAGAGGTTGTGTATTCAGCAGTAGATTGAGTGGATGTGATTTCAGCTGTTGTTTCTGTGGTTGTAGATTCAGCTGTTGTTTCTGTGGTTGTGTATTCAGCTGTAGTTTCTATAGTTGTGGACTTGGCTGTTGTTTCTGTGGTTGTGGATTCGGCTGTCATTTCTGAGGTTGTGGATTCAGCTGTAGTTTCTGTGGTTGTGGACTCGGTTGTAGGTTTTGAGGTTGTGGATTCAGCAGGTTTTAAGGTTTTGGATTCAGCTGTAGTTTCTAAGGTTGTGGACTTGGCTGTTGTTTCTGAGGTTGTGGATTCAGCTGTAGTTTCTGTGGTTGTGGACTTGGCTGTTGTTTCTGTGGTTGTTGATTTAGTTGTAGATTCTATGGTTGTGGATTCCGCTGTTGTTTCTATGGTTGTGGATTCAGCTGTAGTTTCTATGGTTGTGGATTCAGCTGTAGTTTCTGTGGTTGTGGACTCGGTTGTAGGTTGTAAGGTTGTGGATTCAGCTGTTGTTTCTAAAGTTGTGGACTTGGCTGTAGTTTCTGTGGTTGTGGATTCGGCTGTAGGTTCTGAGGTTGTGGATTCAGCAGTAGATTGAGTGGTTGTGATTTCAGCTGTACTTTCTATGGTTGTGGTTTCAGCTGTAGTTTCTAAAGTTGTGGACTTGGCTGTTGTTTCTGTGGTTGTGGACTTGGCTGTAGTTTCTGTGGTTGTGGATTCAGCTGTCGCTTCTAAAGTTGTGGACTTGGCTGTAGTTTCTGTGGTTGTGGATTCGGCTGTAGGTTCTGAGGTTGTGGATTCAGCAGTAGATTGAGTGGTTGTGATTTCAGCTGTACTTTCTATGGTTGTGGTTTCAGCTTTAGTTTCTATGGTTGTGGATTCCGCTGTAGTTTCTATAGTTGTGGACTTGGCTGTTGTTTCTGTGGTTGTGGATTCGGCTGTCGTTTCTGAGGTTGTGGATTCAGCTGTAGTTTCTGTGGTTGTGGACTCGGTTGTAGGTTCTGAGGTTATTGATTCGGCTGTAGTTTCTGAGGTTGTGGATACAGCTGTAGTTTCTATAGTTGTGGACTTGGCTGTTGTTTCTGTGGTTGTGGATTCGGCTGTCGTTTCTGAGGTTGTGGATTCAGCTGTAGTTTCTGTGGTTGTGGACTCGGTTGTAGGTTCTGAGGTTATTGATTCGGCTGTAGTTTCTGAGGTTGTGGATACAGCTGTAGTTTCTGTGGTTGTGGACTCGGTTGTAGGTTGTAAGGTTGTGGATTCAGCTGTTGTTTCTAAAGTTGTGGACTTGGCTGTTGTTTCTGTGCTTGTGGATTCGGTTGTAGATTCAGAGGTTGTGTATTCAGCAGTAGATTGAGTGGTTGTGATTTCAGCTGTTGTTTCTGTGGTTGTAGATTCAGCTGTAGTTTCTGTGGTTGTGGACTCGGTTGTGGGTTCTAAGGCTGTGGATTCAGCTGTAGTTTCTAAAGTTGTGGACTTGGCTGTAGTTTCTGTGGTTGTGGATTCAGCTGTAGTTTCTGTGGTTGTGGACTCGGTTGTAGGTTTTGAGGTTGTGGATTCAGCAGGTTTTAAGGTTTTGGATTCAGCTGTAGTTTCTAAGGTTGTGGACTTGGCTGTTGTTTCTGAGGTTGTGGATTCAGCTGTAGTTTCTAAAGTTGTGGACTTGGCTGTTGTTTCTGTGGTTGTGGATTTAGCTGTAGATTCTATGGTTGTGGATTCCGCTGTTGTTTCTATGGTTGTGGTTTCAGCTTTTGTTTCTGAAGTTGTGGATTCAGCTGTAGTTTCTGTGGTTGTGGACTCGGTTGTAGGTTCTGAGGTTATGGATTCGGCTGTAGTTTCTGAGGTTGTGGATACAGCTGTAGTTTCTTTGGTTGTGGACTCGGTTTTGGGTTCTAAGGTTGTGGATTCAGCTGTAGTTTCTAAAGTTGTGGACTTTTCTGTAGTTTCTGAGGTTGTGGATTCAGCTGTAGATTCTATGGTTGTGGATTCAGCTGTAGTTTCTATGGTTGTGGATTCAGCTGTTGTTTCTAAAGTTGTGGACTTGGCTGTAGTTTCTGTGGTTGTGGATTCGGCTGTAGGTTCTGAGGTTGTGGATTCAGCAGTAGATTGAGTGGTTGTGATTTCAGCTGTACTTTCTATGGTTGTGGTTTCAGCTGTAGTTTCTAAAGTTGTGGACTTGGCTGTTGTTTCTGTGGTTGTGGACTTGGCTGTAGTTTCTGAGGTTCTGGACTTGGCTGTTGTTTCTGTGCTTGTGGATTCGGCTGTAGATTCAGAGGTTGTGTATTCAGCTGTAGATTGAGTGGTTGTGATTTCAGCTGTTGTTTCTGTGGTTGTAGATTCAGCTGTAGTTTCTGTGGTTGTGGACTCGGTTGTGGATTCTAAGGTTGTGGATTCAGCTGTAGTTTCTAAAGTTGTGGACTTGGCTGTAGTTTCTGTGGTTGTGGATTCAGCTGTAGGTTCTGAGGTTGTGGATTCAGCAGTAGATTGAGTGGTTGTGATTTCAGCTGTACTTTCTATGGTTGTGGTTTCAGCTGTAGTTTCTATGGTTGTGGATTCCGCTGTAGTTTCTATGGTTGTAGTTTCAGCTGTTGTTTCTGTGGTTGTGTATTCACCTGTCGTTTCTATAATTGTGGAATTGGCTGTTGTTTCTGTGGTTGTGGATTCGGCTGTCGTTTCTGATGTTGTGAATTCAGCTGTAGTTTCTGTGGTTGTGGACTCGGTTGTAGGTTTTGAGGTTGTGGATTCAGCAGGTTTTAAAGTTTTGGATTCAGCTGTAGTTTCTAAGGTTGTGGACTTGGCTGTTGTTTCTGAGGTTGTGGATTCAGCTGTAGTTTCTAAAGTTGTGGACTTGGCTGATGTTTCTGTGGTTGTGGATTCGGCTGTAGATTCAGAGGTTGTGTATTCAGCAGTAGATTGAGTGGTTGTGATTTCAGCTGTTGTTTCAGTGGATGTAGATTCAGCTGTAGTTTCTGTGGTTGTGGACTCGGTTGTAGGTTCTGAGGTTATTGATTCGGCTGTAGTTTCTGAGGTTGTGGATACAGCTGTAGTTTCTGTGGTTGTGGACTCGGTTGTAAGTTGTAAGGTTGTGGATTCAGCTGTAGATTCTATGGTTGTGGATTCAGCTGTAGTTTCTATGGTTGTGGATTCAGCTGTAGTTTCTGTGGTTGTGGACTCGGTTGTAGGTTCTAAGGTTGTGGATTCAGCTGTCGTTTCTAAAGTTGTGGACTTGGCTGTAGTTTCTGTGGTTGTGGATTCGGCTGTAGGTTCTGAGGTTGTGGATTCAGCATTAGATTGAGTGGTTGTGATTTCAGCTGTACTTTCTATGGTTGTGGTTTCAGCTGTAGTTTCTATGGTTGTGGATTCCGCTGTAGTTTCTATGGTTGTAGTTTCAGCTATTGTTTCTGTGGTTGTGTATCCAGCTGTAGTTTCTATAGTTGTGGACTTGGCTGTTGTTTCTGTGGTTGTGGATTCGGCTGTCGTTTCTGAGGTTGTGGATTCAGCTGTAGTTTCTGTGGTTGTGGACTCGGTTGTAGGTTCTGAGGTTATTGATTCGGCTGTAGTTTCTGAGGTTGTGGATACAGCTGTAGTTTCTGTGGTTGTGGACTCGGTTGTAGGTTGTAAGGTTGTGGATTCAGCTGTTGTTTCTAAAGTTGTGGACTTGGCTGTTGTTTCTGTGCTTGTGGATTCGGCTGTAGATTCAGAGGTTGTGTATTGAGCAGTAGATTGAGTGGTTGTGATTTCAGCTGTTGTTCCTGTGGTTGTAGATTCAGCTGTAGTTTCTGTGGTTGTGGACTCGGTTGTGGGTTCTAAGGTTGTGGATTCAGCTGTAGTTTCTAAAGTTGTGGACTTGGCTGTAGTTTCTGTGGTTGTGGATTCAGCTGTAGGTTCTGAGGTTGTGGATTCAGCAGTAGATTGAGTGGTTGTGATTTCAGCTGTACTTTCTATGGTTGTGGTTTCAGCTGTAGTTTCTATGGTTGTGGATTCCGCTGTAGTTTCTATGGTTGTAGTTTCAGCTGTTGTTTCTGTGGTTGTGTATTCAGCTTTAGTTTCTATAGTTGTGGACTTGGCTGTTGTTTCTGTGGTTGTGGATTCGGCTGTCGTTTCTAAGGTTGTGGATTCAGCTGTAGTTTCTGAGGTTATTGATTCGCCTGTAGTTTCTGAGGTTGTGGATACAGCTGTAGTTTCTGTGGTTGTGGACTTGGTTGTAGGTTGTAAGGTTGTGGATTCAGCTGTTGTTTCTAAAGTTGTGGACTTGGCTGTTGTTTCTGTGCTTGTGGATTCGGCTGTAGATTCAGAGGTTGTGTATTCAGCATTAGATTGAGTGGTTGTGATTTCAGCTGTTGTTTCTGTGGTTGTAGATTCAGCTGTAGTTTCTGTGGTTGTGGACTCGGTTGTGGGTTCTAAGGTTGTGGATTCAGCTGTAGTTTCTAAAGTTGTGGACTTGGCTGTAGTTTCTGTGGTTGTGGATTCGGCTGTAGGTTCTGAGGTTGTGGATTCAGCAGTAGATTGAGTGGTTGTGATTTCAGCTGTACTTTCTATGGTTGTGGTTTCAGCTGTAGTTTCTATGGTTGTGGATTCCGCTGTAGTTTCTATGGTTGTAGTTTCAGCTGTTGTTTCTGTGGTTGTGTATTCAGCTGTAGTTTCTATAGTTGTGGACTTGGCTGTTGTTTCTGTGGTTGTGGATTCGGCTGTCATTTCTGAGGTTGTGGATTCAGCTGTAGTTTCTGTGGTTGTGGACTCGGTTGTAGGTTTTGAGGTTGTGGATTCAGCAGGTTTTAAGGTTTTGGATTCAGCTGTAGTTTCTAAGGTTGTGGACTTGGCTGTTGTTTCTGAGGTTGTGGATTCACCTGTAGTTTCTGTGGTTGTGGACTTGGCTGTTGTTTCTGTGGTTGTTGATTTAGTTGTAGATTCTATGGTTGTGGATTCTGCTGTTGTTTCTATGGTTGTGGTTTCAGCTGTTGTTTCTGAAGTTGTGGATTCAGCTGTAGTTTCTGTGGTTGTGGACTCGGTTGTAGGTTCTGAGGTTATGGATTCGGCTGTAGTTTCTGAGGTTGTGGATACAGCTGTAGTTTCGGTGGTTGTGGACTCGGTTTTGGGTTCTAAGGTTGTGGATTCAGCTGTAGTTTCTAAAGTTGTGGACTTTTCTGTAGTTTCTGAGGTTGTGGATTCAGCTGTAGATTCTATGGTTGTGGATTCAGCTGTTGTTTCTAAAGTTGTGGACTTGGCTGTAGTTTCTGTGGTTGTGGATTCGGCTGTAGGTTCTGAGGTTGTGGATTCAGCAGTAGATTGAGTGGTTGTGATTTCAGCTGTACTTTCTATGGTTGTGGTTTCAGCTGTAGTTTCTAAAGTTGTGGACTTGGCTGTTGTTTCTGTGGTTGTGGACTTGGCTGTAGTTTCTGAGGTTCTGGACTTGGCTGTTGTTTCTGTGCTTGTGGATTCTGCTGTAGATTCAGAGGTTGTGTATTCAGCTGTAGATTGAGTGGTTGTGATTTCAGCTGTTGTTTCTGTGGTTGTAGATTCAGCTGTAGTTTCTGTGGTTGTGGACTCGGTTGTGGATTCAGCTGTAGTTTCTAAAGTTGTGGACTTGGCTGTAGTTTCTGTGGTTGTGGATTCGGCTGTAGGTTCTGAGGTTGTGGATTCAGCAGTAGATTGAGTGGTTGTGATTTCAGCTGTACTTTCTATGGTTGTGGTTTCAGCTGTAGTTTCTATGGTTGTGGATTCCGCTGTAGTTTCTATGGTTGTAGTTTCAGCTGTTGTTTCTGTGGTTGTGTATTCAGCTGTAGTTTCTATAGTTGTGGACTTGGCTGTTGTTTCTGTAGTTGTGGATTTGGCTGTCGTTTCTGAGGTTGTGAATTCAGCTGTAGTTTCTAAGGTTGTGGCCTTGGCTGTTGTTTCTGAGGTTGTGGATTCAGCTGTAGTTTCTAAAGTTGTGGACTTCGCTGATGTTTCTATGGTTGTGGATTCGGCTGTAGATTCAGAGGTTGTGTATTCAGCAGTAGATTGAGTGGTTGTGATTTCAGCTGTTGTTTCAGTGGATGTAGATTCAGCTGTAGTTTCTGTGGTTGTGGACTCGGTTGTGGGTTCTAAGGTTGTGGATTCAGCTGTAGTTTCTAAAGTTGTGGACTTTTCTGTAGTTTCTGAGGTTGTGGATTCAGCTGTAGATTCTATGGTTGTGGATTCCACTGTAGTTTCTAAAGTTGTGGTTTCAGCTGTTGTTTCTGAAGTTGTGGATTCAGCTGTAGTTTCTGTGGTTGTGGACTCGGTTGTAGGTTCTGAGGTTATGGATTCGGCTGTAGTTTCTGAGGTTGTGGATACAGCTGTAGTTTCTGTGGTTGTGGACTCGGTTTTGGGTTCTAAGGTTGTGGATTCAGCTGTAGTTTCTAAAGTTGTGGACTTGGCTGTAGTTTCTGTGGTTGTGGATTCGGCTGTAGGTTCTGAGGTTGTGGATTCAGCAGTAGTTTCTGTGGTTGTGGACTCGGTTGTGGGTTCTAAGGTTGTGGACTCAGCTGTAGTTTCTAAAGTTGTGGACTTGGCTGTAGTTTCTGAGGTTGTGGATTCAGCTGTAGATTCTATGGTTGTGGATTCAGCTGTAGTTTCTATGGTTGTGGATTCAGCTGTAGTTTCTGTGGTTGTGGACTCGGTTGTAGGTTCTAAGGTTGTGGTTTCTAAAGTTGTGGACTTGGCTGTAGTTTCTGAGGTTGTGGATTCAGCTGTAGATTCTATGGTTGTGGATTCCGCTGTAGTTTCTTTGGTTGTTGTTTCAGCTGTTGTTTCTGAAGTTGTGGATTCAGCTGTAGTTTCTGCGGTTGTGGACTCGGTTGTAGTTTCTGAGGTTGTGGATACAGCTGTAGATTCTGTGGTTGTGGACTCGGTTTTGGGTTCTAAGGTTGTGATTTCAGCTGTAGTTTCTAAAGTTGTGGACTTGGCTGTAGTTTCTGAGGTTTTGGATTCAGCTGTAGATTCTATGGTTGTGGATTCCGCTGTAGTTTCTATGGTTGTGGACTCTGTTGTGGGTTCCGAGGTTGTGAATACAGCAGTAGATTGAGTGGTTGTGATTTTACCTGCAGTTTCTATGGTTGTGGATTCAGCTGTAGTTTCTGAGGTTGTAGATTCAGCTGTAGTTTCTATTGTTGTGGACACGGTTGTAGGTTCTGGGGTTGTGGAATCAGCTTTTTTTTCTATGGTTGTAGCTTCAGCTGTAGTTTCTAAAGTTGTGGACTTGGCTGTTGTTTCTGTGGTTGTGGATTCGGCTGTCGTTTCTGAGGTTGTGGATTCAGCTGTAGTTTCTGTGGATGTGGACTCGGTTGTAGGTTTTGAGGTTGTGGATTCAGCAGGTTTTAAGGTTTTGGATTCAGCTGTAGTTTCTATGGTTGTGGTTTCAGCTGTAGTTTCTATGGTTGTGGATTCCGCTGTAGTTTCTATGGTTGTAGTTTCAGCTGTTGTTTCTGTGGTTGTGTATTCAGCTGTAGTTTCTATAGTTGTGGACTTGGCTGTTGTTTCTGTGGTTGTGGATTCGGCTGTCGTTTCTGAGGTTGTGGATTCAGCTGTAGTTTCTGTGGTTGCGGACTCGGTTGTAGGTTCTGAGGTTATTGATTCGGCTGTAGTTTCTGAGGTTGTGGATACAGCTGTAGTTTCTGTGGTTGTGGACTCGGTTGTAGGTTGTAAGGTTGTGGATTCAGCTGTTGTTTCTAAGGTTGTGGACTTGGCGGTTGTTTCTGAGGTTGTGGATTCAGCTGTAGTTTCTAAAGTTGTGGACTTGGCTGATGTTTCTGTGGTTGTGGATTTGGTTGTAGATTCAGAGGTTGTGTATTCAGCAGTAGATTGAGTGGTTGTGATTTCAGCTGTTGTTTCAGTGGATGTAGATTCAGCTGTAGTTTCTGTGGTTGTGGACTCGGTTGTGGGTTCTAAGGTTGTGGATTCAGCTGTAGTTTCTAAAGTTGTGGACTTGGCTGTAGTTTCTGAGGTTGTGGATTCAACTGTAGATTCTATGGTTGTGGATTCAGCTGTAGTTTCTATGGTTGTGGATTCAGCTGTAGTTTCTGTGGTTGTGGACTCGGTTGTAGGTTCTAAGGTTGTGGTTTCTAAAGTTGTGGACTTGGCTGTAGTTTCTGAGGTTGTGGATTCAGCTGTAGATTCTATGGTTGTGGATTCCGCTGTAGTTTCTTTGGTTGTTGTTTCAGCTGTTGTTTCTGAAGTTGTGGATTCAGCTGTAGTTTCTGCGGTTGTGGACTCGGTTGTAGTTTCTGAGGTTGTGGATACAGCTGTAGATTCTGTGGTTGTGGACTCGGTTTTGGGTTCTAAGGTTGTGATTTCAGCTGTAGTTTCTAAAGTTGTGGACTTGGCTGTAGTTTCTGAGGTTTTGGATTCAGCTGTAGATTCTATGGTTGTGGATTCCGCTGTAGTTTCTATGGTTGTGGACTCTGTTGTGGGTTCCGAGGTTGTGAATACAGCAGTAGATTGAGTGGTTGTGATTTTACCTGCAGTTTCTATGGTTGTGGATTCAGCTGTAGTTTCTGAGGTTGTAGATTCAGCTGTAGTTTCTATTGTTGTGGACACGGTTGTAGGTTCTGGGGTTGTGGAATCAGCTTTTTTTTCTATGGTTGTAGCTTCAGCTGTAGTTTCTAAAGTTGTGGACTTGGCTGTTGTTTCTGTGGTTGTGGATTCGGCTGTCGTTTCTGAGGTTGTGGATTCAGCTGTAGTTTCTGTGGATGTGGACTCGGTTGTAGGTTTTGAGGTTGTGGATTCAGCAGGTTTTAAGGTTTTGGATTCAGCTGTAGTTTCTATGGTTGTGGTTTCAGCTGTAGTTTCTATGGTTGTGGATTCCGCTGTAGTTTCTATGGTTGTAGTTTCAGCTGTTGTTTCTGTGGTTGTGTATTCAGCTGTAGTTTCTATAGTTGTGGACTTGGCTGTTGTTTCTGTGGTTGTGGATTCGGCTGTCGTTTCTGAGGTTGTGGATTCAGCTGTAGTTTCTGTGGTTGCGGACTCGGTTGTAGGTTCTGAGGTTATTGATTCGGCTGTAGTTTCTGAGGTTGTGGATACAGCTGTAGTTTCTGTGGTTGTGGACTCGGTTGTAGGTTGTAAGGTTGTGGATTCAGCTGTTGTTTCTAAGGTTGTGGACTTGGCTGTTGTTTCTGAGGTTGTGGATTCAGCTGTAGTTTCTAAAGTTGTGGACTTGGCTGATGTTTCTGTGGTTGTGGATTTGGTTGTAGATTCAGAGGTTGTGTATTCAGCAGTAGATTGAGTGGTTGTGATTTCAGCTGTTGTTTCAGTGGATGTAGATTCAGCTGTAGTTTCTGTGGTTGTGGACTCGGTTGTGGGTTCTAAGGTTGTGGATTCAGCTGTAGTTTCTAAAGTTGTGGACTTGGCTGTAGTTTCTGAGGTTGTGGATTCAACTGTAGATTCTATGGTTGTGGATTCAGCTGTAGTTTCTATGGTTGTGGATTCAGCTGTAGTTTCTGTGGTTGTGGACTCGGTTGTAGGTTCTAAGGTTGTGGATTCATCTGTCGTTTCTAAAGTTGTGGACTTGGCTGTAGTTTCTGTGGTTGTGGATTCGGCTGTAGGTTCTGAGGTTGTGGATTCAGCAGTAGATTGAGTGGTTGTGATTTCAGCTGTACTTTCTATGGTTGTGGTTTCAGCTGTTGTTTCTGTGGTTGTGTATTCAGCTGTAGTTTCTATAGTTGTGGACTTGGCTGTTGTTTCTGTGGTTGTGGATTCGGCTGTCGTTTCTGAGGTTGTGGATTCAGCTGTAGTTTCTGTGGTTGTGGACTCGGTTGTAGGTTCTGAGGTTGTGGATTCAGCTGTAGTTTCTAAAGTTGTGGACTTGGCTGTAGTTTCTGTGGTTGTGGATTCGGCTGTAGTTTCTGAGGTTGTGGATACAGCTGTAGTTTCTGTGGTTGTGGACTTGGTTGTAGGTTGTAAGGTTGTGGATTCAGCTGTTGTTTCTAAAGTTGTGGACTTGGCTGTTGTTTCTGAGCTTGTGGATTCGGCTGTAGATTCAGAGGTTGTGTATTCAGCAATAGATTGAGTGGTTGTGATTTCAGCTGTTGTTTCTGTGGTTGTAGATTCAGCTGTAGTTTCTGTGGTTGTGGACTCGGTTGTGGGTTCTAAGGTTGTGGATTCAGCTGTAGTTTCTAAAGTTGTGGACTTGGCTGTAGTTTCTGTGGTTGTGGATTCGGCTGTAGGTTCTGAGGTTGTGGATTCAGCAGTAGATTGAGTGGTTGTGATTTCAGCTGTACTTTCTATGCTTGTGGTTTCAGCTGTAGTTTCTATGGTTGTGGATTCCGCTGTAGTTTCTATGGTTGTAGTTTCAGCTGTTGTTTCTGTGGTTGTGTATTCAGCTGTAGTTTCTATAGTTGTGGACTTGGCTGTTGTTTCTGTGGTTGTGGATTCGGCTGTCGTTTCTGAGGTTGTGGATTCAGCTGTAGTTTCTGTGGATGTGGACTCGGTTGTAGGTTTTGAGGTTGTGGATTCAGCAGGTTTTAAGGTTTTGGATTCAGCTGTAGTTTCTAAGGTTGTGGACTTGGCTGTTGTTTCTGAGGTTGTGGATTCAGCTGTAGTTTCTAAAGTTGTGGACTTGGCTGTTGTTTCTGTGGTTGTGGATT